>VWZK01011963.1:602409-636112 GCA_013396935.1 Baryphthengus martii
CGTTACCTGACGCGGGACGGGCGGCGGAGACGCCTCGGCCTTCCCCGCCTCTGCACGGGCCGCCCTTCGCCTCGGCCTCAAGAGCGGCGGCCTCGGCCCTTTCCGCCTCTCTCCGGCTCCGCCTTCGGCAACCTCCGGAGCCAGCGGCCTCAGGACGCGCGTCGCTCTCTGCCGGGCACGTTCGGCAATCTCCGGAACTAGCCGCTTCGGGGATTTCCGTCAGATTATCGGCGAACGATGGCACTCGGCAATTTCCGCTGTTCTCCCGCCGCCTTCTCGGCCACCGTCGGACACGCCGCCCTCAACGGCTTCCGTCTGTCGCCGCTTGCTCTTTTAGGCCACCTCGCGCACCTTCCGCTGGGGGGATGGTGAAACACCGGGAGCACAGAGCATGTCACCCTCATAACGCTGAAACGCCCCCTGGGCTTTACCGTTCGCTTCACATTTATAGCCCTGATCTTTCCCCGCGCCCCTGCCGTCCCATCCGCTGCGCGCCCTGCGCTGAGCGCCCAACCCGTGAGGAACTACATCGCAGTTCCTTCTCGCGGAGGGATACGCGTGTGTGCGATTCCGCGGCGAGGTCTCAGCTGCTATATAAGGGAGGCGCAGGGACTGCTGGGTCTCTTTGCGCGGCGGCCGGGCGCGGAGTGCGGGTGGGAGCGTGCGAGTCGCGCCGTTGCCATCATGGGCTTCGGGGACCTTAAGTCCGCCGCTGGCCTCCGGGTCCTCAATGATTTCCTGGCAGACAGGAGCTATATCGAGGGGTGAGAGGCGGCTGGGGAGGCGNCTGGTGCTCAGCGGCTGCTGCTTCACATCTTCCTGCGTGCACCGAGGAAGGGCGCTAACTTCGGCTTGTTCTCCACAGGTACGTCCCTTCTCAGGCTGATATAGCAGTCTTTGAAGCAATCGCTGCTCCACCTCCTGCAGACTTGTTTCATGCTCTTCGGTGGTACAATCATATTAAGTCGTACGAAAAGCAAAAGGCAAGGTATGGTTAAACTGCAAAGCTGGAATGTGTGTGTGAACTGACCTACCAAGTGTTGCATTCGTTCTTTGGAGTCTGAAAAACACTTGTT
Source organism: Baryphthengus martii (assembly GCA_013396935.1). Lineage (NCBI taxonomy): Eukaryota > Metazoa > Chordata > Aves > Coraciiformes > Momotidae > Baryphthengus > Baryphthengus martii. The sequence continues at coordinate 603,486 of VWZK01011963.1, forward strand.
TTTCACTGGTACCATGTAGGTTCTTGTGTTGCTGTTGGAACAAGAAGAGCTCTAGCAGCAGAGCCAAACCTCTTCTGGCAGTATGTTACACTTCTCACTTAGAATTTAGACAGTCTGATTTTGTCTCTGTTCAGTTGCTGACATTTCTGCTGAAACTTAGAGGAAAAGCTTGAGTTTTGTTGCTGTCATTTACACAGGTAACTATGCTGAAAGCTGGAAATCACTGAGCAGTAATTAACCATGTAAAGGGAACACCAAAGTAGATTAAAAAGTATTATAGGAATCTTTTAAAGATAAACATAGAGTATGTAGATGCTAAATAAGGTGCTTTGTTCACGTTTTTAAGTCCTAGAAAACACCCTCAGTGATTTGCAATGCAGAAGCACATGCGAAGAAAGGGAAATATGAAAGCAAATTTATCTTTTTTCTTTTTTAGTGATTTTAGTGTTCATGAAAGGTGCTGTATTGATATCCTTGGAGACCGCAGGCCTCTCTGAAAAGGTACAGCATAGGTAGTGTCAGTATTGCTGCATTGCCTCCTCTCTGTGCCTCAGTCCTGTTTGGAGGGAGCTCTTGTACACAAGTTGGGTGGCTCAGTCACCACTGTTCCCAAAGCTCTTATAATGTTCAAGGAGACTGAGATTATAAAGTTGCTTCACAAAGTCCACTCTGGAAATTACTTCTAGCTCCTGAAAACTGAAGCTAGTTTTATATGTCTTGTAACGGCAGTTCACAGCAGCAATACAACTACAAGCTTATTCTAAGACTGCAGAACTGTATGAGCTATAGGAGAATTAATTTAGGGAGTTTGGTCCCTCGCGTGCTGTTGAGAGCTGGTGTTCAGAGAGTGAAGCATTCACTGACACTTCCAAAGTTACAGGGTTGGGTACCTTGCAGCAATGTGTTTTCTGTCACTTAGTTTTTAAGCAGATGAAAATGTTTTTAGGGAAGCATGAACAAGGCTTGGTAACTTTTTTACACAGAATATAATGCAGACCAATTATTCTAATAAGAGCTTTTTCTAGCTGTATACTGAGATGGAGCAGCAATCTTGGGCAGGATCATGTCATCTTTGAGCAATCTTTGAGTATGGGATTGGCTATAGTCTCAACTAGCATGTCAGAACCATTAGGGGTTGTGTTTCGGGAGATTCTATTTTCAAGTAGCGGAATTAGGTGAGGGTTTTATAGCACAGCATTTCTGCTCTGAATGCTGTTGTAGCTTCATTGACAAATTGGCAGTATTTCTCTTGACATTTGACTAGGTTCCTAACATGCTGTTTTCTTTCAGCTTGCCAGGAGTAAAGAAGGCTTTGGGGAAATACGGTCCTGCTGATGTTGAGGACACAACAGGTGCAGCCACAGATAGCAAAGATGATGATGACATTGATCTTTTTGGATCTGATGATGAGGAGGTACTTGAGATGTTTTTATATATTTTATAAATTTTTATAAATACCCAAGTATGCAGATTTTTGCCTTAATTAGTTTAAATTGCTTCAGTTTGTGACCTTGATACCAGATCCTACTTGGAATCCTCAAATTCAGCTGTCTTTGCAGAACAGGAAAGCTTGGAAAGTAAAAACTCTATTATAGAGTTAGAAAAGATTATGTTACAATGGGATGAACTATCAACTTTGACTGGTTACATGATGAGTAAAACAAAAAATCACCATCTTTCGGCTGACAGTTGTGATGATTTGTTTTTGCCTGAGTCAATACCAGTCAATTTGGTAACGCTCTCAAGATGCAGGGTTTTGGTGCTTTTCTGTAACTTTAAGTGTCTCTTTCAGGAAAGTGAAGAAGCAAAGAAACTGAGGGAAGAACGTCTCGCCCAGTATGAATCAAAGAAGTCCAAAAGTATGTCTACCAAGAACTTGTCTTATGCTTGTGTTAACTTTCATGCATTTGAACAGGATGTCTAGAAACACTAATTAACTGTGATAGATAAATTTGACTGGGAGGAGATGGGAATAATTAGCTTCTCTGGAATTGCCTGTGAACTTAACCCTTCCCATAGCAAATGGGAATGTTAACAATAGCTTTCCTTTTTCTTAATATGCTCTTGTTTGTCTTCCCCAGAGGCTGAGCTTTCTGTAAAACTGGAGATAACACCAGGATTTTTTTTCTGAACCTTTAGAGAAAAGGCTGCAATATGTAAAGCCCTCCACAGCTACTGGTCTGGAACTGTTCAGAACTGTAGCAGTTGCAGTATTCCCTCTGTGGAAAATCAAGTGTTACATGGTGTTAAGCTCCTTCTCAGATCTGCTGGAAAGGACTTCCTGTGTAACAAACAGTGTTAGCTGCTTTATCTCTTTCCTTGTGAGACCATTTCTCAAGAACGTATGTATCTTGCATCCTGAACATTAGGATATGCGTAGCTTATACTTCTAAAATGTATGTTAGTACAGAAGACCTGTCACAGCTACGTGAGGAGGTTCTTGTTGATGAAATTGGAAATGTTTTTGTAAAGCTAGTTTGCAAGTATACTCATGAGTTTTTGAAAAATTCCTAGCTTTTAATGGTGATTTTGGTTCCTCCAGAACCAGCTGTTGTTGCCAAATCATCGATCTTGCTTGATGTGAAACCTTGGGATGATGAGACAGACATGGCCAAGCTAGAGGAGTGTGTTCGAAGCATTCAAGCAGATGGCTTGGTCTGGGGATCTTGTAAGTAACAGAAAATTTCAGGGCAGGGAGAGGGAGGTCATGTGGTCTCTTAAGACAGTGTAGGAACAGGTAGACTTGCGGTCACTCTTCACTGATCTCTGAAAACATGGGTAGTTAAAACAGCGCGATAATTACAACGCTACAGTACTTCAAGATCTTGACATAGTCAAAAATGTGTATTAGTGCCATGGACAGATTAAGATTCAAATACAGTTTTCAGAGCTAAAACTCTCTGGTGTCCTGCATCTCCCTGTACAGTTCCTGATGCAGCAAGCACATCACTGGTTTGGAGAGGAAGGAAAAAACCACTACAAGAACAGACCCTTTTTGAACACCTTATAATGACTGTTGTGGTGTTGATTATGCACTTTAAAAAAAAAAAATCTGTTCTGTGTTATAATAATACGAAACTGCAAACTACTTTGGTCAGTTCAGTCTTACATCTGCGTTTTTAAGAGATTCCACCAATCTAGGAGTACTAAATGCTTTTTTCTTTTTTTTCAGCCAAGCTAGTACCAGTTGGCTATGGTATCAAAAAGCTTCAGATCCAGTGTGTTGTTGAAGATGATAAAGTTGGAACAGATATGCTGGAAGAGAGAATAACAGCTTTTGAAGATTACGTACAATCAATGGATGTAGCTGCTTTCAATAAGATTTAAGTCTTGATATATCTAGAATAAATGTAAATGCAAAAATAGATGTTGTGTCTGTGGTTAATATAAAATCACAATGTAATTCAGTTTATAAATACAATGGGTAAAACTGGATTTCAGGGTTGGTCCCCCACAGTGTTACCCCATGAGGAAACGGAAAAATTGCATTTACCATCAATCCAGATTTAGTATTTAATGACTTTAAAAATCTGAAATGCTCTTTGCTCCATTTTGGGGGGCAAAGTTGTATCTCTGGAAATTTCTGTAATTCTCTGGAAGAAGGGATGACTAAGGGAAAATCACAGGGCACAAGCAAAGTGCAAGTTAACTATTTTTTAGCAGATAAGGGGTAGTGTAAGTGCCTTTTTTAATAAGGGTGGTGACTTGCCAAATACACTGTGGCTGCTCTTGAGAGCTAAAACTGCTTTGCAGGGGGACTGGAGATGAAGGTAAGTTAGAAGTGACTTTAGTGCCCTGGAGATGACAAGGCCTGTAGTGAAGCAGAATTCTTACCAGACCTGAGGCTACCATGGCACCTTCTCATCTGGTGTATGTGGGCTTGGAGTTCTTTTCCTCTGAGGTGTGAAAACTTTTGCAGTGAATTTACTTCAAATTTGACACCTATCTGAATGAGTACAGCAAATGAGGGCATTGATAGAAGCCCTTGCTTTCATATCCCAAGGTGCTTGTGCGTCCTGCATCTTGGCCAGCATGGGCAGGGTGCTGCAGAGCAGGGCTGGGCAGCCTGGGGACAGTGGATGTCACCTGCAGGGGCTGCCTGGCGTGGCAGCGGGAACAGCTGCAGCTGCTGCTGCGGTTCACTTGCTTGTATGGTGAACTTGGAGCATACAAAGCAACAACAAAAAAATAGGTGTTCAATTAAAATGCAGAAGATAAGTAGCATAATTAACACCAGTATGAGCTGCTTACTTGGCTCCAGATTGGTTTTTGTGTTGATGTATTTTAAAGATTGAATAATCTTTTCAAAACAAAATCACTTTCCAAAAGTGCCACAGAAATTATACAAATGTAAAAGCTGTGAAAGTTGTGAAGCGCTTAGACAAATTTGCAGTTCTAGGTCTTCTGTTGAATACTGTGACTGTGAAATGGAAGCCTTTTGTGTGCCATATTGGTCGCTTTGAGATGGAGATGCCCAGCTGAAGCCTGACAGCACCAGCTAAAATAACGTTTTGTTTTCTTCAGTCTGGCACGGCAGGTCGTGTTCCTCTGTTTAAAAGTCTGCCAACTTCAGATTATGTAAGAGCTTTGTTTTATAATTTGGTAAAAAAAAAAATCAGCTTGCCAGAGGTTTAAAGTATGATTAAAGAACTGGAAGTAAGTATAATTACAGTCTTCCTTCCCACCTTCCATAAACTTAACTCCTAAAGAACTGGATTCATCCTGTGTGTAATTAATGCACAGTACCTTTTCTGTGGGAATTCTCTAGCTGTCACTTCTGCTAAATCATGTAGCTTAGTTTTAGAAATTCTGTCATGGTGCTGTTAAAAGCAAGAAACTGGCTAATGCTACATCTGAAAAAAATGAAAAGTTCTGCCACAGAAATGTAGTTTTCATTATACTTTGCTATCACTCTTTCTGAATCCCTTTTCAACATGCTTATTACTTTTAAACTCTTTCATTGACCTTGAAATTAGAGCTTTAAGTGGATAACATTGTTTAATGTATAGGCTGTAACTTTGCTAAAATACAGCACTATGAGCCATCCATCTGACCTGCCAGACTGGATTTTTGTGGATTTCACTTATACTGAGTATTCATGTTCAAACTCTTAACTGATGGCATTTTTTTTGTGTGGTGGGGTGGTTTTTTGTTTGTTTGTTTTGTTTGTCTTTTGTTTTGCTTTATGCTAGAAGGAAACTTGCTGCACAGGAACAAACCAAAAAAAAAAGCTAGAGGGCACAATCTCCCCAGTTACAAAATATATTAGGCATGTGGGCAAGTGAATTCCACAGAATCCACACCTATTTATGGTAGCAGGTTTTGTGCAGTATTTGAGTATGTGTTGGTGTATTACTGTGTCGTTATGCCTGTGAAAAATCTGCATCTTAAAAGATAGTCTTCTATCCCATGTGTGCCCCATAACAAAGATCAGCAGAAAGTTCCATACCTTAAATATGTGATATATAGGAACACTGGGAAAATCGTTTCAACAAAAGTATTGGTTACAAACTAATCTACATAATGATGTTCAGAAGAACAAACTGTCCAGGAAACTGGTGAGAACAGGTAACTGGAACCTGTCTATAGCTATTATACCTGAATGAATGGTTGATCATACAGCTATTTCCTATGAAGTGTTTTTTCTATAGTATCTTTTAGCATGATAAGATAGATCTCCTTTGTCTGTTGGTTGGTTATTTTTTTTTCCCATTGTGGTGGGTTGAAGGAGCGTTCCTTGGTCCAAGCAGTGTAGAACTTAGTACTGGTTTGGACACTCTTTGGAAACAGAAAGTTGATGTAGTATCTGTTTTGTTCAGGTACCTTCCACTACTCTTGCAGAAACAATTTGGAGATAATTCTGTAATTCATCTCGGTGTGAATGAGGTAGGAGTTAGCATTGCAAAAATGTTAATCCACTTAATTCTATAGACCAGGGCTGACTTTGGCCCTATTCAGTTCTATTCTGTAATCGTTGCCTGCTTCGGGGGAGCCTTTCTGAAAATTCATACAAGGCAGCATATGTGTATTCCGCCATTTGAAAATCAATCTCTTTACTGTCTATAGCAATATGTGTGCTCACATAGCTGCTGTGGAAGAGGAAAGCTGACATAAACCTTAATACCTGTAGTAGAAAGGGTCAGGGCTTGCTTTCATCTTCCAGAATCTTTGGCAATGAGCTGTTCTAAGAACAGACAGAGTCACCGCAACATTGCGGGTTGCTGCCAAGAAAAGCAAACGAGCACACTCTTTGGAAACAACAAAATTTTATTACTTTACTTGGAGTACAGTCAGGAGAGTAGTACTAATACATCATTCTTAGAAAGATGTCAGGGAACATGTGAAGAAAAAATGCAGTATGTTTCATTTAGGCACATTCATCAGGACGGTGCCAAAATACTATGATGCATCACTCTGTGCCAGGCAGCAAATGACTCAAAGTGCTGCTTTACCAACTTTCCAGCCCAAAAGGAAATACACTGAAACTCCACTGATCGTGCCTGGCTCTCCCCAGCTCTGAAAGCACAGCCCAGAGAAACAGAGACCACAGTCAGATTGTTTCTATTTGTACAGCTACCAATACTGGATGTGCTCATGCATAGATATATATATTATACAAAAGCAATTATATTTACATATAAGGCCTCAATTACAGTGCAAATGCTACTTAAGGATATTGGCAGGCCATAGAAACTAACCGATTAGCTGAAAAGCAGTTTTGTTCTATATGCCTAGGCCAATAACAAGGAAAAACAAGGAAAAATAGGTTCAAATTTATCCAGAGCTTTAAGCTTTTCCTTTAGTGGTGTTTTATCCCACATTCAACTTTTCAACTAAGTGGTATTGCATCAGAAATTGGTCCACTCCATTTAGCATATTTATTTGCATTGGTACGTGTGTGACTTTACAGCAAGCAACAAGTTGGAACAGAATACAGCATAATTGGGACTACTTCATCTTTCTTACAGGAGTGGACTCTATTTCCTGAATATACTGTCTCGCCTCTCGCTTTGCAAAGTCCAAATTTGGCTACAGACTTGCAATACAACATTCGTGAGTTCACTCTGCCTGTTTTTTCAAGGTTGGCATTAAAGCAAACAAAATGTTATATTATTTATTTGCATTTGTTTGACAGAGAATAAGGAACAACTGATAGCTGTAAACCTCTTTGAGCCTGAAAGTTTAAACATAGAAAAAGAGTAAGTGTAGCAGGGGGCCTTTAATCTCTGCTTCTGTAAGAAACATTTTCACTAATTCTTTGCACATTCCTTATGAGCCTAATATCTATATGAAACATCTGCTCAGTGTTTTGCATCGAACTGGTGCTAAAAGCACAGTAAGTGACCTAACAGTGCAGGATCTTAGGTCTTAGGTTTTAGTATAAAATGAAGAATGCTGGGAGAAAACAGATTTTACTTTCATATTTTTTTTGACAAGAGAAAGCAGCGATTCAGCATTCTCTGTCTTGGGATTCTTCTCCAGCTGAAGACTAGAGCCACCGATAGCTTCACACAGCTGGGACATAGCCAGGCGATTCCTACTTAAGGCAATGCAAAACAGCCAGGAGACTCATGACCCATTGATGTACAGCCATGACTTCTTGGACAAGAATGCCCCAATCAGGAGTGTTATCAGTAATGGCACGGAAGAATATTTTTATTATGAGTTCTTTCAATATCAATGTGGTATGGAACCACAATGAAACAACAGGATTAGAACACCATCACTGATCAAAAACCCAATTAGAGCAATTCCACTTATGCTGACAGCTTTCAGTTCAGGCTGTGCATGTGCACCCCAACTAAATAATGTGTTCTTTAAAAACCTTTCAAGGAAAGCAGCAAGTGCGGTGAAGCCAGCTGTTTACACAAAACCGTATATGCAAAGATGCACATCTGACTGGCAGATGTGAAGTCAAGAACACCTCCAAATCTCCTGTCAGCTGTTTTGGAGAGGGATGGTGACAAGAGCAGTCACTGGGCAGTTTCACAATAGTGCACAGATGCATGGGTGTTGTCCGAGCTCCACAGCTGCTCGCTGACAGTTCCTGAGCGGCTCACCTCCCACAGTGCCAATTTTAGCACCTCAGAGACTGTTGTCTTGACCTGGGCCTGGAACCTTTTGCTAATTAGGACGTAGAGGATTGGATTGAGGCAACTGTTGATGAAACCAAGGCCAGTAGAGAGGGGAATGCCATCCTGCAGTAAGTCATGCAAGTTTTCATCATGGTGAACAGACAGCTCCACAATGCTGAATATGTGATATGGTGTCCAGCAAACAAAAAAAGCTACAACTACAGCAATGATGGTCCAGAAAAGCCTGCTGGAAGTCAATACAGTTCTCCTTTTCACTTTGACAATCAGCAATGAGTAGCAAATGACCATGGTCACTAGAGGAAAGAGGTAACCGAATGCAAGCCTCACCCAAATGAGAATGTGATGTGTCAGCAAAATAAGTTCTCTGTCATGCACATGGAAGTTGTTGTAGCAAATAGTGACATTGTTGAGAACTGTAGCTGTGTCTCTGAAGTATAAGGCAGGGCCACCAATAATTGCAGCTGACATCCAAATGAGCCCACTAAGAATGAGGGTGTTCCTTACAGTCCGGTACTTGTAGGAAAAGACTGGGTGGACTAGGCGGATGTAGCGGTCAAGGCTGATGAATGTCAGGAAGAAGACACTGGCAAACATATTAAGCAGTGCAATGAATGAGTTCATTTTGCAGAGCCACTTCCCAAAAGGCCAGTGGAAGCCCATTGCCACATATGTAATATAGAGGGGCAGGAAGAGAACAAAAATGAAATCTGCAATGGCCAGGTTGAGGAACCAGAGTGTAGACACAGATTTATCCCACTTAAAGCCCATAAACCATATGACGATGGCATTACCTGGCACTCCCAGCAGAAATGCCACACTGTAAAAGGACAGAGAAATCATATGGGCAATGCTGAGAGAGGACTGGGGTGTCTCTTCTTCCTCAGACAGGTCATAGAAATAAGAGTAGTTCTCAAAATCTTCAAATGTCATGTTGCACGGTTGCTTTCTGGGGAAGAAAAGGAATGGAACAGTCAAAGGAGAATTGTTTTACAGCACTGCAATTCCTTTAAGTTCTTTGTCATAAAAAAAACCCAAAACAAAACATTGTCTTAGTTTCACATATCTATCACTTTTTATCTGTCAGTTGCTAAAACAAAGCTTGTGGAATATTTTGATCATGGGTGTTTCAAGAAATGCTCAACTCACGACAACACTTGCAATCTTCAGGTACCATTTTCCTTGTCTTTGTTTTTAACAGAGAGCACTGAGCACAGTATCACTGATAAATTTCTGGGAGACCAGATGCACTTTTACTGAAGCATGATTTTTCTATTCTTTCTACTTGGGTTTCATATTTTACTGCTTTGTTCCTATTTGAAGCAAGTGTTATGGGTTGTATCTGTCAGAAATCAGAGAAGCACCAGACATTTATGTAGGAGAAAAAAAAAAAAAAGTAGTTAAAATGCCAGGAAGACAGTTTTTTTAATAAAATGACCACACATACCCCCCTTAAACTACAGTTAACAAAATCATAGACAGTGATTTCTCCAGCAGCTGAAAGTTCATGGGTTTAGTCCTTGCTATTATGTATCTCTCTCGTGACAAAGAATGCTGATTTTCAGACACATTTAATGTTATCAGATTTCCTTGATGCAGCAAAGGATGTAGAGCGGTCTTCCACTGGTGAGAGGAAACCTGAGAAACAGGTAATAGATGAAAGAAAACAAAGTTTCCCAGGAGAATAAGACACACTGTGAGACCTACAGATGAAAACATGTGTCTCTTGTTTGGGTTTTTTTGTTTGCTTATTTTTGTTTGTTTGTTTTTAAGATAGAAAGTGCTAATTTTTTTTCTGTTGCAAGAGCTTCTGGAACTTACAAGTAGAACATGATTTTTCAAAGGAATTTTCTTCTAAAACTCCAAGGGAAGAGTGTGAGAGGGAGAGAAGGAAAATACAAACCAAAAGGAAAACCCAGGAAAAAAGAGAAATTAATAAGAAAGCAGATAGCAAGCAAAGGTTGAACAGGAAAATGTACTCAGAAGTTAGGTGTTCATTCCACAGTACAGACAGAACTGTAGGACAACACGAATGGCCACAGTCTGACTAAAGTATCTGCTTTGGTCAAAACAAATATTCTGCTAAACTCTGTTATCATTTCACAGAATCACAGAATCATCTAGGTTGGAAAAGACCTTCAAGATCATCAAGTCTAACCATTTACCCTACTCTACCAAGTCCATCAATACACCATGTCTCCAAGGGTCACATCTATACGGCTTTTAAACACATCTAGGGATGATGATTCAACCACCTCCCTGGACAGCCTGTTCCAATGCCTGACAACCCTTTCCATGAAAAAATGTTTCCTAATGTCTAATTTAAACCTCCCCTGGTGCAGTTTGGGGCCATTCCCTCTTGTTCTGTCACTAGTTACTGGTGAGAAGAGGCCAATGCCTACCTCTCTACAACGTCTTTTCAGGTCGTTGTAGAGAGGTAGGCACTAGCCTCTTCTCATCAGTAGACAACATTTAAATCAATATTGTCTGTCTGGACTCAGTTGCACTAAAAACCTGTCCCTGAGAGCGGGATACAACCAGTCCATTAGCTGTACTATGGATGAACTCACCGGTGTACACTTCTGAGCCCTGGCTCCATTCAGAAACTGAAAATCAGCCGTAGCTTTTGGAACCCAGCCCTGCATTCCTGTAATTCCATTAGTTTTGGCACATTAAGGACAACAGGAGGGGGGTCTCCAGAGCACACTGCCTGCAGAAACACATCTGCAAGCTTGTATTCATGTACATACCTTTCCTCCAAAAAAAATAGTTTGCTTATTTTGAAAGGATTACTCACACAAGTGAAGCTACAGATGTCCACATGCATTAGCAGGATTAGATTTCACATTTGTAGATGGATGGGCAAGGAGAAAAAAGATGTTGTGTAATGTTATATCTTGATTAAAAAAAATATGTAATAGGAGTCAAAACAGCCTGTTCTGTCAAAAGGCTATGATAACATTTGCCCTTTGTAATTTACATCAGGCTGAAGGAATGTTATTTGGTTTGCTGTCCTGATAAAATGATACTTATTGGGCTGCATTTATATAATCACATGCCCCTTGGGGGCAGATTCTGCATCAAATACCAGTACCACCCATCTGAGTAATTTTTTTTCAAATAGCTTAACAGCTGCTGAGAAATAGCATAAACAAGGAGCAGTACCACTAACATCTGGAACAACATTAGATTTGGACAGTTTCAGAGGACAGTCTGGCTAATAGCTGGATTAGTAAGGATCTTTGCCTATATACAGAACTATACCTTCAAACCGAATTTATGCAATTAAACAACAACAACAAAATGATCCAATTTTTCAGACTCTTGATAATTAACATCCTGTATTCCAGTCACTCAACAATTTTGCTTTTAAGTTTCTCAAGGACTAGCACAACACAATCCTTCGATTTAAACGTTTCCTCCTAAATCTTTTTTTTTTTTTCCCTAAGGGTGCCAAAACAACATAATGACAACAGCAAACACTTGCCTACTGTTAATTTTATATCTAGAATTTCAAAGACGATGTATAGCAAGAGAAAGAAAACTTACCTAAATAAATACCAAATATTTACCAAGCCTTCCTGTAGTTTAAAATTCCTCCATTGAAAGATCACACTTTTACAATGCAATTCTTTTTCCAAGTTTACGTTTTTCCTCATCTCTAACTCCTAGTCTTCCAATGCAGTAACTCTTTAGCAGTGGGGGCAAAAAAGCAGGAGGAACATTTTTTACCGTTGTTCTCAGTGCACAGATGTTGAAATTAGTCTCTATGACTAGGGCTCAGGAAAGACTGACAATTACACTTGCAGAGACCAGAAACTTTTACCTCTAACGTCCATATATATTCTGTCACTGATTTCCTCTATTGTCTTTGACAAATAGCCTAATTTCCTGGCTGGAAAGACTCTCATAAACCTGTCTGCAAACAGAGGCTCAGTAGACAGACTGTGGGCTTTTTTGCCCACGGTTTCTGCTTGGCTTTCAGGCCAGCTGCTAGAAAGGGTAAGAAAGGTTTGGTGCAGTTCATTGGCTCAGTCCCTGCTGGTCCAGGGTTGCAAAAAGGAAATAGAGCAAGGAAGATATTTTTCAGTAAACAGGAAAGTGTGGTTAGAGGCCTGGCAATAGGACTTGAAGGTAGCCACAGGTTACAGAACAGTATTATATTGCATGTGGAAGAATGCAACCAAGTTTAGAGTTCATCCTGCTCTTTTTTTTTTTTTTCTTTTTTCTTTTAAATAGAAAAGTAAAGTGTACACCCAGTTGTTTGGATGGAGTCTGTTCCTGTTTGCTGAGGTCACAAGCAGCTCTGAAAATGGAGCCTCCTTGATTCAGTTGCTTAATTATGAATTCAGTTGCTTGATATTAAGCAAATAGTTGTCAGAACATTTGACCAGGAGGTTTCCATTCCCTGTACCCTTTTGTAGAACAAAACTTAATTACTAAATGACTTCATAGGAATATCACAGGGTAGCACTTGGTGCTAGTATCTTTTAGATCCTGGGACAGAAAACTGAACTACCAAAAAATACAGATAGTTAGGAAATATTTCTAAAATACAATGCCACAGAAATGCAGGAAAGAGACTTCGCCATGTGGTACATGAACTGTCTTTCTCTGAATTTCATCAGGGAATTACAGAGTCATGTCTAAATTGATGTATACATAGTTTTTTACTACAAATATCTAGAGTTAATTTTCTCTGCCACCATTACAGTACTTCATAAGTTTAAGCCATATGACAAGCTTGGACAAATGACTGGATCTGCTTAAAATAGAACAGCTTTTGTCACACTAACAATAGCCTTACAGTTATGACATAGGACAAGCATTTTGGACTGTATTCATGGCTATGCCACATGCATCCTGTTTGACCAGGGGAAGTCGTTTGACCTCTCCGTGCCTCAGCCCTCAGGTCAGTGGAATGGTTTTGGAGTTAAATTACATTGGGTTTTCAGTCTAAAATTGGAGAAAAACAAAACCGTTACAATTTCCTCCCATTTTGTTTGATGCAAAGGCTTACTGGGGGTTCAAAATTCTCTGGGCACCATGCAAATTAGAGTCCAGTTTAATTACACTGGTAATTTATGCCTCATGCTTGGGCTACAGCCCACACAACCTTTCTGTCACTTGAGGTCCTCATTACTTTAGAAATTTACAGAAAGGTCCAAGGGAAAAGCTTCTTCATTGTCTATGTTAGTTAAAAGTTAACACAAATATTTGAGTGGTAGTCCCAAAATCTATTTGTTCTGTGTCGTAAACAGTGCTTAGAGCTTCTTGTCGGCTAAACTGATTTTAGAGGTCACAATAGTGGATCTAGACTTAATAAGAAAATTCTGGGTTTCGGTGTTGACTGTCTCAACAGTTAACTTCATAGAGGGACCGACTGCATTATACAAACCCTCCTTTTAATGACTTTATGAATAATTCTAAGTATATCACATTCAACATGTAGAATTTTACACCTAAAGGAAATCTGATTTGATTGATTCACAACTTTTGTAATCTGCGAGAGTCAAGTTTTAGAGAACCATTAGTTTCTCAAAAGTTCACCTAAAGTCTGTTTTGTCCTACTGTATCTCAGCAAGTTTGTCTAGATATTGGATTCGAGAGCCCTCAAAAAAATTTCTTGAAATTTCTGGAATTTTTTGAGGTTCTAAATTTTGAATTGATCTAGCTTTAAAAACATAAACATAAAATTCACCCAAAAGTTTATCTGTAAATTTCAAAATACAGAAGGCTAAGCAAGTTTGTTAGAAGGTATGTACATATTTCTGGCAAGTGTTTTACAAAGACATAACAAAAAGATCCTAAAACTCACAAGGAATAATGATGAGATTACAAACTGCCATAGGCTCATAATTCTCCCTCAAAAGAACAAAGCCAAGATGACCACTTGCCTCCATGTGGAAACATTCCCAGAGCAGGAAGTACCTGGTACACCCATAAATTAAGTCATAGCTATGCTGTAATTTAAGTCTAAAGCTGTCCCTGCAAATAAAGCTACTAGGAAATAAATATTTTAAGCCAATATATACAAAAGCAGGATCAAGGCCTGTGTATATGTTTTCTCCTCCAGAGGGACGTATGCAAACACCTCTCTCAACTATCTTTTAAATGGTCGTTAGACGTATGGCAACAGCATGACTTTGTAAGCCCTCCTGAATTCAGCAACTAGAATGGGTCACAAAGATATAATATGTGACTGGAAATGTTTTCAAGTCACAGTATAAATGTATTTGTTCTAGCAGACAGGAATGCAAATAACCATAATTTTCCATTACATCTCTCAATGAAGCTGTGTTAGAAATGTATACACAATGTACTAGCTAGATACGTCCTAAGATTTGTGTCAGAAGCAGCTTTCTTTGAGCAAGGCCAAACATGACTCTGTTATTCATAACACACCACTTCATCTGTGGTATTGAAGTCATTTGACCAGATAATAGCTTCATAACATTTTACACAAAGTGAGTGTTACAGCGGGGTTAACAAACCCATATGGAGCAGACTCAATATTAGTAAAGCAATGATTTCAGACCAGCACTTTTGCCACCACAGAAATGTTAAACCACAAATGGAAACCCCAACTTTATATCTAAATAGTGTTGCTATAATAGTAAAAGTATCCCCCTAACAGGAAGTAGGTCTGGCCTGAACATAGCAAATAATTCAGACAACCGCTGCAACTGAGCAGCGTATCGTTTCCACTATCAGGTAACTCATAAATGTTTGCAATTAGCAAATGCATATCATCAAAAGGGATTTATTTCCATGTTGATTCCAAGCACCAAGACTTCCATCCCGAAAAAAGACAAAGAAAGCCAGATGTCTATGGGATATACACAGGAGGGAGGGTGGGAAACACAGTACAGGATGAAGGATGAACTTGGTAATTGTGGAGTTAGCACTTGCTCCTGCTCTTATTCTGTTAATACAGCTAAAAGTAGCAATATCTTTTTTAATATTCCTTTTGAACATAAGAAGTTGCTGCAACCACTGCAAATCTATCATGTGACCACAAACATATCAGAGTCAAGAAAATGACAAGTGGTATCTGTGAAACACTTAAAGTGGCCCCATTCTGAAAAAAAAAATTAAAATCTAAGCACTCTTACAAGTAGATAGAAATAGAAGTTTAAGTAAACAGTGTCACTTGAGATTTAAAGTATCATCTTATAGTGTATGTGTCAGCACTGCTGAAGCATTTACATAACCAGACATAACACCTCTGTATTCAGAACCCTCAGTGAAAGTGGGTTCAAGCGAGAAGGGTGAGAATGACCCACAGGAAGTCTCTGATCAACACAGGTGCTAAAACTAGAGTCTCTGCCTAGTGGTTGAACCACAGTCCTGTCCTCCTTTCTTAAACATACTGCTGTCCTCTCACTCATCATGGAGCAAAGAAACCACAGCTTCACCTCCAGGAGACCTTCCCCTTCCTGAAGGGAGGCTGTGCCCTGTGCTGCCATGCCCACTGTGTTGGAGGGAACCAGCACACACCTGGGCAGCCCTTGCACATTCTGGTCTATTTTCTCTGTGCTGAAAAGGAACCTGGATCTCCAACATCTCCTTATCATACATATTAATCTGTCTCCACAGGCCCAGAACATACCACAGAGCCATTAAGCACATCTCTCAGGTGACAAAGCCCAGCAGGTACACCATATATCATTTTGGTTGTGTCCCCAGCAGGTAAGATGCACACACTAATGTAGTATTGTATTTTTTTACTTTGTAATGGTTTCACATATTTGTGATGACAGAAGATTTTCACTAGTGTTCATATGATCACTATACGATCATGCAGCCCTGAGAATGTTTTTTACACGGCTGTACTCCTTCAGCAAACATGTTTTAAGCACAACTGCCTCCTAAAAAGAAGTAGCAAAGTAAGAGTAGAGCATAAAAACTGAATGCAGAGATTTCTTTCAGACTATCAAGTGTTGTTCCAGCAGATTGATAAAGGCCATTTAAACATATGTTAGAGGACAGCCATTCTAAAGTTACTGCAGGGTAACAAGAGGTTACTACAGAAAGAATAAAATAACCCTCTCCAGCAAGATACAAAATCTCTATTGAATAACAGATAAAAAATAGTTTACAATCTGTTACACTTACAGTACTTTTAACAAGACGAGTTAAAAGCTAACCCCAGAGAAGATTACCCATACAACCCATTCCTCAAATATGCCTTCTTATAGCCTGTTCTATCTCACATACTTATTTCCCAGTCACTTCTAACAGTGTGCTTGGTTATGTACTGCCCTCTAAATTGATCTCTGCTCTTCTAGGTTTCTTCTACTGCTCATTAAATCTACATCAGCAGTTTCTTGTAGCATGAATGTAATGTTGCTGTGCTTACACTACTCTTGACACATATTCTTGCACGGGTATATCAGAACACCCAATTCCAAAACATGGCTAGTACATAACCAAAATATTCCAGTTGATAACACCCTTTGTTTTGTTCTCACAGTGAATATACTAGGGTCACTGTGTACAGTAGATTAAGGGTATCTACTTCTGTATCAGTGTTACTCTAATATTCTCAGGCATTCAAAGCTAACACTTTTATTTACTCTAAGATCAAGTCTAAAATAAGCACTGTCTGTATTCCTACAAAACTGAAAAAAAAATCATATTGATAATACAAGTTTAGGAAGGCTGGGTATTTATCTGTCTCCCCTAATATGGCATTGGGAACACTCCCTAGCACTGATAAGAATAGGTGTTGTCTATGATTAAGGTGTTAAATTAAGAGCTTGGAATACTGGTTTTACAGGCTTTAACTTTGCATATCACTTCTCCCTTGACTCCACCAGATACTGTACAACACTCTCAGTTAAGGGTTTAGGACTTCAACAACATGTTATTCAGTTCTCTTAAATGGATAGTGGTCCTTAACAGTTCTGAAACACATTAAAATGACGTGGGGCTAAGCTCAATAAAAGAGGATCATTAGAAAGAATAAATGAGAGTGTAGAAAGTGATATTACATTGGTTGTACAGAACTTACTACTCACCACTTTCTCTCATATAGAAGACTTCAGAAGAGAATAAAACTTCCGTGCCAGGCCCCTACTTGCTGAAAGAAACAAGTATTTTATGCCAGGAAAGTACCCAAATGCCCTAGCCTTTGAGATCAAAGCCTCACTGGATCTAAGCACTATAAGCACCTAAGGAGAAACAATTTCTGCCTTGTTTATAATTAAATAGAATAAACAGACACAAGAAAAGTAGGGAAAGGAACAAGAGTATCTTGCCCAAAGCCAAACGGCAGATTCATAGGTAGAGCTGGAGGTGGAATTCAGACCTTGTCAAAAGAATTAAGAGGCAAATATCTTTTGTGGATAGAGGGAAAAGGTGCTGGTTCTTCATACTTGTGCCGTGTGCTTGTCGAAATACATCCTTTGAGAAATATCAAAAAGGGGCAAGAGGGCCTGGGCTGAGTAAGAGAAGCAGGAGAAGGCTGCAAACTCTTCATTAGCTAATGTTCCTGGTAAGGACTGGAGATTTCTGGCCTTTGCAGGTAACCCTTGCAAACAGTTGTGACTTGCAGCAATGCATTTTGGTAGCTTCCCTTTGAGACAACTAATAGAAAAGTATTGTATCTGCAGCAGGTCTGTTCAGTTCATCTAAAGAATTGTAATGAGGTAAAATGGTGGGCCAGGTGTAAGAGAGCTGCAACAAGCCAGCAAAAATTCTCTCTGGAAAAGAGCAGCTGTGGGCTGATATAGGGCTTTTTGCTCCTGTTTCCAGACCCTCAACCTCTGGAACATATTGAAGATACAAAGAGCACGGGAGAGCTGAGCTCCCCTGGAAGTACTATATGCTTCTTCTGAAGACACTTAATTTTTCTCTTTGTCTCAGGAGCCTCAAGGACACTCTAAAAGTACTAGCAAGTGTGGGAGAGTTATCTGTGCATGAACACATCTTCTCTTCTAAAAACCAAATGTCTCTTGGACGCTGCCCACACCAGTCACAGCAATTTCTTCTTCTGGTAACAGGCCATAAGAAACTGTTCCTCCCACTCAGCTCTCTTTTGCAAAACCAGCAACAACAGAGCCATGCACTGTTGTGAAACTGCTACTCCAGACTGAATAAACACAAATTAAATCGTTATCAGAAATAGCAAATGAAAATTAACCAGACAACCCCCCACCACAGTAAGAGAGATGGCTGAACTGCTGGCACGTTCAGTAAGACAAAATAAATAAATAAACAAATAACAAGACCATTTGACAGACTGCAATTCTCTGCAAAACTAGCATCTTAGTGCTTGGAGCAGCAGAGTTATTAATAAAAAATTAGCATCTAAGAACAGATCACAAACTTCAAGTGGCTTTTAAGAAACATAAAGAGAAGAAAATTCTTTAAGACAACTAGCTGTATTAAGAAAGATATATATTTTTTTTGATGTATCAGAAATAAACAGAAATCTAACAGCATTTCAGAAGTTGCTTATTAGGTTGTTAGCAGAAAAAGAAATTCTTAAAACGAAAAGGAAAAATTTATAATGTATAGTACATACAAATTGTATCATTGTAATTAACAGCTTTTTTCTGCCTCTACCAGTGCAGTAGAAATCTGTAGTCAGATCCTGCCTAGCAATTCTTATAGCTTCCCTGATTTATGATCCTTTTCCACAAAGACAATTAAAGAATCCAAAACAGAAATTCATTCTCCAGAGTCAAATAACTTCCGCTACACCACACTCAAAGAGATTACATATATGTGTATATACTGTCTGGCTTTGCAAGATTTAGAGAGACTACAAATGACAATGATATGGTTATCTCTAAGTCTGAACAGGACATGTATTCTAGCTCTGTCTCTGTGCATACCATCGCTAGATCCACATCCTATCTTATTTCACAATAGTTAGAGAAAACAGATATACCTTCCAGCTCAGATCATAGAAGACTTTTTAAATTCTGCGTGATTATAATTCTTCAGAATTATTTTGTTAATCTGCTATTTAAATTGAAATTATTTCCAGTTTCGGTTCTAGAATCTGTTCAGATCAGAACAGATGTACTTATTTCTAGTAATACTGGGAACTGCTACAACTATAAGAGACATACTATCCCTCAGTAAATAAAAAAAGTTAAACCAACGCACAAGGGGAGCGGGAAGAGATTTAAGTCAAGGTCACTTACCATTCTCTGGTAGGATAAACGACTCCTCAAAGTTTGTATAAACACATTCAAAGTCATTAAAAATTAAATTCACACATACTTTCATATCTTTTTTTGCTGCAGGGCTGTTTCAAAATAATCTTTGAAATAAATGAGTATCACATTCTTTCTTCCAAGAAGCTCTTCTAGCCAATATATGCTACACTACCTTGCAGGATTTTGCCTGCAAGCATTGTGGTAGCTGTAGAAACACATTATTTAGAAGGGAGGGAGAGAAAGATTTAAAGTATAACAGAGAGATTGACCTACCTTGCTTGGTTCTTTGGAAAAAAATACCACACTGCAAATGAAGGATGTGAGCTCTGTAGCAGAAGAATGAAGTGATCTGCAGAGTGCAGAGTGACTTCAGTGTGATTCCAGCTGCTTCACTTGGCTACTGCCTTCCTTCCTATAAGGCTGCAGAATGATATAACGCCGTGTTTGTTTTCAGCTGAGGAAGTTGTTTCCAACTTCCCTTGGTTTTCTAGAAGCAGTTTGGAAATATTGCCTTCTGTATAATCCCAGTATTTCACCAAAAATAAATGTTAGACATGTGAATGAATCATTTTGGTCAGTGTCCAAGCAAGCAACAGATGTGGTGGCTGATGAATGGAAAGAGACCTTACAGTTGTAGGCTGCTTTTTGTTATGCAGAGAAGAGGTTAAACAGTATTTCTTTGTGAGCGCTCTGGTTTATAGAAAATAATGATGAATGAGCAGAAAGATGATAAAAAAGTTACACTGAAAGCATCCTTTTGTATCTGCACAGTGAGATACATTCATTTTGTGTTTATGATTAACAGATTAGTCCTTTTGTGTGTAAGAGAGAAGTGAGTTCCTCAAAACTTCAATAATTAATGTCCCTGTCTGTCAGTCAGTGCAGCACTGGTCAGAAATTTAAACTGGTTAGAAGACTTGGCTTGATTCGCTGTTCTGTAAAGAGCCTGCTGAGTTTTTGTGGCCAGGCCTCATGATCTCCATGTCACTTAGTTTCACAGTCAGTAAAATGGGAATATTATTCTACTAGTATCTACATACCATAGCTTCTCCTTATTTTGATGGTACCACACTCATCATAGCATTTTAAATCAGCTGAGCATCTGCCAGTCTACTCTTACCAAAAATCAAACCTTCAAGTGGAAGCAATATGCTTGCAGTGGTACTCTGTCACTACAGCAAAACATGTACAATGTTCACTGATTGAATCTAGCCAATTCCAAGTTTCCCGGATATCTATTCTATTGATACCACTGAAAATTAGAAAGAATGAAAGAAACAAACAAGCAAGCTTCTTAGTGAGAAGCAGCAAAACTGAAATTTCAGCATCTGGTTAGCAAGGTTCATTTTCAAACACCTCTCATGGTCCACAGATCACAGGTTCTTTTAACAGGAACCAAACACTACTTCTAGCAAAACTACCCTGCTTTCTCTTTTCTCCAGGACAGCTCTTCTCGTTGCGCCAATATGACTTTAAATGCTGATAGCTTGTATGCGAGGTGGAAAAGGCATGCATGAAAGGAGGATGGAGATTATGCTACAGTGGGACACAGATTCTCTGGACCACAAGGAAAGGACAGGCATGATTTCTGTGAATATATGACATAGGAGACAAACAGGGCGGGTGTTAGAGGAAACAATATGGAAAGACCCAAGGACCTCATGATCTGGCACCTTGCTTTTTTATTTCTTGCCTTTTAAATATTTCCCATTTTTCTTGGTAACTGACTGATGAACCCTCACTGATGAAAGCCTTTTTAATAGTTCTCTTCTTTTGTAAATATTGGGATGAGGTAAATATAGGCGCCATTTAACAGCAGATCTGCTGAGTGTTTTTTGCTTGTAATGGCACATGAGCCTGTGCGTGTCTAGGTACTTTGCCAAATCTAGTAATCCTAAGGCAGTTAATTGAAGGGCTTGCCCAGTACTATTTCAGTAGAGCAAAAGCAAAAATTAGTGGGTAGATAAACTTCACACATGTTCTACAGCACAAGGTAAAAATCTCAGCAAGCAGAGTCACACATTTGCCAAATGCTCTTCACCTTCTTGGTGAAGGGAGCATTCTGGAGAGTGCAATGGATTCTAGCAATTTTAGGGTAGTGAGGAACTGTTCTTAGGGGGCTGCTTCCTTCACCACAAACTAAAATAGGCTTGGCATTACTCTAACACGTACTGGGGATGATAGTTGAGCTCAGTAGGATTAAACTTCACATAGCAATTTTCCTCACCCTTCCTACCACTGCACTAAATATGAAATCACAACTGCTAAGGTCCCAGAAGACATTTTGTGGAGACAAGTTTTCATAGAAAATTAAGTTGTTGTTTGGCTTTTTTTTCCCCAAGAAGAGCAGATTATTGCATTTAAAATGTTTTCTATATCCATCTGTCCTACCTACGTCTCCTCCTTTTCAATCAAAATGAACTTTTGCTCTGATGAGCAATTATTCAATTTGCACAGTATAACCAGGATATGGAATGTATCTGGAAGAACAAAAGAAAACAGAATTTTACATACAAAATTGCATTTAACCTAAAAGGTTTTTATTCTACTTGTTTTCTGTTTAGAGATAAATACAGCATTCTATTCTTCTACAGTTTTGATTAACCACAGTGGGAATCTTAAGTCCCTGAAGAATATAAACTTGGGTCCTAAACCTTTCCTTGTTTTAGTTCCCTCTATGTTCAGACACAGTAAAACTGGAATGGTGAGTCCCAAATGACATGGCTTTTTAATATATACTTTCATGCAAGCCATTAACCATTGACATAATTTTATGAGTATGATTTTTTCAGATAAATTTGTGAAACATATGCTTGAAAGAAAATTAATGAAAAAAAAAAAAAAGTACCTTGTTTGTTTTCATGTCTTCTCCTTCTTCTACTTGGAACTTTTCTTTTATTTTGCCATATGATTTGGGCTTTTTCAACAGGATAAATTAATGATGTCTTGGGATTTTTACTCTACGTTAAGTATGGCAATGTGCCAGAGCTATACTGAAGAGGGACATGAATTCAAGAACATACAGTACGTGTGGGACTTGCAGAGCAGAGAAGTACTACTTTATACCTGATGGAAAAAGAACAAAGGAGGATTTACATACAAGTAATAGATACAGGACTGTCCAGCAGTGAATAAACTAGATCTGTTGAAAAGCAAATTAGTTTTAAAACCACTTCTGATTCTTTGTAGGATTTTTAACCCTATAAAACAAAACAAAGGCAGAGGATGTATGGAAAAAAAAGGGAATAGGTGAAAAACCTAAAAATTCTTTACTAGTATTAACCAAAGCACAAATTACAAAGCAATAAACAAACCAGATTTAATTTACCTGGATTACCACCTATTGTCTGACAGTTCTTATAATTATTTTCCACTTCTGGGACCACCAGATTTTATCAAGCTGCCTATTAGTATGTGCAGATAATCTCAGCACTAACGAACACCACAGATTAAATTCAATCTGCACTAATTCAGTTAAATTGTAGCAACCATGAATTCGCAAAATAGGTCAAACAAAAGATACTTAGTTTTTCTCAAGGTTAATTTAAAATGAACAACACAAGAAAGATATAACTTGCATTTTGAGGATTCAGCTATTTACAGTTTCATTCTTTTAAAAATATAAATTCTTCACTGTTCCTTTGTTGTCACTGTTTGAATTAACACCTCATCGATTAAAATTCACTCTGGAAAGACAGAGTTTAACTACTTGACAATCAGGAAAAGGGTAATTTCCTCCCTTCCTGTGAAACTAATGACTATTCATGCCTATCCTTTTGGTAAAGCTGTAATGTTTATTTGTGGCTTAACTGCCCACTATATACCACAGTCAGCAGCTATGACAAAATTCTCCAGTGACATATTTAAACCAAACCTTCTGATGAAAGGAGACTTGGCTCATTTAGGCAGGTCCACATCCTCTTTCTAAGCTGGTATTAGAAATCTGAAGATTTTCATGTGTAATATGTTGAAGAAATTCAGTAATTCTGCAGAAGCAAAATCCTTCATCTAACTATTAGTTTAGTCATGTCAAAACAGACAAGCATGTAAATAAATCGCTATACATATATGTTTGAGCAGGATCTTCTATGTAACTCCCTCAAAGTCAGAGGAATGTTACATTCTATGAAATCATCAATATTGGAGAGTAATTTACAAGGATGAAAAAGAAAAAGATACATTTTTTTTTTTATTATGAAGAATGATAACTGGAAAAAATATTATTGGAAATAGCCTTTTTTCCCCCCATAGATTTTGCTTTTATACTAGCATTTTTTCCTTTTTCCACAAATAATCAGGAATGATTTTCTATATAACTTTCAGACCATAGATATTCAAATTTTATATTCATATGACAATAAAATAAAAGATATACTTGCCACTCAGATAATATTTGAAATCCATGGAATTTTCAGAGGGTGTCTTAACAACTAAACTTCTGATATGTCATTGAGTGCTGAAGATTATAGTCATTGAAAAAGCCAACTTGAGGACAGCATTTTTCCATTTTAGCCAAAGTGTTCCTCCCATACAAAGGAATGTCAGTGTTTGGGAAAATAATTTCAGAGAGAATTACAGAGATTACAGGAACAAAAATAAAGCTACGTAAACTACAGTCATTTCACTTTGCATTTTACAATCTTTAGTACTGCTGTAGGGATTAACCAACTTACATTTTTCACCTCACATAAATTACTAGGAACTACAGTCACTTAGAAAGGTTTTAGAAGCGAAGCCCTCAAAAGCAAAGATTTTATTTATTGCTATGCACCTAATTTACAACATATGCATTGAGTCAGTTGTCTCAAAAACTGCCCAAAGCCTAACTTGCCTAGGTTCACACAAACCCCAAAGCACAGAGATGAATCTGAGCCACAACCCTCAGAATTTTAGCTGGCTCCATCTACTTAGGATCCAATTCACTAGCACAACTGCCTACACTTATTCTTTCAAAGAAATGAGATCTTATTTTCCATTTAAAGTATAAACTCTGGAGATTCAGTCATCCATCTTTCACACAATAGGTCTTTTGATAAAAATCCCAAATCCACAGTTCAAATAGGAATATAACGTGGTGTTACGTACGATGGACAAGACTCAGTGACTCAAGAGGTATTTAAGTTTCATGTTCAGCATTCAGCTGTTAACAATTCACAGTTAAGTTGTTGAAGCCTGCCATAATGAATAACAACACAAAACCCCCAAGCAGATCTGGAGGGAGGAGACCATAAGTTCGAGTTCCTCACTATTCTGCAGCTATTGCTCTCAGCTACTGCGCTCACTGTGAAAGAGCTGGTCTTAAGCACTAACAGACTGCAAGCAGGGAAACTGAGAAGGAATTCTAATCTGCTAAAGATGCAGAGCAAATCTGAGGGTCAGTACAAAATTAGGGGCAGCTCCCTGAAAATACATGCTAATAGGCAGGGGGCCTATACAGGACTCTCAGATGATCAAGCAAAGCTGTTTCTTAGCAGCATTACTACTCAAAATCTTAACCAAGACACACCTACGCACATGTGGAATCGTGAAACCTGAAGGTTACTCTTTATAATACTGACCAGCCACTGATCTTCCTTAGGATTTCCATTTAGATGCAAAGGTTTTAAATTTTACAGTAACTCCTTGCAATGGAGAATTGTTGCTGAACATCAGTGCAAAGCTGGTGGAAATCAAATCCAAATCAAACTCAGCTATGGGTGTTCTGAGAAGGTGAGGTCAGTGGTTTCAGCACATCTGTATTTTTCAAGTTGCTTTTTCTAGGCAACTACATTTGTCAGATTGTTTTTCTGCTTAGAGGATAAAAACACATTTTGTGAAAGGTGCCAGATGACCTTGGCTCCACAGAGATTTAAGTTATTTGTCCATAGAAATGAATGCATGACAGGGAGAATCAATGCAAGTTTCTGCCTACCAGTCTAAAGTTGCCCTCTTTTCTGGTCACTCGCAGAGGAGAGAACACGGTTTTGCTTCTAAACGCTGCGCAGCCTTCAGACTCTCTAATGAGATGGGAGCTCATAAATCCCAATAAATCTGCTGCTTGTGATGTAGGCCAAGCAAATTATTATAAGCTCTGAAAAACACTTTTCTCGTTAAGGGCTCAGTCTATAGTCAATATCAACTCTTCCATTGCCTTCAATGAAAGCAAAACCCAGCACTCTCCCTAGCAAATTGACAGTGGGCTCAGGGAAGGAAGTATAGGAAATCAGTCTAAGCAAAGAGGCAGCCAAACCCCCCCAATATTTATTTGTCCACTCTAGTTCTACTTCCTAAGCTGTATCAAGAAACATAGGTTAATTTTAAATCCTTCTTACTTTGGAAATTTTTTTATTTTTTTTTTAAAGGAAAATTATGTGCCCCAAATTCAGCACTTAGCATGAACTTGAATATGGAATTTACATGAAAGTAGAGACTAGAACTGCAGTACTTTCTGTAAAGGTTACTTAAGTATATTTTGAAAAGAAGGCTCCCTTCTTTTCAAAAGAAGAGATGAGAAAGGAGCTTGTGGAGAAGGGAATAGCTGCTTCACCATTTCAAGATAAGAAAGCAGGCAAAGGGGAATTACACAAATTGTATGTAGCTTAGGTGCAAACCAGAAACTGAACTCTGATTACTTCAGTATTAGAAACATAGAACATCAAACCACGTAGAAGAGACTTCTGGTTTTACTGATTGATGAGTAAAGAGAGAGCCTAAACTGCTCCAAAGAACTAGTGCACTGCAGTTCGAGTAGCATAGTATGTGAAGTATTGAAGAAACACAAATCAAACACAAGGCTTTTTGTTCAGAAGTTCTTTTTCTCTCTTTTTGTTTTTGTTTTGTTTGTTTTTTCCTCATGAAAAAGTCTCTATATTTTCAAACTCTGAGAGAAAGAGATTTCTGTTAAAGGTTGATGGTTTTGTTTATCAGCATTCCTAGCCAAAAATTAAGTTTTGTCCCTGGAAAACAGGAGAACTGTTGTTTAACTTTCTGCTTTTTCCCTGAATACAATAAAGAAATGTTTCTCCTCATTATTCCCAGGGTAAAGCAAGGTAGAGAGTCTACTTGCTCTTGGATTTAAGAAAATATCTTATGTGGTTTATTGTAGGAACATTAAAAAAATAACATAATTTAGAACAGCCAGTGCAGAGGAAAATAACGCTTACTTAACTACCTTGGGAATATATTTTGACTCCACCTTAAATTGACTGCAGAACATCCAGTGACTCAACATAATAGTATATATATTTGGAACTCCCTGACTCCTAAAAATTACTCTACAGACAAGGAAGTTGCAGAGGTATCTTACATTCAGAATCATCTTATATTCATCTGCATCTACTATATAACCAGAACAGTTCAATTGAAATAAATTGGATATAAACATTTAATTCAGAATATTCCAAGGAGTCAAGGCATGTACTCAATGTCTGGGAGCTTGAAAACTCTTGAAAAAGAGAATTAATAACCCTTTGAGAATCTCTGAGAAACTTATCTCTTTGTATCAAAAATACAGGAAATTATTTGCTGCCTGAGTAATGGGAATTAATATCTACTTTTGAAAAAATGCCTTGGAGTTCCTGCTATGACAGCATGTGAGGCTGGCTAGAAGAGATTAACAGTCATTTACTAATTTAAAATACTTCAAGACTCTCACATTAGCATCTGATTCAAAAATCCAAAGTCATTTTGTACCTTATCTATAACAATAAAAAGGAGGACTTAAAACATACTAATCAAAACATTTTGCCATGCAGATGAGAATAATTCTGTTCGGAGTATAAGTGTATTTCTGTCATGTTAGCTGATTTTGCTCAATATAAGAATGTATTGGTCTTTCTGTTTCCTTCATAGTTGAAGGCTCTCAGGTTGTAGGGCTCCCTTCAGCATGAGGAAATGGCATCACTTCAAGACTTTTCACTGCATTTTCCAGCACGTACATGTCAGAAATTATCATGTATTTCCAAGCAGTTTGGTAACGAACAATTATACCTGAAAACTTTGCCAGTTCTCAAAGGTCAATCCGACTATATCAACCAGACAATTTTAAAATTGGTGTTATTTTTTTTAAAAAGCCATGAAACAATGGCAAATAGAATTGAGATGTTCTAAGGTAACTGCTGGTTTTTGAAGCTAAAAAAGAAACCATGCACAACACGAAGGTCAAAGAATATCCTGCAATTCATAAGCGGTCACCTACAGGCAACCCCTAACCTACTTCCTGACCTAGTCCTTTCTTTGCGTCATTTCCCTGAAAAAAACAAGAGTAGTTATTTCAGAGACATGAATGAACCGACTGAAAAATCATTAACAGAAAACAGAAATTACTGTGAATGTAACAGTAAAGTATTCATCATTTTATGATGAAGAACGTGTTCCCTGAAAGCAGAATGCTCTTCCATGTTACAAATGGAAAAAAGAAGAGTTTCCCTTTTGATTTAACTCAAGTGAATTTTACTGTGCTCTGTGAGAGGGTTGCGGGGACACTGAGATCACATTTTCTTCACGTTGTCTTCAGTACAGCATGGTTAGTCTTGGGCCAGCAAAGAAAAATTTCATGCAGTGTTAAAGCCATGGCATACAAACCTCTCAACTGATTTAATTTCTTTGCGTTTTCTTCTAGAACAGAAATTCCTAAAAAACATGTTAACTTAAGCTAACAGACAGATTCAAAACAATTGCAGCAATGAGAAGGTATGAATTTGAAATGTAATGTAAGAACATTAGTAGTCCATCATGCAGGAACTTTCTGAAAACACCAAGTTTGGACACATTTTCTAGCCATGTTGTTTAAAGCAACGTATTTATTGTTGCCTCATCATCTGTTCCTTCTGGCTGACCTGCCAGCAAATGAACAGCAACAGCAGCTGTAAGAGCAATAATAAAATGCTCTGGGATCAGTGTATCTCAGAATTTTGCTCAGCACTACTATAAAAAATTCTCTGTATTCTCTAAAGTACATGTATATAGAAATACATTATTGAGAACAGTTTTAATGCAAAAGAAGTGTAAACCTCACAAACTCTGAAAAGTCCATGAAAGCAGCACCACAGCCTTCAAATAACAGTAAAAAATTAGACTTATGGAGGATTTGCTTCTACTAAGATATGCAAAAATATTCAAACTGTGAAGTATTTCAAGTAACCTTTTAAAAACGAAAGACCTGGTTATATGAAAGCAAAAAAATAGTTTTAGGAGAAAATTCTTGGTCCATGCATTTCAAAAATGCTTTTTATAACCCTCTCAGTTTTAAAAGGTATTTTAAACTTCCTCCTTGGTCATTACCCAATTATGTTTTAAGTATAACACAACAGCTAAGCTTTTTGATTGTTAAAATAATTAAGCAAATAAAATGATAATTTAAGTTTCTTGCAATTTTTTAATCTTAAGAGAGTAGTTCTGGCAAGAGAATGAAAAATAGAAAGAACAACTATTAGACTACCCCTTATGTTTGGAGGTTAATATAATAACCTATATATTGCAGATGGTTTTATTGTTAATTGAGGTAAAGCTCTTACTAAAAAGTTTATAAAACCTTGAGTACAACACACAAAAAACCCAAACAAAAAAACACCAAAGAAAGCTCAGTTTGAGGCAATGAGAAAGTGAGCACAACACCCATAGTAAGTTTACCTTCTTGTAAGATAGGAGGACCCTTTTGTTTAAAAAGAAAAATAAAATTTTTTTTTGGCTTGCATTTAGTTCCAATGCCATACCAAAGTAAACAAGAGATCATGATTATTTTGGAAAAAAAAAAGTATATTTTTCATTAAAAAATGAGAAAAATGCTTATAATAGAGAACAATTAATGTGTAACAGCAATCTGCCAGCCCCACCAAACATTCAAAGTAAAGCAGATCAAAGAAAACAAGAAGCTCTGTTTTTAGAAGAGATTACCTTGTCTTTTACACAGGTGACTAAATATTTTTTTTTTTAACTTTGAAAATTCTTATTAAATATAACTGCATTGATATTAAAAGGGGAAAAAAAAGAAAAGAAATACCATAGCAGATCAGATCGTTGTTCCATTTAGTCTAGTGTCTGATATTGGACAGTGGCCAGCATCAAATTGTTTGGAGAAAGACAACAAAATTATTTTATGAAAATTTTACACTTCTTAATAATTATATGTTTTCATGTAGTGCCAGGCATTGTGGAACATCCATTTTGATATAAAATTGAAAAAATCCTCCTTTCCCAAGTTTGCTCAGAATGTAAAGTGCTCTAAAATCTACATATGTACTCAGACCATCTTGAAAGCTGCAATGCATTTTAGAATCCAAGCTAGATCTTGCAATCCGTCTTCGTGGACATTTGGCAAAAGAACTCTCTGCGTGGCGTAAACCCCAGCCCTCAACTGCTGTCAGTCAGTCAACGCTTAGCTCAGATCCTTTGAAGAATTTGAGCAAAACAACAATTAAGGATAAATTAGGCTTTTAAAATTGGAATGTAAAAAGCACATATGCAACAAACTAAAAATCTAAGCAATAGTTTCCTGCCAGCTAGTTTTACCAAGCTTGATTTTCTTTTGTCACATTCTTTCTTCACAGTCTTAACCCAACCGTTGGAAGAAATTTTAGACTCTTTTTAGAAAACCAGCTGTTGTTCACCTTTGTCAATTTTTGTTAATGTTTTTCATAGGTATAACCATGACTCATATTTGGCTAACAGAAATGGAAAAACAGCAAATCAAAGCAGAAGTAGAAAGCAAAGCAGTGTAACATATATGAGACAGCTTACGGAAATTGAATAGATGAGTATAGGTACCAGCAAACAGAAAATATCTGATGCTTCAAACAGAAGAAGAATTTTTAAAAGATGAAAGGAAGTTTGTCAGCTCTGCTCAGCATTCATATGAGGAGTAGGTTCCTAGTGGGAAAGAGGAAACTGCCAGGAAGCGGCAGCAATACCTTACCTGAGCATGAATCAAGTTGCAATCTCAAGTTCATAAATACAGGAGTTGAAAATCAAGAAATATTTGGCAACACAAGTCTAAGTTCTACTCTTTTTGAATGATAGTTCAAAAGATAGAATATTACTTTCTATCCTTGCAAAAATATTCAGGAACATTTCAAGGGCATACTTTATGGCATTGGAAGACAGAGTCCTCTTTGCTAAGGGCTTTGCTTCCCATGAGCAGTCCTGGAAAGGAAACAGTACCTCAGCGATGTAATCGGTGACTTTGTTTCAACAAGTTATAAAGGGTTAGCTGAGCCACAGTAAGTCACTAAGCCTGCTATAAACCATCAGAAAGGTAAACTAATTTAGCCTAAGACAACATGCTTCAAAGCGTGCTTGCCACATGTTTAAACAATGTAGTTCTGCTGACAGGCAATAATTTGGGCACCTGCCCAAGCTTTCCTGCATATAAATCTTCCCCACAGAAATACTGCATTTGAAAAATTTTATGACTGCTTCTTACAAATCTCCACTCCTACTGATAAGATTCCATCTAAATTGGAGAAGGTCCAGAGGAGGGCCATAAAGGTGATCAGAAGGCTGCAGCACCCCTCCTATGAAGGCAGGCTGAGGGAGGTGGGTCTGTTCAGCCTGGAGAAGACTCCAGGTAGACTTTATAGCAGCCTTCCAGCATCTGAATGGGGTCTACAAGAAAGCTGGGGAGAGCTTATAAGGGCATATGGTGATAGAACAAGGGACAATGGTTTTAAACAAGACCAGGGTAGGTTTAGTTTAGACATTAGGAAGAAGTTCTTTACTCTGAGGGTGGTGAGACACTGGAACAGGTTGCCCAGAGAAGTTGTGGAGCCTCATCCCTGGAAGTGTTTAAGAACAGGCTGGATGAGGCTTTGAGCAACCTGGTCTAGTGGGAGGTGTCCCTGCTCATGGCAGAGGGGTTGAAACGATGATCTTTAAGGTTCCTTCCAACTCAAGCAATCTGTGATTCTATAACACTGAATTAAAAAATACTTTCCATGTTAAAGTGATTGATTCTCCCACGTATACTTGTATTGAAATCTTATGTCTGCCAAGATGCCTCAACTAAGCCATCACCTTATTCATTTATCTTCAACAAGATAAGTGTAGCTAAAATGAGTGCAGAAAGGTTAGGGGATCCTGTTGGCCTTAAAAAGTAGAAACATTATGTTACACATAACTAAATCATTTAAAAGTTTTATTACTCCCTCCCTTCTTTTTTTTTTTTTTTTCTCTTTTTTTAGAATGAGGTCTGGTTTTGCCAAGTGCTATATTATACTAGGCACCAAGTCACCAGGTAACTTTCTGTATTACGTACTTATTTTTCAGCAGTAAAACCATATTCATGTCTATATACATATCAAAATACTTCAACAGCAGCTAAGGTAGTCCCTTCCTAAAGAAAAGCCTTCTCCTGGCATTCTGCAATTTGAGAGTTGTGTTCAATAACTTGTTCATCGTGGGTGGATGTTTCTAAGCTATGGTTTCATAACCACATACAATATCTTTGTACAGCAGCCTCTGTTTAAATTCTCTGTACTATGGTGCATTCAAGTTTCTTTTTTTTTCCCCATTCATTGCACAATCCAAGCCTGTATCTGCACCTGTCTTAGCACATAAGGGTGTCGATTATCTTTTTGTCTGCCCAGATTGCTTAAAAAGTCCTGCTGCTTCAGTGTAATGAGAGAAATATGCAGTAGCTGGTTTCCCACAGTAGATTAGATAAAAGTTAAAACACCCCTACGACTGAAAACAAAAGAGAACCTGAACTAAGGTCATACTCTTGAATGAATTTCTGAGAAAAAGGAAAGCATATCTAGCATTAACTGAATCAAAAAGTCAAACTAAGACCTTTCACTCTCTGATCAAATTTACATAAACAAGATGCACCATGAAAAGGAAGCTATTTCGAAAAAAAAACCAAAAAAACCCTATAAGCCTGCTCTCAAGCATATGAAATAACGTGTTTTGAAGGAGAAAATACTATCACAGTCGTGGAAGTAAAACTTAGCAAAGTTACTCCCAAACCAGAAAAACCCCGACCGGAGCTGACAAAAAAGAAGCAAAGCCTGGGTTTGCTTGGAAGAGGTTTCCAGCGCCTTGGCCGAAGGAGCGGAGGCTTCCCGGGCTCCGTTCAACGCGTGCCAGCAGAGCTGCAGGGGCAGAATACGGCCCGGAGGGGCGGCAGGCTGCGCCGGGCACTTCCCCGCTCTCCTCAGCCAGCCACCACGCTTTAGAGCCGAGGCCTCCGGGAGCAGGGAAACGGCGGCGCACGGCGGGTGGATCCCGCAGGGTCGGCGTTCGCCTCGCCCGACCCCATAAGCTCGGCTCCCGCAGCGCAGGCGGACCTGGCCGGGGACACGGGCGCGCCAAGAGCCCGAGAGGGTGGAGAGAGGGGCTGAAAGGGGCTGTCCAAAGGCGGGCCGGGAGCGACGGCGCGCCTGCCCGC
>VWZK01011963.1:636144-670086 GCA_013396935.1 Baryphthengus martii
ACGTGGTCGTGGCGCAGCAGGGTCGGGAGCCGGACTCCGAGCTGATGCTGAGTGGCTCCTGAGATAAGTTACTGTCTCCCTATTTGGGCTAGTGCTGTTGGGAGGCAGGTAACTTTAAAGGGAGAGTTTCCCCCCTTGTTTTCCCTCTGTCCCTCCCGCACCAACTTTCTCAGGTTGAAGCGGCAGCAGAGGTTTTCGTGAGGTGACTTTGAATGGCCTTTATGCCCCCTTTTTGAATTTACGTTTTACCTGTTACAGTACAGGAGTGACATTGTCAGGAGAGTTTCTTTGATGCCTTTGGTACATACAATATCAGAAAGTACCACTTTTTTTTTTTTTTTTTAAATGTGTACGTTTCGTGCCTTCTCGTTGCTTCTTTATGGATTTTTCTTGTCAAATGGGATTGTCTAGGACTCTTCATCCGTTAGCTAGTGTAGGCAGCGTAATTCATACCAAAGCAGAAAGAGCCATTGGAGTTAGAGACAGCTCAAGTAGCCTGATTAGAGACTTACCAAAACAAACGTTTCTATGTGTAGCCAATTGGTTTTGCAGTTGTTACAATTTATAGGAATTTTCAGTGGTAAAATGTTTAAGCTAAAACTTCTACAGATACAATTTATTTTTTTAATCTGACAGTTTCTTAAATTAAAATTTTGGAGGCTTTGCATACACCTCTGAAAAATCCTTTGTGACTTTATAGCTGCAGTTCTGTTTGATAAAGTAAAGATTGCAGTTAGGCTCTATAGATTTTGGCAACATAAATAAGGCATCTACAGAGCAGATTTCTGTTACTAGCCTGTGGTTTGAGCTTGACTTCATATGGTAAGCTTGCTGAATATATGTTTGAGTTCAGATATTTTTCTTTGTCCTGTACACTATTGGTCTCATAAAACATGGAGATAGAGAACAGGTTTTCCTTTCTTGCCAGCTTTGTACATAAATATCTCTGAGAGGTCTTCCTCTGATGTATTCTGTCAGTTACTAAGGGTTAGCCAGACTTTTACAAGTTTTACCTAACATACCGCTTCTCCAGCGAGAAAGTCTGGTCCATCGAATCTCCTTGAACTGTAGAAAGATGATGAGAAGATCCAGACTGGAGTAATTCAGTATAGTTATTTTCATAATCCTGTCCATTTTAAAGTTCCTATGCTAGCATGGTTTAAATGTGCATGACTCTGTGTCTTGACCTAGGGGTGTAATTTACAGAATTGTTCTTGCAGGTGAGTGAATGCTCTGTAGCACACCACCATGGGAATCATTCCTTGAAATAAGGAAGTAACAAACCACTGTTCTCCAACGTGTCACAGCTGCCACTGCCTCGTATCTCTGATAAGAAACTAGACCTTTGTCTGTGGAGGTGGTTTAATTCGGTTTTGGGGCAGTGGATGGGGATGAATGGTTGTGGTGACCCCTACTGACTCCCTGACCACACTGCCAGTGGGGTGGTCTGTGGTGGCTACGCTCTTACTTCGCTCCACATTTGTAGCTTTATTTTAAAGAATATAGATGCAGTAAGAACTTAAAAACTGGTTAGTTGACTTCAAACATATGAAACACATTATTTTCCATAAAGCATCAAACAAATTAGAATTCAGATAACAATGGCTGCTGGCTGATGTGAAGAGGTCAGTCTGGTCACTGAACCCTCCAGCAGTCGTTTGAAAGAAAAAGAAATTTATTTGGAAAAAAAAAGAAATTACTAAAGCATTTTCCCTCTAACCAATTTTGGTACCATATTAAAATTATGTTTAAAGTTTATATATGTTTTCTCTGGGCAAGTTTATTTCATCTCCATATTGAGCACTTTTGTTTCTTGTACTGGTTATTTTTATTGTTGGTCTTAACATTTATTTTAGATTTTGTTTTTTATAAACTGTAGCAAAAAACTTTGTTTTTACAAAGAGTAGTCTTTTGGGGTTTTCTTTCACTTTCTTTTGGCTCCTAGCTCTGTATAGGTCACAGAACAGAGTGACTGAGATCAGTTGATCTATCAGGAAAGTTTTCTCAGTTGCCTTTTGAGAAGGTTTCTAAGAACAGCTGGGTTGTTTTTTAAAATATTATTACATAAATTGTTACACTATGGGAAGGAGAATGAGTCTGGTATTTGGTTTGTTTTGTTTTTTTTTTGAGTTGAGGTATTTCAGATATTCCTTCTGATCGTAACTGCTGTAACAGCCCTGCTATTTCATATGAGCAATGGTCAGGGAAAGAGCAAAGCATGTTTAAAGAAACAACAAAACACACATCTACTAAGCTCAATGATATGTAGCCTCATATAGGAGCATCTTTACCACATATATGAAAAAGGGAAAGGGATAATTCTTCTAAAAACAGTTTATAAAGGATAAAAAGTAAAAGTAGTTGATTTGAAACTTTGTCACCCCACAATTACATAAGTAGTAAGCCAACAGCTGATCGAAGAATTGCTGTTTTGATACAAGGTGTGGTACTTTCACTGTCATGCTGGTGGCAGTGATTGTGCAAATTATTGTGGCCTTTCTGTTTTCCTGTCTGTAGTGGTAATGATAATACTTCATTGAGTATTTAATGATTAATTTATGAAATGCTTTGAACGTCCAAACTACTATGAAATTTCCATTTAAAGT
Source organism: Baryphthengus martii (assembly GCA_013396935.1). Lineage (NCBI taxonomy): Eukaryota > Metazoa > Chordata > Aves > Coraciiformes > Momotidae > Baryphthengus > Baryphthengus martii. Next base: position 638,751 of record VWZK01011963.1, read on the forward strand.
ATTATTGCAATATCTAACTAGTTTATGTAACATAAGCAAAATAAAACATTGTTTTTCTGAGCAGGTTCATGAACGATCCTCAAAACAGATTCGTTTCAATTTGGTTAATATTGAGGAATTTATTTTCTGTTATTGTAGAAGGATGCTTACTTTCACGAGTGCTAGCATCCAAAGTGACAACAACATTTAATACACAGGGACCGTGAGTAACAAAGTTATTCCAAAAGGAATGGTTAACGTTTATGTAGGAAAGACTGTCAAAACAACTTCCATAATAAACAAGAAGGATGGGTGTACTGCAGACTTCAAAAAGAGATTTATCCATTTTATCGATTGATGTGTTTGCAAAGTGGTACAGAAAAATTTACATGCCTCAGGACATGGAAAGCATGCATTATTACACAGTAAAACAGGAAGTCTTCATTGTTGCCAGATGGGATGAGAAGAGATAAGTGTCCTGCACTGCAAATGGCCTCCTGTTCGACATTTACTGTTTTCTAGTCTGGAGTCAGCTTCGGTGGATGAAGAAGGTTGATGACTCTAAGGTTTGTACTAGGAAGCCGATTTAATGTGAAAGGACTGTGTGAAACTCAAAAGCCCTTTGTGTTTGAGAACCCTAAAGCATGAAACTACGTGTTGCTGCAGTCACATTTTAATTTAAAATTGTGGCATTCAAGATAGGTTTGCAGGTCTTTCCAGCAACAAGGATTACTTTTCCAGCCTGGATAATTATTTTCTGTGGTCTAAGTCTTACATGGTTTTTATTTTATTGTAAAGTTAACTCAGGAAATTAGGTAATTAAATGTTGGTTTTTTTTTACAAAGTTATTACTTAATAACCTAACAGAGTCTAAGTTGTATTCCTTAGTATTTGACTTTGTTAATTAGATCAGAAGTTAGTCCCTTCTATGAAAGCTCACATCCATTGTTAAATACAATATTAGGGTAACCTAATAAAGCAGGAATTTATTTTTACAATGCAGTTTCATTTAAGTCAAGTCTTTGTCTATAATTGAAACAATATAGTGTTTCTAAACAGCTTGGAGCTTTAACTGAAGGATGAACTTGAGGATGGGCTTTACTGTGGGGTTGTTTTGGTTTTTTTTATTCTGAGTTATTTTATTTTTACTTACAGATGTTTGACAAAATCAAACCATCCAATGAAGCTTCTGCTTCTTCAGCACAAGGTAAGAAGTTTGAAGTAGATGGTTTTTTGTTGCAGTTTTTGGTTTGTTTTTTGCTTTTTTAAAAAAAAAATAATTAGCAGAAACGTTAGTTCACTTTGTACTTTCAATTACGTGTTTTAATTTTCTAAATTTCATTATGGGACTTAGAAGTGACTTCTGAATCACCCAGAGAGTTTCCATATAGGTATAATATCCTTGTCCTGCAATAAGCTGGAAAGATATGCTACGTTTTATCTCAGTGATCATGGATATAGCATTATAAATGTAGATTGCCTAGTCTTGTTCCCAGACATAGCAGTAGAAAAATTCCCACTCACTTCAACCATTAAAGATAAAAGCTTCTTTTATGAAGCTCTTAGGAGAACTTTGAGGACAAAAACTTCTCTCTCTGTGTGCTTTCTTTAACTTACCAACCTTTTTGTCTTCTTTTAGAATAATATTTTTGACAAATGCAATGTAAGAGAAGTAACTAATTTCATGTAAAACTCTATTCCATCTCTTTGATATTATGTTGAGGTTTTTTTATTTGTTTGGGTTTTTTTTCCCTGTAGGAATTGAAAGACGTGGTGTTGAATGGTATCTACGACAGGACAGCAATAGCAGGTAAGCTAGGTGATCATCTAACTGGCATCTAGCTTACTTCTTACACACAGTAAAACAGGAAGAATCTATTTTTGAACCTTATCTGTTATTTTGTGTAATGGATGACAGAAATGCAATATAGATCAAGCGTGTGATCAAAGTCCTTTTTATCTTGTACCCATATGCTATTAACAACTGTGGGGACGATGTGTTTTGGTGCCCAAAACTTTGTCTTTGGTCTATTTTTGTAAATTTGAAAATACTAAAAACCAGGAGAATAAAAAGATGACTTTGCTTTTCCCTGTAGACACAGTTTTCTTCAAATTCCAGCTAACTGATACTAGAATTTGTATGAGCTGTGCCTTCAACCTATTATCCTTTGTTCTTCATTTAAGAAAATTTTCTTTTAAGGTATTATCAAGCAAATTTCATTAAATGTGTAGTCCTACTTGCTATTACAATTCTGAAATAGAAACATTTGTCTTGTTTCTTGTTTGTTACGACTCTATACTGAGGTAGATACTTAGAGTTTCCGTGTTAAGAACAGGAATTAAACTACTCAACATGTCTTGGTAATATTACCTGCTTATTTCAGTTTAAACACAAGAGTGCAAGAACAACCTCGACCTGGAGTGTCCACTGTGCAAAATAGACGAGGATACTGCAACTGTTGCCATGTACACTACAGTAATCTGGAACAGGTGAGAAGGCTTCTGCATAACTCAGCGACAAATAGCAAGGAGTACCAAAAGGGCTTTATCAGCTTCGAAAATGTCAGTGTATGCACTGAACAACCAGTGCCGAATGAAAAATAATCAATTTGTGAATTGTATGATAAATACCTTGAGAAAAAGATACCATTCATATTTGTTGCCCATTAAAAAGATGCTGGTGGAGTGATGTGGCTCCTGCAGCCTGCTTTTCTGAAGCGGCACACAGTGGTGTGTTGCAGGTTTATTACTGTGACTTTCATCTTCAGGTCATTATATATTGTAGACTAGTGGGGTTAATACGGTAGGTATCAAGGCTGAAGATATTTGATCAACTCTTTTTTCTGTTCTTTAACTCTGTCTTTTAGACTTTTTTTGATTAGAAAGTAGAAGCCTAATACATATTCTATGCTTATAAAAATTCTCCTTAATTTGAGTGAATTATAGGATGTTTACTCGTATGAAGTGACTCGTGACTCAGTAGTCATTTATAGATAATATTTGGAATATTTGTACTAGTTGCAAGGATTTGTGAGCAGCGGCATCAGTGCTGCTAGTTTAAGTTCCAACTTAGATGTTTCAATACATTTTGTTATTATTTGAGTCTCCCTAGGCATGCTTAAAAATCTCATTGAATTAAGGCCTTAAAGTAAAAAAGGCTGAAGATTTTTCTTTTTGTTTAAATATTTTCATAGCAACAATGTAATGGGAAGGTTACCTGGGAAGTAATATTTAGGAACGAGCCAGTGTGTTAGCAGTAGTATTAAACTAGTCATCTGTTTTGTCTTTCACCAGCATGTTTTCAGCTCCCAGCACAGACATTTTACCACTTACTGTAGGAATCGTATGGGTACCAGTAGCTTGATGGAGCGTTTCCTGCAAGATGTTTTACAGCATCATCCCCACAGATACCACGACAACAGGTATGATACAGCTGTTTGTTTTTTTCAGTATGTGTTGGTATAATGTGTGTATTAAGAGTTCTTACTTTTGTTCCAGTGCTGAGCAATAAATTTTTCCCATTTGAAGTGAAAGTTTCACATGGAAGATAATTTAGAAAGGAGAGTATTTATATAAACATTGTCTAAGAATATTGCTTTTGTGTTGTCTCTGCACTTTTAAACTTTGTTTCATTACTTAAGGATTTGATACAACAGTATTGATAGCCATTAAATGTGAAGACCTGAAAAAAGAAGGAATATATGGGTCAGCAGTTATAATGGCAGACTGTATGGTCTGGCATGCGTTTACAAATTCTTATAATTTGGGCTTTTTATGTACAAATTATGAAAATCTTATAGTTCTGGGCTTTGTATATATAGTATAATATTTTATGTTTTCTTGAAAGACCTTGTAATTTTGGTTTGTTGTTTGCGAATGAAGTCAGGTGGATATTTATATGTTTATTTTTTCATTATCCTTGCGGTTCACACATTCAGTAAGTACTTACAGGAATTACATTAATTGACCAATACATTAATACTCATATTTTGAAAAGTATTCTCTTTATTTTTCATGTGCATGTGATAAGAGGGTCAGTGTGTAAGTTTTTCACTGTAGATGAGGAGAAATCAATTAAATATCATTCCTTGTTTGCCATGTTCTGCAAGGCAGACAAAAATCCCAGTCTGAACCCAGTACAGTGTATCTTGATATACAACTCTGCTATAGATCTGACAAACAAGTAGAAGTGTATTTTATCTGAAGGCAGTCATACTAATAGTATCAGAGATGTAACAGAACAAACTAATAGGCACGTCTATGACAAATTAGCCCAGGACATGTGCACATTGCTACAAATAAATAAATTAATCCTTCCATTTTAAATAAATAAATACATTTAATCCTTCTGTTTTAAGAACATCCACATTTTTTTTTGCCATGGAGAAACCACAGGATTCAGTTTAAGGCAACACCCAAATGAAAAAAGCCCTCTCTTGAGGTATTGCTAATACAAGGTTATTCCTTTGGTGAATGAAACCTAAGTGGAAAAAACAAGCTACCCGTGTTCCTCTACGTTGTTGGAAGAAGGAATGGAATGAGAAAAATAATGTAAAAATCTAGATGAAATTGGAGGGAGAAGGGGGAGAAGTAATCCCAAATCTACTGAGCTTGGACAAAGAAAAGCAAAGATGGAAAAGAAAGTGTGAATAGATTTATGTTGAAGTCCTGCTCTTAAAAAATGATTGAAAAAAATAATTCACGTTCTTAAATGATATCTGAGGTAAGAATTGGATTCTCTTATTTCTTATTTAAAAAGCTTGGATTACTACAGTTTCACTCATTTCTTAAATATCTATTTTTACTATTTATCTGAATTCACATGAGGGATCTTAAAGAGTGTCATTTAAGAGAATTATAGAAATATTTGTGAGACTTAATTCGTTTAGCAGAAACAGTATACCTAGTAATGATGTGGAAAAAATGAAAAAATTCATGAGAGCTTTGCCTTATACTGAATTTTAAAGGATATTTGTATTCTGACCCTCCTCCTGGTAAAAAAACCCACAAACTAGCAAATCATTCCCTCCTCCGAAGTCTTGGAAGATTTTTGCATAGAGAAATGATATTGAGCGTTTAAGAGACTAAATCTTCATTCTGTTTTTGGGGGTAATTTGTACCAAAACTGTCAGAAGTTCCTAACTGTTTAGAACTGTAGTTCTCTTCCTTCCACCCCAGAAACATTTGTTTGTAAGTAATTTTGAAAATTTGATATGGATTGAGTTAGAACCCTAGGAATCTGTATAGTCTATCCATACCAAAATCAATTTAGTTCTATATTCAGTCTTCCAGCAGTTTCCAGATGCCGACTGTTTAATGCAAAAGTGAAAGAACTCTGAATTGAGAAAGTGAGAAGATGATTTCTACTGTGTTTGGCCTTCCCTTTGGGTCTAATTCTGATTTGTAAGAGTTTGAAGTTCGAACAAAGGTGCTTTATCTCAGAGCTTAGGTGAACAAGTATGCAGTAGGGCACAGCAGTTCAGCTGACAGGCATTGTTGGATCATCTGATGTATTTGATTACATTGCATTCATATAATAATAGAAATAATCCTCCTTTCAAAAAAATGTTTCATTAAAAAAACAAACAAAAAAACCCGAACCAACAATAAAACACTATTGTTTGAAAACTCTTAAGCATATTTATAGTATTTATGTAAGGTGTTGGTTTTGTTTTTTTTCCCCCTCCCCTTTAGGCCAACATATGATGACATGCCACTCCCCGTCTCTCCAGAGGCTGCTAGCACTGCTTGCCTGTCTCCAGAAAAGATGGAGAAAAGGAGGAACAGAGACAGACAAGAGATTTCCAGCAAACACCAGGAGTCCATGGGTGAAATAAGCTCTTCTGCGCCATGCCTGTCTCATGAGGGCACGAAGAAAATTTCTGTAAAACGAGCATATCTTAAAAAAATAGAAAGAAGACAGGAAGATGTTAGAATAATATCTCAACAGTCTGTGGGCATTTGTAGCGATGAGAAATGGGATACCCTTAAAGATGATCAAACTGCGAATCATAGCCATGAAGGCCATTTCACAGCTGTGAGCACTGTACCTCAGTGTTTTCCTGTCAGTCCTTTAATCCATAGCTCTTCTGTTAATCCTAAACCCGGAAAAAATGTTAGCAGTGTGGCAGCATCAAATCTGATTCCGCATAGTGGATGTGATAAAACAGGACTAGGGATACGCAATAGTGATGTGCTGTTGAACCCATGCTTGAATCCTGCTCCGGCGCTCATTCATTCAAAATGCCCTTCAGTGTCTCATCAGAGTCCTGTGTCTAGCCACAGCAATTCTTTATTTATAACCTCAGGTCAATCTCTCTCAAAACGAGATGGTTTACGAACTCAGGATGAAACTTTGGTGTCTGGTTTCCATCTCAGGGATACTGTGGGTGTCAGCAGCTCCCTAGGTCTTGGGACATCCCCACAACTAGCAAGATGCAAAAACGCGAAGATGAACAGAAGTGATGAAAATGCAGTGGATGAAACTATTGAAGATGTTATTTTGAAATACTGCCATGGAACTACATCTGAAGAAATTTATTTCAAAGAAGAGAATAATCCCTGTTTAACTTTTTCATCACTTCTGGACCGTGCCCATTTAGAGGGTTCTGAAATTAGTTTTGACTGTGATGCACCTATTCAGGCAAGAACAGACATACCCAAGGCAGCTATAAAAGATATAGAATTCCTAAAAGAGGTCCAAGTAAGTTTGCAAGATAAAGACTATGGAACTCAGCTCTCTTCTGTTTTAAAGACTGAGTCAGTAGAGAAAATGGAAGCAGCAAAACAGGATGCTGTAGTTCATACTGAAGAACCAGTTCTTCCAGCTCTGCCTCATGTGCCTCCTTCTTTTGTGGGAAAGACTTGGTCTCAAATCATGTATGAAGATGATATAAAAATTGAAGAACTTGTGCGTGATTTCAGGGAAGGTCGTTTTCGCTGTTACTTTGACAGCGAATCCTCAGCCAACTGTACAGGAAAGAGAATGAAGAAAAAGCCGCAGAAGGATGAAAAAAAGAACAATGTTATTGAGGGTAGTAGAATAGAAAGTACATCAGTTAAAGCATTGCCAGAATTTAATGATGCTTTAAGTGGTGGCTCTGATTTTGATAACCCGTGTTTAGCCTCAGATGCACTATGCAACCCACAAATTCTTAAAATACCCAGGAAAAGGACATGGCGCCTGGCTTCAAGATGCCAGGTGGTAAAAGTTAGCCATGGTACCCAAACAAGTCTATCAAACTACCCTGTAGCAAAAAGAAAGATGTCTAGAAGGGAATCTGATCCAACTGATCAGAAAGCAAGCATTGTGTGGCCAGAGAATGAAAAAACTCCAAACATGAAAACTAGACTATGTGCCCTTAAACTTCCTGAGTCCTATAGCAAGATTATGAGTCCTGTACAGCCCAAGACAGTGGTGTATGTACTTTCGTGCCCAGAGATAAAACAGTGTAAAGGTAAACCTAAAGATATTCCCAAAATGAGGAAAAATCGCAACTCTACAGATAGTAAGGACTCTGTAAGGTATAAATATAAACAGTGTTCTTTTAAGTATTATGACCCACTGACAAATCGAATTCTAAAAACACCTCCGAAGAGTACAGTTGGAGAAAAGGCAAGTAAGCCCTCTCATGTTCGACAACTATTCAGGAGTCTCAGCTTTGATGCAAACCTGAGGACACTAGCTGATGCACAGAGAGAAAACACACCATCAAAATCACTCAATTGTTCAGACTTCTATAGTTCGTCTTCAGCATCTTTCCTGCCAGATCCAGACAAAGGGAATGACGCAGTCTCAAGTCAAAAGGCTGATGGGTCTTCTGTTTCCACAGAAAGAACAGATTGTCTGGTGTCTGATCGCTCGGAAAACTCCTTTAAACACTTGATCATTTCACCTTTGAACTCTCACCAGTCTGCGGTAGAAGGAGATGGTAGATTAACTCCATTTAACAGTAGAGTTACCAAAACTCCTCTGACCTCCATCAGAAGTGAGCGGTTAGACAGGGAGAATCCGAAGGCAATATGGAAGAGAAAAGAAGGCACTAATAAAGAAACATTTTTTTCCAGAAAGGCTGCAACACCTATGTCTGTCAGATGTACTGTTGGGAGGAGAGGAAACAGAGTGACCACAAGCAAACAAACTTCCAGAACTAAAAAAAAGCAAAAAGAGGGGATAAGAAGGAAACTTCGTCCTCGTGCCCAGAAATCTTCTGTTTTCTCTATCCATAAATGCCAGACAAGAAAAACTACACTGGGAAAGCACCTTAAGAAAGAAAAGCCTGATGCTAAAAAATTGAAGGTGAGGAGGAAACCAAACAGGACATTTCTGAACTCAACCGTGGTCACAGAGGTTCCTGAAAAGAGGCAGAAAGTCTCATCGGAATCTTTTCCCAAGAAGCCAGAGCGAACTTCTTCCAAAGTCAGGAACTGGGAAGTAAGTGGAGATCGGGGTCACCCTAGCACTGTGAGCCAGCCGTCTAGAAGAACTTCTGCTGTACCATTACTTCGGAACTGTCTTGTTCTACCAGGTGAGAGCTAGCTACCAAAAGAACTTTTTTTTTTTTCCTAGCAAGCACCTGGAAAAAGACTGAGGAAACGGAAAGGGAACAAAAGGACATCATAGATGGAGCAATTGAAGTGCGAGAGCTGCAGAAAGTGCAAAGCCAGTCTAATGTGAAACAAGTACAACTGTAAACTCAGCTCTTGTGCTGGGAATATGGGGACATAATGTATTGCACTGTTCTACTGTGTAAAGCTGCAGAAGTTGAGCATTTGAGTTAAAAGCACTTAGAATCCTAGTTACTAGACTTCACCTTTACATCAGAAAACTGAGCTTGAATAGTATCATATTGTTCTTCTGGTATTAATCAGTGCACAGTAACGTACTATAATATGATAAATCACAAGCTGTGTTAATTGTGCCTATTCTAAAGTGCAAAAAATGATTTGGTTGTTAGGCTAGAAATTAAATGAAGATAACATTAATCCGGGCTGAATTCTGTGTATGTATTTTGTGTTTGGGTATATGCACACCTCCTTCACATAATATATACTTGCCTATGGAGTGGCATTAAAATTAATACAATATGATACAATTCAGATGAATTCAGTGCTTTCTTGAAGAGAAATATAATTGTATGTGTTTTTATATTGATTTTTTTTTTCCTGAAACCATGTCCAAAGCAATTAATTTGGACAAAAAGTCACTGTGGGCTCTCATCAAGCAATAATGGACCATGCTGGTAAGGAAATATGTGTCTTTAGGGCACTGTTCAAATGGTGGTGGCTAAAATGACATCTCGAACTCTAAAAGAAATAGAGTCTTAGGATTGGGTGTGGGGTGTTTTTGGTTGGTTATTTTGTTTTGGTTTTGTGGGTTTGTTTTGGTTGTGGGGTTTTTTTGTTTGTTTTTTTTGTTGTTTGTTTTTTTTGTTTTTGTTTTAGTTGTGGTTTTTTTGTTTGTGTTTTTTTTCTATTTTTTTTGTTTTTTGTTTTGTTTTTCTTTTTAAATAGCTTATTGACTAAGTTTATAGGTGAATTTCACATTCCTTAGTGGGGGATGGAAAAGTTATAATAAAAACAAATAGCAATGAGTTGCTCTACATTTCTACCTTAAATTTGAGTTTCTGTGGGTTTTTAAATTTTAATTTGGTGTACTGTTAGTAACATTTTTATGTACTATAGTTAAAACTTTTTTCAATTTTCAATAAAATACTTAAATAAGCCTAAAGCAGCATTCATCTAAATGTATTAGAGTTCAAATATCTGTTTTAACTGATATAATCTGTTTAAAATATTTAGTTGAATTAAAATTGTGATTTGTCTTTGGCCACTGATGCTCTAACTGCTGTGATTTTATGTCAAAAAGTAATGTATTGTTTTGGTTTAGGTTTTTTCATTTATAATTTTTTTTAATAGTTGTTATGATGACAGCTTATTTAATGAGTCTTTAAGACATAAAAACTAGTTTTGTTTCTATGTTTCTGTGCTTTAAAATCCAAAATTAACTGTTCATTTGTATTAATTTTAGCATATAGTTAAACATCACAGTCAGGGATCTGGTTTGTAAATCTGCCATTTGGTATGTTGTATAATCTGTCTTACTTTAAAGGTCTTTGTAAATTCTATAGTTGTACAATATATCTTTCAGAACACAAGAAAGATGTAGAAAAGACCAGACCATGCTCTCTGCCATTGAACATATCTGTGTTGTCCCTTGAAAAAAAACGATTCGATTCATTTTCTGAAATGTCAAGGGTCACTGGACTAGATTGATATAAAAGTAGACTTTGAAATGTTTTATTTTAATATACAATATCTGAAGGAAATGTAAAAGCTGTCATCATAAACCACTGGTTCAGAAATATTCTGGGATTTTTTTTTAATGTATGTGCATATTTCCCAGGATAATTAATGTATTTAAGCCAGCTGGAAACTAAGTTCCTTTACAAGTTAGATATAGTCTGATAGATTGATTTTTTTTTTAATTTATTTCATTTTTTAAATAAAAGTTGATTTCTATGGATTAATTTCCTATGGTTGTCAGTAGATACAGAATCTTATGACTATATTACAAGTCACTGGAAAATGAAGGGTTATCATATGAGTTCTTATAGCCCTCCTAACTAATTGTGCCTCTATAATTTAATATTTTGTCTAATATAAAACTGATTTTTGTAAAACAAAGTTTTAAAGGAATGGTTTTTATAGAAAGATTAATTTTTAGATAAAGCAAAAGAAGATTTTTAAGTAAAGTTGGTTTTAAAGCAAAGCTTTAAATTAACTCTATAGATAAATCCCATTCTAACATATTTTTATGATACAAGAATGTTTTCCTATCTTCTTCAATGTTATTTTTCACAATGTTGTACACATGAAGAGCATGAATTGTTTTGTGTGTGACTACGGTTTAGTGCACATTGTACTTTAAGATCACTAGAGCGTATTTGTTTACAGCCAAAAATACTGTTCTCCATACTCATTCCTTGCAAGCTTGTGTTTCTCCAGCACATTTTTCCTCAAAACCTCGAGTAATGAAAATATCTTGAGGACTGTAAAATGACTAATATTTTTAGCCTGTAATGTCTCCTTTTTTTTTGTAAATAATAGACTCCCTTGTCAGGGTGGGATTTTTAAAAAGAAAAATGTATTGTATTTAAGTAAAAGTGTAAGGTATATATTTTCTTTTTTTTAAAAAAAAAAGTATGAAATAAAAAAAATACTTGGGGTACAAGTCTGGAAACATTTCTATGGTTGACAGTGTCAAAATAAGGTTTACTTTAAGCTGGTGTGTTCTGTGCCTCACTTCTGTTTAGAAACCTGTGCATGCTCGATGGCTACTAGGAAAAAGAGGGGAGATTGATACGCGATGTAGAAACTGCTTTGGAAAGAGAATTGATGAAGATATGTGCAAAACAAAAAAAAATGCAGAGAAACTCAAAATACCGTGTGCGTGAAGGAGAAAAAAAGTTTTCTGGGGTCTTGAGGAATTAGTCAAACACTTTACTGTTAGATAGATGATACAGATTCTGCTGCCATTATTGACTAGCGCCTTGTTTCATTAGCAGCATGGCTGGAACTTTGAGACATGACTGTGAATTCAACACCAATGGAAAACTTTCAGGGCTGAAATACTTTCTCACTGGAGTTGATGAGAGGATTGGTTGGTTGCGGGGGGGTGTTTGGTTTTTTTTTTGTTTTTAATTTTAGTGCACAAAGATGTTTGTCGGTATATTTGCATATCTCAATCCAGACAAGGAAGAAAAACTAACTGGATTAAAGAGGAATAAAGTAATTGCAGCACTGAGATGCAGAGTATTACAATAGTTGAGAAAAACATTATCATCTCTTCCTCTATGCCTCTGTAATGTTGACCTTCTATAAATTCATACTTACATTTTTAATACAGTTCAAAATTTAAAAAAAATCTCCCCCCTGCCCAGTACTCATCCAACTTTTTAAAACAATCTCATTCTAAGAAGATTGATTTTTGCTATTTATTTGTATTGCGAATCTTGGGTATAACCTAGACTCATACTGTGCCAGGTGCTAAACAAACATAGAATAGCAAATCCTAAAAACTTTAGATGCCTGAAGCTTGCACCCAGCAGTTCTTCAGTTCCTTGTCTCTTAGGGTTTTTTGCTTGTTAGTTCTTTCTGGCAAGTTTGCATCCAATGTTCTTGTAATCATAGTGTGAAAGTGCAACTCTCTGAGACTCGGGTAAAATGAGGTATTTAGTTATATGTATAATGAGACCGGGACTTAGTCTGAAGTTGTGTTTAAGTTTCATGCTAAATTTGTACACAGATTAGAATGTGTTTTTGTCATTTTTATGTTCTTGTAGTTGGTAATGTATTTTGCAGTACTCTTGCTTGATGCTGTAATTTTTCATCTGCTTCTGTCTCTACTGTCTGTGGTTGGTTGACACAATCTGAGTCTGTAACAATACAGTGATACTACAAACTTGTCCAGTGCTCTTGCTGGATCTTCTTTCTTTGTATCTTCAGCTTATTTAATTTCAGATTTATAGTTTTCGTGGTATTCTTCAGTCTTGCGTTTGGATTCTTTCTATGTTGAGGACACGATATTCCATTTGGAAGTAACTAGGTGACAGGTAACAGCAGTGGATGGTGTCCTGATCTGAAGCGAAGAGGGCAAGCTAGTATATGTGCTCTCATGCTTGGAAATCCACTTCCTTCGCTGAGTAGTGAGAATGCAGTTAAAATCCCAGAATTTTTGTCTTTAATGATTTATCTGTTATGAATGACAGCATTCCTCATAATCTTTTTCAGAAAACATTGTAGCAACATTGGTCTGAGCATGCCCAGAAGCAAAGGTTTTGTTCCTCGTTTATATTTTGCGGTTACAAATTTATTCACTCCTTCAGCAGAAAAAAAATTGTTTTAGTAAAATAAAGTCTAAATTTGCATTTTTGTAGTTTCTCTATTCTTGAAGTGGGATTTAACTTGAAACTATTTGCTATAATTTGCTGTGGAAAGAACACCACAGAATGCTATGGCATCAGTTACTACTTTGAAGAAGGCTCGTTAGAGCTTCAATAACTGTTCACAGCTGTTTTGATATCTTGACCCAATGAAGTCTTCTGTTGACTTCAGTGAAGTCAAGATGCATCCCATTCTGTGGTAACTGAAGCAATGACATCCTAGGATGGCATTGAAAAAGTGTTGGATGTGTTTGAGATGATTAATTGCATTTCAGCAGCAGGAAATCAAAAAGCATCAACCACATGCCAAGTTACGCATGAACAGTTTTTTCAGAATATGCACTTAATAAATGAGGGCAGTGGCTGGAAGCATCATAATGTTAAGTAGGTTTCTACTTCATGCAAAATAGATTGACTTCTCTATAGTCATAGACCAAATCGATCCTGATCGTGGTCTTACAATGTATGCAGAACTGTCTTCAAAGTTGTGTGTAAAAATACTTTAAAAAGATTTTTTTACTTTTTATTTTTTATGCATAGAATACTAGAGTGCCTTGAACAATACAATCCCCTGTGTGTGGAATACCTTGTTCTTTAAATTTAGTAGTCATTTGCTGCTTGCAACAGTGCCTGTTTAAACAAGTATGCTCTTTTGTGGAGTGATGCACACAGATAAAATCAGTTTGGATCAATAGCTGAGTGAAAGATACAAACATACTGCTTCCTGAGGCTTCAATACATCATAAAATTTCAGAACATGCTTTGCTGTTTTCAACCCATACTTGAAGATAGCTATGTATTCTGTAGTTGGCTGAATGAAGTTACTACTGTGCTGTGAAATAATTCATTAAAGGCACATTGTTCAACTGTCTAAACCTGGAGTTAGAAACATGATACTGTAATCAACTTTTAAGTCTGGTGATTGCACCTTTCATGGGAGATACAAACAATTAATGATATGCTTGTAAAGTGTTGGGTACAATGGAAGTCCAGTTCAAGCTGGAATATATAAGAGTTATGATGAAATTGATAGCTTGGTTTTAGTTGGCTTTGGATTCATTGGAGTCATTAGTGGTTAATGCATAAACTTAACTGTGTTTCTGGAAGTCATAATGATTTTCTTGAGGTGCAGAAGCATTGTTTTTGATGAAACATGAACACAGATCACTATTACAGTTTATGTAATTTAGCAGTATTGGTGATTCTAAACCTAGGTTTTTTTCTTTTGTTCCTTCCTTAAGGAAGGTTATAGCTTCCTTAGTTGTTGTTTTTAATATTGTACAAACAAGTTGCAGAATCAAAAGATATCCTTGCTAGCTCATGCAGGAGCTTAGACACTGCTGGCCTGGAGATGGTGCTGTAAGAATTAACAGTGAGGAGAGTAGGCGTAGTCCTCAGCATACATGTTGCATCCCTTGTAGATGCAATGCAGGTTCATGACTTGCTTTTGTTACACTGAAGTTTTAAGATAAAAAGGGAGATAGGCGTGAGGAGTAAGACTTAAAGGTGTTCTATAGATTTGGACCAGACCAATAAATATTCAATTTTGGTTCTCTTTTTCAGTATTTATCTGTTTTGTCCAAACCTTTTCAAAGAGTTGTCAAAATCCATCTATTTCCTGTGGTAATTCATCTCAGATTCCATCATTCTTTCTTCTGGTACATTACTTTTATTTGCTTAAGACATGGGTAGTATTTCTCTTTATCTTTGATCATTTGAGCTACTGCTAAGAGGGGGAAAAATGCAACAAAGATTGTGCACATGCTTCTTTTTGAAGGCTAAAGAGAGAAGTTGTAAGGCAGTATATGGCTACCAGCAGACTTCTCCCTGTGCTTAAAGGGAGCTCTTAAAATTTTGATCTAATGATGACCAATCAATCAGTTGCCCAACTGATGATGGAAACACTTGTGCTTTTCATTTTAATGGTGTTAGACTCTACCTGCATACAATTAAACATACTAACTTATGGCTAACAGATATTTGATGGATTTCCAGAGGTCTCTAATGCTTTAATTTTCCAGTCTCTTCTAGAAAACCGTCATTTCTTGAGTTATTGCCAACACACTGTATCTCTGATTGAATCTGGGATCAGGATAATGTTGGAGCCAAAGTCAGCATATTTTCATCTAGTTAATGTTTGTACAGAACTTTTTGTGGTTGTAAGGAACACTTAAGTGTTCATATCATAAAGAATTTTCTATATTCTTATTTTAGACATTTATGTTCATTTTTTTTTTGTGAAATGCATTGGTAAACACAGTGTTTTTTCTTTTTAGAGCTTAGAAGAGAATACACTAGTGAAGTTGTATTTTACATATTTTTATTTTCGACTTTACAGAGACTGTTCACTTTTTCTGTGTAAATTTATTTTTTTCTCACTTGCACTTCCCCGTTTTTAAATAAGAATTAATCTGTAATGCAGAGTTCTTCATCTTTGTTTTCTCAGCGTGTAATGAGTGTAATTTGGCTTTATCATGAATATAGTTTTATGTAATTATGTGGTTATTGCTAATGCCTTCATAGGTACCTCTTCCTTTTCATGGAAGCTGTAAAAGGGAGCTAAGCATCCATCCCTGTCTGTCACTAGTCCTTGAGTCTTGTTTAATTGCCTGCTCCATCCTTTTCAAGCTCCCTAGTACAGGATCAACTCCTCTATTTCCCTTTATTTCATTTAACTCTAGAGTATGTTGAAAAACAAATTTTTAATTTGCAGAAAAAAATGGGTCGAAAGTCCATTTTCAATTAGTTTTTGCTATGAGAGACTGACATTCTAGTGTGGATGTGTGGAAACAACAAAAATCTGACAGCGGTGTTTTGGCAAGCCTGGTGTTACCACTGTCTCCCCTAAGGTCACAGTAAGGGCTGAGTTTGGCAGGCACCTCTGGGGATGATCAAGTCCAACCCTCTGCTCACAGCAGGCTTGGGCCACATCCCATGGGATTTTGAATATCTCCAAGCATGGACACTCCACAGCCTTTCTTGTTTACCTATTCCAGCATCTGACCACACTCACATTTAAAACGGTTTTTGTCTCTATGTTTAATTGGAGTTTTCGTGTATTTCAGTTTGTGCTGTGTACCTCTTGTCCTTTCATCATGCACTGCTGTGAAGAGCACATTTGCCCACCAGTGGCTGGACCACTGCTTTTGCTGTATGTCCCCTGGTGCACTGGCACATTCTGCAGTGCCTGTGGGGAACAGCTGGCACTGAAACCCTTGCCCAGCTGTGAAAGCAGAGATTTTCTTCAAGTGAGGAGCCCAGCCAGTTGAGGAGAAGGCAACTGCAACAAGCAGCTGTGCCAATGAGGACCTGCATGGCCTTTGGTTTCCCTTTGGTTTACTTGGCTTCTGTGGCAAAATAACTCCTCTAAACTACTTTCCAAGGCTTAACTCTCCTTTCTGTTTATCTTGCAGGAGTAAAGTTTGCTTTTGCTTTTGTGTGTGGGGTTTTTTTTTGTTTGTTTGTTTGTTTTCTTTAGTGGAAAACTTTTTCCTTGGTTCTCTTTTGAATATTTCAAGTTATATGGGTTTGCTGACTGTAAATCTAAAGCTTCATAATTGTTTGCTACAATTAGAAATTTCTGGTAAGTCTATACGGTTCTTATGAATGTTCTTTTCACAGCTTCTTTTTTTGCTATCTGCTTTTAGCTTTGTTTGCTGTTGCTTGAGACTTTTGTATTGATTTACTTTCTGTCCAGTATTTTGTTTTAACTGGCATAGTATTGATTTGATTTAGTAAATATTTTACAAATGTAGTATTCAGGGTAACTTGTTGTGGCTTATTTCTTTTGGACTTATGTGGGCTGTGAGTTTCTTATTGTAGATTTTGCTTGTTTCTTTAGTATAATGTCTCTTCCCTGTGTTTGTAAGGAGCTTATGTTTGATTTCCCAGTGCTGATACTTAGGTTAAATACTTTTGCTGAGAAAGTCTAGGGGAACGGGAGTTAAAACAGCCCTCCTTTGCTGACTTGTGCTGCCATTGCTTTCTTCAAAGCAGGCTACTGGTGGTGTGCAAAAGCTCAGGCTGTGTTACATTGGATTTTTATACTTTATCTCCTTTCTTAAGCATCAGTGGTGTCTAATCTATAAAACATAGATATGTAGATAAAAAATGTTAGAGAACAGCTAAATTAGTAATATTAGACAGATTAACTCATTTTCCCACTGCAGTCTCTTCTAAATTTACTATGAGCAAAAACTTGATAAATATATATTAGAAAGCTAAAGTTATAAATGTTCCCAGTGTGTGAGCTTGCATTGTTTGTCCCTCCTTTTATACTTAGACTTATCTTTAAGACAGCATTATGTTTTCATTTGCCTTTTGTTTTAATACTGCAGTATGTCTCTATCATCAGTTTAAGTTCTTTCTCCTAGTCCATCTTGGATAGGATGATAGTGCTGTATTTTTTCTTTATAAATACACTCATGTGTCTCAAGTTTATAAGGGGAAAGAAGTAACATTTGCCAAAAGTTGAATCTGAGCCTTGGGCCAAATCACTCAAGAAGGTTAGTTGCATTAGAGTTTCTTACCTGTTGCTTCCAGTTAAGAATCTATTTAGCTCACTTTTCTTCAATGGCTTATATGTTGGATAACATAAAATTGAAGACTACTTCCTATCACTCTGCTTTGAGCCAAAATGCTATTTTTTTCCTGTGTTCTTAACTAGTGTTTTGATAGCATATATCACAACACAGGCGACTACACAGCTAGGCTGCCAGTGTACGTTTTTCTCCCAGCTGCACAGCTGCCTCAGGGAAGCTAACTATAGCTTTGTTTTTGTGAGTAGTATGTCAAAGCCATCTATTTATAAACCAAATTAGAAAACGCCTTGCAACAGTAGTTCTTCTTTCAGGCTTCACTTTCAGCGATCCAGCAGCTCAGTATTCCATATTCTTCAATTTGGTTATATAATTTAATTTGTCTGAAGAATAAAAATAATATATTAAACAAATCAAACCAAAAAGAATCCTGTTAGATTACAAGAATGTTGGAATATAGATATCAGTCAAAACATTTAAAAATATTTGTATACCTTTGCCTGCAGAATTAAATATGAAAGATATGGGAATGCACTAACTAAAGAAAACACATGTATTCCATTTTCCATAACTTCCAATTAGTTGTTATTCTTGAAAATATTTCTTAATGATAAACTGGTATTATACTTGTTTTAAAGGTTGGAAAAGTGACGTAAGATGCTTAAGAAAAATATTTTAAACGTGTTCAGTAGCTTTGACCTTCTTTAGTGTCAAATTAATATGTACATTGTCTGACCTTTAAAGGTTTGAATGGTCTGGATGCTGGTCTAAGTCTTTGCTGGATATTTATGAGGATCAGACCCTAGGTAACCTGAAATGAATAACAATAAAAATGGCATTCAAGATAAATGGAGATCCTTGATAATGTGGGGGTAAGCAACCTTCCGGAATACACAAAAGAAACACAAACACTCCAATTCTTCTATGATTTTCATATCAGTAAATTGTATCGCAGGGGCTTGACTTTTCTTACAACTTTGTGAGGGACTGGGTGAAGTTGTGGAGTTTGGATGTTGGTTATGGGCCAAACTGCATTAATCTCCTGTGGAGTAATATTGAAGTCTGCAAGTAACCAGCCTTTCCTCAGTGGAGCCATTCTCTAAACACGAGAGCAGGGAACATGAGCTAAAAATAGCCTCTAGTTACCTGTAGATAGGTGATGTTAAGAGCCTATGCAAATGATTTTGGAAGTGTTTATTAAATAATAGTCCCCTCTTGCAGATTAATCTCCTATAACTAAGCACTTTCTTTAAATATAGACAGTTCTGTGCCACTTTTAGAACACTCAAATTACTTTGTTAAATTATTAACCAGCTTTTATCATCAGTAGGAGAGTTTTTATAGAAATGAGAACAGGATCTTACTCACTGATTATTTTTAAAATGTGCCAATGTGAAGGCTTGTACTTGTGACAAGGCTCATGAAGTATAACAGAGTTGTATGGATTTTAAAGGAATTACAAAAATTAGAGAGAGAAAAATTTTTAGGCATAAATCTCCATCCAGGTTTGGTCCTTACAGTGCATTTTATGTTCAGTTGCTGCAATCACTGGATGCTGAGTCTCCTCAGAAGCTCTTAATAGATTTTCAAAGTCAGGCTAGTAGGCTAGGAATGTTGAAGCAAGGGGAAAGCTGGTATTTAAGGCTTAGTTTACTGGTAAGCATTTTCAGCCTTGACAGAGCCATAGGCTATCTGTCATCTTCTCTCTCTCTTCTGCTGCTTCTATTATTTGCATTAGGGCTTGTAGCTTGAGAAGTACTGACATCTCATTTTGCTTGAAGGCTTGACAAGGAGGAAGATCCACCTGTAGGAATATAGCTGGTGGATTACTGTGAATTAAATATTTGGAAGTCCTTACTCCCAAGCTCTCCATGATTTGCCTGGAGGATACTGATGTGCCTGCTCTCCAGTAATTCCAAATCCTGGGCGTGTGGAATGAGTTCAGGCATGGAGAAGTCTCTAATGATGACTGTCAGCTTCTGACCTGCCCAGCTTCTGGAGAGGAGACACATAGGCTCTTCCAGAGTTGGTGGTCTGTCTTCTTTGGTAGACAAAGGAAAACAAAGCAAGTCTGGTTAGCTCCAAACTGCAGTGAAATGTAATACAAGAATATATCAAAATCCACCAGAAAATTGAATTACCTTTTTGTGGAATACAACTCGCCTGCCATTGTAACTGAAAATACTTTGGTGAAGGAGGGTGTTACAAATGAGAGTTGAGAGAACATGGGTATCTCTTCCCTCTAGTCCCTACAGCATTACTTTCTTCAAATAAATTTCAAAGTCTGTTTTAAATCTTACATTCCTGTTCCAATTTTCCTACTCAGCTGGTTTATCACGTAAGTATTTGCTGAGCAAGCATGGATGTCATGGAGGTGATTCGTGAAATCCCTGAGAACTTGCATTACATAGCCATTTTTTCCCACTAGTGTCAATGAACCCAAAGTTAAAATTTAAGATTCAATAACATCACTCTCCATCTGGTTATGCTGTGGTGCATTTTCACTTCTCTTTTTTTTTGCACTATGTAAACCCAGATTTTATTTTAAATGGAGAATTACTAATTTTTAAAATTGTGTATGGGTATATGCTTTGTGCAGTTTAGACAGCAGAACGATCTTCTGACATTGGCAAGGCATGTTCAGCAGATGGCTGGCGAGACTCTAATCCTCTCCCTCCTGGCACAAGGTATGCTAATTATTATGTGCCTTGAGCAAACACCCTTCTAGATATTCAGCCACCTTTCATATTGGGGAGAAATATCTGCTGGGGAAGGTAATGAGAAGATCACCATAGAAGTTTCTTGAGGACATCTTTATATTTTTTTTTTTTTATTTTTACTGTAAAGAAATCTCTACTATCTACAAAAGCAAATTGGGAAAGTAATAGGGCTTGCTGTCAGCCTAATTCAGATCCCACCAGCGATTTGTGCTGGGTGGAGGTCAGGTTTGGCAAGATAAGTGGCATAGTGGTACAGCTGCTCCCATCAAAACAGAGTCCATTTTCAGGGGAAGCAGTGAAGGATCATTGTGTCTCCTCCTAACACAGCCATCTGAGACCTGTGAAAGACGTGGCATGAAGGTCAGTGGATGACCATTTGGCGCTTCTTGTCTCATTATTTACAGTTCCATTGAACTGACAGTGTGGCATGACAGCAGAAGAGCCAGAAAGAAAACATGAGAAATGTCACTTGTCTGACAAGGGAACATTGCTCAGTGAAACCTGAGATGCTCCACCATGACTTCGTAGGGAGCAACCCAGAGAGCTCCTGTACTTTCAGAGCTGTTCAAAGAAGGGAGGCACCCCTAGTGCCGACCCAAGGTCCCTTTAAGAAGCTGCCTCAATTCCAACAGCAATACGATGGAAAGACAAGAAGATATGGCTCTCACCCTGGTACCTGCAGTGACCTAGCTGCCCTTACCCAATTACTCTGCCCACCAAGCCCTTCTCTGCTAGATTTGGCTGGCAGCAGGGAGACTGGGAATTTGGAGAGGTGCTGACAGTAAGGTTTACTCCAAAGAATAGCCTGGAGATGACAGTGGGGACAGAGAAGGATCTCAGTAGTTAACCCACACACCTACCTGTGAGTGTATGATGGGGAGCCTTCTGGGCTGTTGGAAGGGAGCCAGTCACCTGGGGGGCTCCTGTATTTGTATTTTCAGCAAAGGCCATGAGGCCCTAACCCTGCAGGTCTTGGGCATAATGCTTAGCACTTTTGCCTGCACATCCTTGAGTCTTTTACCCAGGATTATTCTGCTAAGATGACTCTCACCAAGTAAGCCCCCCCTCCATCTCTGCCCAAGCCAGACAGCAACTGTGAACACCTCCAAGCTCCTCTGCAGCAGTAAGCCAGCTAGGAGGATCTCCCTGACAAAGGTTACGTGAGCAACATTGACCTGTTCTGGCTGATATAGTGGCATCAGCCAAAAAAATCCCCAAAGAAAAATTATTATTTACCCAACATCTGTGCTTTTTAGAAGTTCAAGTTGTTACCACCTCCTATGTGCCGTATTAATATTCTAACATACTAGCTGCTAAAATTCTGTGCTACTTCTTTTCACTTGCCACAAGAAGGTCCCATTTCTACTCACAGCAATACAGGTGGAGAAGAGCCCACTGTCCATTGCTCCTGGCCTGTGTTGCTGCTGCTTAGGGCACTGCAAGGACCAACACCAGAACTGCAGTGGGAGCAGCTGAGGCAAACAGGGCAGTCCAAGCCACAGTAGCAAGCTGGGAAGTACACTATCTGCATGCTCAGATAGCGTTTCCCTGATGTGTGAGCATGTTATTTTCCCAGTGACCTAGTTTTATGAATAAAAAAGTCTTCCCTCTTCGTAAGTACAGCGAGAGAGAGAGTTTTATTAATGTTTGCCACTATAAAGAAAAGGTTACTGTGTCTTAATTTTATTAGGTTGCTTTAAAACCTATAAGATCTTTAATGGAGGTTAGGAGATAGCTTGTGATCAGCTGTCAGTCCTATGTGCACGCTTCTTCTAGAAATGAGTCTGTGGGGATGACTCAGGCTTGGCAGCCCAACAAAAGATGTTCTCTCTGCAAAACAGTTACATCTGAAAATGTAAGACTGTTTCTTCATTGCTCTTTTGGAGAGGTGGAAAAAAAAATGATTGCTAGGATGATCATGAATATTTTAAATTTAGGCTCTGCAGTTCAGCTGCATGACAGCTTGTATAAGCCAAATAACATTTTATACCTTGACTAGATAAGCACATTAGTGCGTCCAGTATAGATTCTAGTTTTGGTTCTGTAACTCATTGCCTTTACACATACGTCTGGAACCAAAAAGGGTTCCAGAAACCAGCATTTAAATGTCACTCTAAACCCATTCATGTGTTACCTAAGCCTAGACTGAGGCTTGTTACCATATGCTCACATCTGTAGGGAGTACTCTTGTGCTAGAAAATACTAAATACACTTGGAAACCAGGGAGAGGTTTCAAGTGTGGTAGCTTGTAGGTGGTAATCGGAGTAATCTTACACCGGTCTGGGTGCTGCACTGCAATGTAGAGTGGGAAAGTCAAGTTTAAAACAATTAGGGACAAGAAAATAGGGTGAATCTTTAGCTATAGTAAAACAGGCTGACATTTTGAACTGTATTGTTGACTCACCAAACTTCTTGAAGCATAAATAGAATTGTATGGGTTTCTTGTGGTTGTTACTTGGCAAAATAATGCAAAAGAGATTATATAACTCTGATTACATTGCTTCCATTCTAAGCATTTTAATTTTTTTTTATTTATTACAGTGATTCTCCTTGCCCATATCCATTCAGCTATTGTTATTTCCCCCATAAAGACTGTAGGTGATATAAAGTTTTGCAAGATTCGTGTTGTTTAAACAGTCATTGAATCAATGGATGGTCGTGGCTGCTTAGAAGCAGTTTTCTCTTCTACAAGGAAAGTCAATTGATCTATAGGCAAAATGAGGAAAAAGAGACATTTTGCACTCAGCAGGATCTCATTGGTAAATGGAAGTTTTATTGATTATGCAACTGTGTTGGGATGGGGCTAAAATAATATCAAAAAAACCATAGGCAAGAAGACACTGTAGTGGGGAGGGCCTTGAATTGCCTTTGGCCTTTAGAGGTCAGATTGTCCTTTGGACTGCGCAGTTAATCTACTTTGTACCTTTGGGCATGTTCTCTGCTGTTTAATGCTTCAATCCACCAAGCTCTACCAGTTGAAGCATATTTGTTTATTTATTTAAGAAATTCCCTTGCATTCCAAACTCCACATGCAGTATCACCACCTGGGGGCAGTAATAAAAATTAAGACTAATTCAAGTTTCTGTGACTAAATTCTTTATTTTGCAACTGCATGATCCAAGTTTTGTGTATGCATTTGTTATGGGAAGAGAGTAATCACTTTAATTGGAAGTGAGATTTCTTTTGATTTTCATTCTTGCTCAGGCACTTGATGCTTGCAATGTTTTGATTATCAGTAAAGTGGTCCCTTTCAGCTACAAGCAGGAGCATAATATTCTGGAGTTGTTTACAATAAGCAAATATTTTCTGCTGCAAGTTAATGCATTCCTAACATTTACATGAAATTCTTTAGCTGTGATAGCGTAGTTGGTGCAACTACACCTTAATGGGAAGTATGAACTGCTTTTGGTGATGTCTCACTTCAAGCAATAGCTGTCACATGTATTCATACAGACAATTTTGCCATGTCCTTTTAGCTTGTCTGAAGCCAGAAATTATTCTGGTATCATTATGCACTGAAGACTTTGGTTTGTCAAGGCAACAGTCTTGAGAAAGGAAGTGATCTCCTTCTTTATTTATGGGGCTTCTGGTGCCCTCATGTAAAAAGCAGGATTAAGAGGATGAGAAGCTGAAAGATGGTTAAAGTTGGAGCATTTCTTATCCTCAAGATATGGGCAGAATTTTGGAGAGAAAAGCAAATTAATTAATTCCCCATAAGAAGCAGTTTTGTAAGCAATAACAGAAAAAGTTATTCTTGAAGTATGGGTTTTGATAAATAAGTATGTCCTTGGTGGGAGCTAGCATAGGAAAACTAAAATCAATCATATATGCTACAAAGATACTCCATACAGGATAACATAATGCTGCTTTAATTTCCACAGAAGTCTTAAAAAAATTGCCACATTTCCATAGTAACAACAACTAATAATGTATGTTTAAACATGTAGTTAACTAGTGGGATAAGCGACTCCAGAAAATCTGAGAGAACACATACATCTAGATAAATAATGAGATCCCTGAAGGGTGACTAAGTCTGAGTTCATGTAGGCAAGAGGAAGAATGGAAGCACGTGAGTAAAGGGCATAATTTCACATCCCCCAGGTGTGGGTTCTTGACATGACAATCCACGCGGTCAGGCTGTGTGTGGCTCTTGTGCATGTGAGAGAGGAATATCCACTTCCATGCATGTGAGGACTTGGGTTTTTTTTTTTGTACTCTAGAGACTGAGGGGTGCATACTATATTGGGAAAGACTGGATCTTATTTGCCTTTGTACGAAGCTGACAAAGCAGAAGTAGCCTGCTGCATTACAGCACTGGCAGTGTGAGTCTAGTAAAATATCATTGGGTTGTGATTCCTTCTATGCTTTGGAAGACTGAAAATTTACTGGAGGTTCCTTAGGAAGCAAGAATCTGCTCAAGGAAACAACAGCAGAAATTATGCAAAGCATTCAGTGAGACCTGTGCATGATTTTTATTCAACTATGTTGACATTACCAGATGCTCTCTTTGGCAGATAGTTTATGAGAACCAACAGATCTGTGACCGACCTCTTTAAAATTTGGGAATCCATGGGTCCAAACTGATTGGTGGGGAGAAGCTGAAAGAGGACAGACTTTGGTTGTATATCAAACTTGCAAGGAAATTAGTTTAGAAATTCTTTGATGGGGAGGATGATAACACCCTAATCTGTGATCCCCATCCAACACTGAAAGTTATTTATGTGACAAAAAATATATTTTAGTAACTTGAATGTGTCAGGGACAGCCTAGGACTTCAGTGCAACACTTTGATAATACTTTGCATTGATTTTTCTTAAAAATTCAGACCGTCTCTCTAGAGAAACATGGTTAAATGTTTTAGGCTCTCTAGAGGAATTGGAGCCAAATTCTAGATACATCCTCAACTAGGAACCTTTCAGGATAGTGTGTTTCATGTCTGATTCATCCCTATGCCTAATTAGGCAAGGAACAGGGAAACTGGTCCAAGTTTGTCTATGGAGAAAAGGCAGGACGCTTAATTGGATATAGCAGATTCTATTTCCCACCACCCCCCTATTTTTGGAGAGCTGCATTTTATGGAAATGCCAGGATTTTCCCCATCTGACTAACATTGCTGCTTCTCAGTATTTTTACCTACCTTTTATAACACAGGATGACAGCACTGATGGCAGCAACATCAGCACATGTCCCTGCAGAATGCAAGACTGTGTAGAAGGCAAGTCTGTATAGAACTCTCTTACCTAATCAGCAGCCTCAGCACCTGCAAATTATTGGAGGAAGTTTTTTTTTATTTTTAATTTTGCATGAATATAAGAAAAGCCACAATAACACCTTTAAATACCTAGTGAAACAGCTTTGAAGTAGTAGTAGCTGTAGCTAGTAAGTTCCATTTCCCAGTGAGGTTTAGTAGCTCAAACATGCATTATAGCAGCATGGCCATGTTCCTTCTGCTTCTCGAGGTGATGTAGTCCTTCCTATTTGGGTCATCTCTGTGCTGGAGATAGCATCCTTAATGTTTTCAAATACAATCTTGTGAAATTTTCACCTATCACTCAGGCTTGGATGCTGTAAGCATCAAGAGTCTGGTCATATCTACCAGCAGGGCAATGAGCTACTAATGCTAGCACTGGCACAAGAACAAATCGGTTTCTGTCAGGCAAGAGTAAATTTAGGCTGGGAAGTAGGAGGATTTACTTAGTGATTCTAACAATGAGCCTCTGAAACAGCCTTCCAGTGGTAGTAGAAGGGCAAAAACCCCAATTACTTTTAAATGCAATGTATGAAAGGAACTGTGTGATAAAATAGCCAGTGGTAGCTGCTGGCTGGATTTGATGACTGAAGGGAATCCTTGCAGCCCTTTTCTCTCCTGTGCATATGCAAGTGGGTCAAGGAAAGAGTGACAATGTCTTCCCTCCACATTCCAAAGTCACACTGGAATAACTGCAATCTGTTTTTTTAGAACCTGTCACTTGGAAGTGTTTGATCAGCTGTGGGAAGTCTTTGGGATGTGAACTCCATGTGTTCAGTTTGAAGGAAATATAAATTACATATTTAAGTAAGATTTCCCCTGCCACCCCATCTTACTATCTTGACATTGTTTTTACATTTTAACTCACAAGAGTGAAATGAGCTACCAAGGAGCAGGCTGATGCCACAGACACAGTTAGAAGTGCTTGCTTATTAGAATAGCAACATTTTTTTTTCTTCTGGTGGCATATGTCTTACTTGCTAAGTACACCCACATCAGAACAGCTGAAAAATGTGTTCTAGGTAGCCTCATTGACCAGCATGTTTCTGCTGCTGCTCTGTCTCTTTATTAATAAATTGGACAATATGGTGAATAATTGGAGCCTTTAGTAACATAATCATAAAATGGTTTGGGTTGGAAGGGACCTTTAAGATCATCTAGTTCCAACCCCCAATATAATTTCCATTGACAGAAAAAATACTTCACTGCAGTATCTTGTATATAGTGACTTACATGTATTTATTTAAATGTTGCTGAGGAATCCTAGTAAACAACTTGAAAAATCCTTAGGTTATGAATGTTTAGTTAATTATACAAGAGTACACAGTGAGTTAATTCTGAAATTAATCTGGTGTGTTTTATTAAAAATATTTTTTTTCCTGCAATCAGAAGTACATTACTGATGCAAAGTTTCACCTGGATACAACCTGAACTGCCATTAATAAAACCCCTGACTCATTTGCTATTAGCAGCACTGTGTTCCCTTCCCTTCTTTCCTGAATTCTGGTAGGAAATATTCTTTTTATCATCTTACTTTCTTCACTTGATCTTACTATCAACATTTCAAAATGTTGAGAGGAGGGGGCTGGCAAGTACGTCCTAATTACTGTGTATATTCTAATCTGGAGTGCTGGAGCATGAGATCTTCACAAAAAAGTTCATTTGTGTAGTATCATTGGTGAGAGGAGTAATTAATGATGGTGTGCAAGCAGATCTTGGTAAACGAGTGACTGTTCTGATGGAAAAGTATTCTATTTTATAGTATTACTCTGTTTAGTGTTATGCCCAATATTGTACATTGTTCCACTACTGTACAGGGAGGGAAAAGCTGGTTTTAGGACTCTGTAGAACTACTAAGTACGTAACCTCATAGTTGAAATAAAGAAGATGGAAATGTGAAGAGCAATGGAAACCCTGTTCTGTTTGATCTACACTTTGGAAAGCGATGTTTGCTTCAGAATAGTCTAGAGCCAATGCTCTGTTTCCTGAAGTTATCTTATATGTTAGTTGCATTAACACAACACTGATGCTTTTTTTTTTTCCTCCAGTTGCTAAAGAGTGTTTAAGGAAGCTAAAAGAAACAGAATAAATGAAAAGTACTTGTTTTTCTGACTAAATTCTGGGCTGCTGCTGGGATGTTAGGTGGTGGGATGTGTAGCAAGAGATGATCATATTACAAAAAAAAATCGTAACAGCCTTTCATATAGAAATATTCTCTTTCACACTAATTACTGAGGTGTTCTTTGAGAATAGCTGAACATGAAGAATCAGTGTGTATTCAAACATGTATGATTAAAAAAAATCTAATGCAATACATTCTTCATTGCAGTTACTAGGCTTCTTCTAAGTATAAATTATCCATATTTACACCGCATTTGATATAAAGTAAGGAAATATGAGTGGCATGAAATTTCAGTACTGCTTTGTCTTAGCTGTTAACCCACTGTTAACAGAGAATGGCTACCAACTCCTTTTGCATGCAAATTACAGGTTGTACGGATTAGTTATGTGCCAGCTAATGAGGCTCTATTGTTGTTCAATGTCCCCTGTGCAATTATCGCTTTTTAGACCTGCAGTGTGCTTGGTATCCCTCCTACAGCTGTTACATTCTGTTACTTGCAGCCCTGGCTGGGTTATTTGCTATTGTAAATCACAAGGAAATACTTCTAAGAGGTCTGTCATTTTGTCCTATGTCTGTACAGCACAGAGCACAGCAGAACCATGGCTGCTTCTACACTGCTGTCCGTGCTGCCTGTTCCCTGTGGTGTTATACCCTTCATTGCTCAAGGCCAGTCTTGAGCTGCCCAGCTGGTATCACCTGATATTACCAAAGCAACTATGCTAGTCTTCCTATGCTTAATCACCTGTTAAACTCAATATTTGATATTGCGGTTTCCTCTTCTGTAATGATCGTCACTATTATAAACTTGATAGCTCGTGTTCTTATGGTACCCTTGCAAAGACTTTTGGATAAACTAGTCATTCATATTTGTATCTCCTGAACTTGTCTCCTTTATATTCCATCTGCAAAAGACAAGTTTGTGTGAGGAATATCCAGGAATACCCCACTTGCTCATGTGTTACAGGACCTAGCTGAATTATTGAAATAAGTGTTAGATAACAGACTACTGTTGAAATCCAGAAATTTCTCTATTTCCAAGTAAGACACAATCTTATTGTGCTCACTCAGCAAGAACAATATTATTTATGCTTTGGTAAGGAGCAAGTTCTTTAAAAACATATTCTACATAGACACTTTCACAAATCAAGTGTCATACTGACTTTTCTCTTTTTTTCAGAAAAAGCATTTGATCACGTTGGAAGGTTGTATCTTTACCACTGGGTTAACAGAGCCTGAACTAACATTTCCCAATCAGCAGTCAATATAAACAGCCAAGACTACTATCAGCAGTTTTGCATCTGAAGCCTTTTGGATTTGAATAGTAGCATTACAATATTTCACCTCATGTGCTCATGGACACCCACCCTGATAAAGGAGGAAGGAATTTAAAGGCTCTAGGCAATCATCTGGAGATACGGTGTAAAATTAATCACCCAGATTGAAAGTATGTATATAGCTTACATAGTATGCCTTTGCTCCCTAGCTGGTCTTGAAGCACTGGCTATCAATGGTTTCCTGTGTGCCTCTGACTTACCTATTTCAATTTCTTTCATTCAGTACAGATGCTGCTGAGATAATCCACACTTCTGGTATTTTGTTTTCAGACATCTGCAGTGCAATCTATCTAGGGTTATTTTGCAATGTCTTTCAAAGATGAAAATATGTTTAAAAAAGCCAGCAGCTGTCATTCCTAGTGAGGTATTTCATCTTGAGTTGATTATGCTCTGTGAACTGCACATGACCAGCTGAAGGTCTGCAGTGGTTTCACAAAACACAGCTTGAGTTACAAGTCCATCAGGGATCAGGGGACTAGGCGTGTCTGCTTCAGATGGTCATTCAGGCGATTATTTCTGTTGCAGACTTGTACATGTGTATCTTTGCCCTAGACAATCTTTGTAGAAAAAGGCAATCATTGTGTTCTCCCTTCAAACCCTGGACAGCAAAAATAAGAACTGGTAGTGTCAGGGAGTGGGTGCTTCTAGCATTCCATTGTTACTAGACTTGCTGGGTTTTTTTGTTGTATGGTGAAAGTTTCTGGAATTTATTTTTTTAACTGTACGGTCATTTTACCCTTTTGTTCGAGAAATGTGAGAGATTTTTGAAATAGTATTTATTTATTTAAGATCTAGATGCACTGGTCCTTTGATCTGTTCATATGTTTATGGGGAGAAACTGGAGCTGCTGTTGGCTGAAATGTTCCAGTGGTGTCTAGTGATGAGGAACAGCTGGGCTAGATGGGCTGCATGGAATGTGTATGGGAATGTGAGCATCAAGGAAGACTTTTATACAGAAAACTGGTCCAACTTTTTCCCTAGGCTCAGACAACAGAGAAATCTCAAGGCACATTTTCTGTTATTTTCCATATGTGGTAATCTCTGTCTGGCTTTCTATTTGTCTGCCATTAGATTCTGAGCTTCCATAAGAAGCACTTGTTTGATCAGCATGAAAATTCAGATTTTTTTTTTTTTTAAAGTAATAACGCTACTGCTATGAAGTAATCTGCATGGTAATGATTTGTAAAACTGCTTATGCTTTCTACATTAACAATGATAATGAACTCAGGCTGGAATCTAAAGAAAATTATGTGAAGCAGAGAAAATTCCTATCTTTCTGGAAACCCATGTGGTACCCAGACAAATATTAGAAGGAATAAACTGGCAAATAGAAAGCAATACCAAGGAAAAATAAAAAAAGAGAAACATCTTTATTTTCTCAGCAGTGAGACCTGCACCAAAGTAAAGCATATCTATTCTTGGGTATTAAAAGTCTGCTGGGCAAAACGTACACTAAGAGCTCAATACTTAAACTTGACTCTGAACTCAGCTTGCAGTTTTTTCTGACTCCTGAAGCCATAGAACGAATACAAAGAAGCAGCTTAATCTTCTCCTATCTCTTTGAAGTTACTTTTATCTTGACAAATATTCTCCATGTTGGTAGTTCACCCCAGGCATGCTGGACTGAAATATGAAAGATGCTACTCACTGTACAGAAATGCACTAGTACTTCTTTCTGTTCATGGTCCAGACTGTCTGCTGCTGAACGTGTCACACCAGCATGAATTTACAGCAGGTCAGTCCGGTCCCGCACCTTCCTGCTGGTGTTCTTTTGTTTATTGTACACATGTCCATTTTCTCTGTCGATACCAAAAGAACATATGTGTAACGTTTGGCCCTCACCTCCACAACTACTCCCTTGCAGGTTGGCTGCAGTCGGTAAGAATGAGCAGCCACGGAGATTAAAGAAGAGAACAAGGGGGGAGATGCAAAGAACAAACCTGTTCGCTGGAGGTGTTGGAAAGGAGCAGAGGCGAGCCTGAACCTCCACGCTACCTTTGGAGCAGAAGGAGAGGAGGGTTCACAGGGAGGACTCCTTGCAGTCCTCACATGCTGCAGAGGGCTGCAGCTTGTGGAATGGCTCGTTTGCTTTATCTGTACACAGGCAGAGTTTCCCTGGGAGCAAACTGACCGGAGGCTTCCTCTGCTTGTCCCTCCAAGTCTCTTCCAAGCCTTGTTGAGGACCGACAGCTTTCAAAGTAATTTCACTCTGCGTGAAGTTCTTTCCGCAGGCAGCCCCCGGCAGCTGTGCGCACCGCGACAGCGGCTTCCACCTCCGGGTTACCCGAACCGCCAAATCACACACCCGCTCTTTGCCCGCCTCCGGTGCAAGTCAAAATCCGATAGCAATGGTTAGCGGACGCCGCGGCCTCTCCCGGGGCCGGGGGCAGCTCTGCGTGAAGCTGGGGGCGGTCACCCTACCGCAAGACACCTCCTCCCACCCCGGCCCGG
>VWZK01011963.1:670200-693800 GCA_013396935.1 Baryphthengus martii
AGGCGTCCGCTGCGGCCCGGGCCCCGGCCCCGGCCCCCTGCCCCGGCCCCCTGCCTCCGCCCTGGGTGATAAACCCGGTAACATCCATTTCCCCCGAACGATTTCTTCCTCCGCCCCTGTCAGCTTTGTGTACGTGTCTGTTTCGGCGTTTAGAAAAACAGGGCTCTCAAAATGTTGCCTTGCCTTGCTTGCTTTCAAAAAAAAAAAAGAGAAATGTGAGATTTTTTTCCCCCTCTGATGTTCTGAGGCGGGTGCTGCAGTGGTTTAGATAGAGGATGATGTGCGCAGAAATACGCTGGTGAGGTATGCGACAAAAAAGGCTTAGGTGTGTTGTGTGTGTGTGTGTGTTGGGATGCGTGTGTACGCGGTTCTGACTGGGAAGCTAGTTTCTGTGGGGTTGGATTTTTGTGTGTGCTTTTTGCTTATTTGCTTTTGATTATATATAGATGACGTGGAGTGCTGAATGTAGTCGCTTTCTGCATCGTGTTATTGTTACATTCCTTGTTGTTCGACTATCTTGAAATTTTAATAAAGAAAGGTTCAGGATTTCATCTGGAAAACTGCTGCTGAAGAAAAAGGCTCTTATCAAAGTTAAAAGAAAAGAGTAGAACACTTCCTCTGAATTCAGTTTGTTTTAGAAAGATGGGCATTATTCTTAGCCCTTTGTAGATGTATACTTGGTTTGTGTTTTTTTTGTGTGCGTCTTTGAGAGAGATGAGAACTTAACTATCAAAGAGGGTATAGGGGGTAACTACATATCCATTAAGGTGTGTTTTTCCTTTTGGAGGTTGAGAGGCATTTATAATCCATGACTGCATATGAAAATGTATATGCATTTAAATAAATAACATTATTTCTGAAACCATTTTATGTGTGAAAAATGAATCAGGTCTAGCTCAATGAGTAAGCTATCTTTTTGTTTGCTTGAGCGATTAATACAATATTAGAGTACTGCAAGCTAAATATGTAGCTTTTCATGGAAGTAAACACATTCTGCCATCTAATTTACTGCTGGCATATCTTTCTTCCTCAGACCTGCATTGGAATGAAACGGCGGGTGGTATAGAGGGAGTACTGGCAGATGAAGAGAACACATTTCAACAGAATAAAAGCAGTAACAGTAAAAATAACAGCTATAGCAATGCAACCCAGAAAGAAATCACACTGCCTTCAAGATTAATCTATTACATCAACAGAGACTCTGAAACCCCTTACCATATCCTGGATACTAGGGCAAGACACCAGCAGAAGCACGACAAGGTAGGGTAAAAAGAGGCTTATCTGCAGAATTTTCAAAATGGTAATTTGTGATCTGGAGCTGTGTTTGAATGTTTTATTCTGTAGATTCTGGAGACTTAATGGTGGTCCTTTCCACCATTTCTAGCAATTACAGGAGGATGTGTAATTAAACAAGAGTGTAATTTCCCTTGTGTTAATTTAAAAATAATTATTTTGAATTTCAGGATGATTCATGAAGCCGAACTGTAGATGATAAATGGAAATTATGCAAAGTTGACTTGTCTTGACTTGAAGTATACAGTCATCAGCAAAATGCTTCTTCCAAAACAGCTGTGGACTGCAGAAATGTCTGCAGGGAGTTTCTTTAGAATCCTGAACTTATAGCATGAGTTACTTGACTTTGAGTGCGTTAGTAAATGCAATATTGGTTTCCTGCCAGTGTATGATCAATGAAGACCACTGTAAAGTGTTACTAGTTTTTTATCAAGGAATACCTGTGTTTTTCATTTTTAATGAGAAGATCGGGTATGTTATTTTGTATAGATACACATAGTAATTTTTTTTTTTTCCTGAAATTGCATGAGATTTTCACCAAACCAAAGTTTGTTCAGAACCTGGTAAAGTAGTAAAACTATTCTAAACTGTGTTGCTTAGGAGGCACTCTTTAAAACAATTCCACCCTATTTTTATAAACTTTTATTAAAAAAATTAGTTTCTTCCCACAGGTTAAAAAGATAAAGTGAAGGTTAAAAGTAGTTTGTATAGGAAGAGATTTTTATGGTGGGTAAGAGAGGCAGCAAAGCAGATTGGTGTGTATGATATAACTGCAGGATTTAGCTATAATGCAGTTCCTACCTATTGCATTTCTTTTGAAATTTTAGAAAGTTAATTTATTATACATTATATGTGTTTTTGTTAGTATTGATTACGTGCCATTTCAGATGTGGAATCAATACGGAGGCACTGTGTAATCTTTGAAATAAAAGGTGAGATAGTTGTATAGTTTAGATGTTTTGATGGGAAGAAAGGTTGATTCCTAGCATATTGAACTTGGGTACCAGTATGTGTGTTTGGATACATGTAAATATACCAATATGTTATGGATGGCACAGAAAAAAACTTTCGGTTTTTGGAAACTGGAGTTATTCTTGAGAACGGTCTTGAGGGGAATGTGAGAAGAAAGGGATTTGCAAGTGCTTGCACACTTGCCTTTGGTAATAGTGCTTCCTCCATGTTTCTACACAAGCGTTTTTTCTTGGGAATCCATAGAGGACAATGTCCACCAATCTCTTTCCTTACACAGCATTGCCCACAAGAACATTGCTGCTGTTGCCTATCCTTCCCATGCCCTACCTTATTTCTACCCGCTGGGGTAAAGCTCTGCCAAAATCAGTGCTGACAGAATTGATATTGATTTCCTTTGGGGATGCTTGCTGCTGAGTGTTGTGTAAAGTGGATCGCCTCCCTACTCACTGTGTCCCTCCTAAGTGGAGGGAATGCTAACGCGGCAGTTTTTCCCACAGAAGAGTTCTTTAAGCTTGGGGCTTCATTGGGGAGTGACATTATGTTGACTTCATTCTTCTGGCATGAAACTTCTATTGCTTTGATCCATTTAATTGAAGGAAAGAGTTGGTTATGTTCCTTGTCTGGATTGACTTTTGGATGTCTTGCTTCAAGAGGGCTTCCCCCCCACCTCAGCTTGCATCTTGTGTCTTTCCTTGAATGAAGTAATTTCTTGGCCCCGCCATCTATTTTACCAATAATATAATAACAAATATTTTGGTTATTTTGTTCCATTTAACATTTACTATAATTCTCTCTGTAGAGCAATTGGATTGTGAAAGATACGTGAGGGTTTTGATGATTTTTTTTTTTTTTTTGGAGGGGGATATGTTCTAGTACTTGCTTTTATCCCTTTCCAGAATTAAAACAAATGCTATATTATAATAATTCCTACTTGTGAGATTTTGCTGTCTCCCACATTGGTAATAAAAAGCTATAGCTGGAATACCTTTATACCTCATTAAAGAAAGATGTATTTAGGATTGACTTTTAGCATGTGAAAAAAGTAAAGACGATACGATGACCTTATATACATGCACTGGTTAGCTGAGGAAGAAAAATAGCAGTTTTTCCTTTTTTTACTCTTCTTGGAACCATACCTCCTTCAACCTGTGTTTTCTTGTCAATCTTAGTATACCATTTATAGGCATATGCTGTAGATATACTCCCTAACTATGGATATTATTCAGTAGACACTTTCTGTGGAACTTCATCATAGTGGCCAGAAGAATACAAGCCCTATGGATAGTTTGTGGGATTAGGCCTGAATGTCTCAGAAATGCTGAGTCACTATAAGGAGAGGAGAAGAGTAGAGGAGATTGTGTGCATGTGGGAAGAAAGAGGTAAAGCTAGAGAAATATTATTATGTAAAATGATTTAAAACATTTCATTTTTTTAAAGTCCCTTCCTAAAAATAAGGGCCTGCAACCTTCTTCATTAAATGTATATAGAAATGAAGGGCTGGAGGAGAAAACGATGTACCAGAGAATCAAAAATTCAAATAATAAATTGCTTTCTTAGCACCGATCTTCTTTATCCCTTTTTGAAGTTGGTGAAATACTGTCATAGTGAGAGTGTATGTGATCTAAAATATTGGTAGAACCTCTCTCATTCCTTCTTATTCTTTTAAGAAGCTTTTTCTTACTGTTGAAAAAAAGAATGTTCACCATAGTTTTGATTAAGTGGTCTATCTCTAAGGTGAACAGAGTTCTAGTGTATAATCTATTTTATCTCTGTGCTGTTAAAAAAGCATATTTTAAATGCTTGCTGCTTGAAGGCTTGGAAATCTGTATACCTGTTTCCTCATAGTCAAATCAAGGCTGGCTGGTTTTGAGGTTTTCTGAAGTTATTTTTAGTGTGGAATGCTAAAAAATGAGCATCTGTTTATAAAAACACACTGAAGAAGCTCACAAGAATCCTTAAACTTGCTGAAGAGGTCTGAGTCATCGGTGTTCTGCAGCTCTTTCTTTTCTGTAGATGGAGGTAGCATTTTGAATGAACTGGTAATCTCCTTATTGAACCAGATGACTGCTTCGATTCATTTTCATGAGCTGCATATACAGGATTGTTAGGACCTAGAGGGAGGACTTCATGGCACACAGCTTGTCACAGAAGGCTAGGAGCAAGTCCTTATGCTGCCAGCAGAGGGAAAAATCTCACAACAGAAGATGCCATCTCAAGATAGTGGGATTGCCAGAGGAAAAAAGCTTCAGGGCGACCTTATCAAACTTTGGGTACAAAATAGCTTGAACTAGGTGCCTATGAAGGACAACTGTCTGCTGGACAGATTGAAACTGCTTTTCTATCACTGAATCGTAAATTCTTAGAAGTTGTAAAGAAACAATGTCTTCATGCATAATTCTAAGCTGTAAGTGTAATTTTGGCGAGGATGGAGTTAAGGAACTAGTTTTGCAGACCCTAAGGCCTGCAAAGAAACCATGTGATAGTAGTTTTGGCTGTGAAGACTGTTCACTCCTCACCCCTTATTTTGGGCTGTGTTCTCTAGAGTCAAAACCTCAGGTGATTCTGTTCAGCTCAGCTGTTTGTCATTTAAATAAAGAATATATTCCTGCCAGGCTGAATGTTATGTTTTCTACTATGTTGCCGTGTTTTAAAGCTTGAGATACAGCACTGTCTCAGTCCTTTGTGCAACTTTGCTAGGTACTGTAGGAAAGTGGAGTGGGAAAGCATCCTTAAGATGAAAGGAAAACAACTGTATCACAGCTATTGCAAGGGCAGGGATACTGAAGAAAAAAGAGGCCTGTTTTGTAAAAGATGAAAGATCATGATTAATAATCTCTCAAGAGGTGACATCACATGAATTCTTGCTAAAATCCAGATAAAAAATGAACGCATTAATTATTGTCTTCCCTTCCTTGGTTATCTTAGGCCAGGTCTTCACTTTAATGCCCATGTAATGAAAACTGATCGAAATAATGAATGAACTTCATGTGGCTTATGTGTATGAGTTTGACTGTTAAAAAATCCTTGTAGTATTTCAGCTGGCTTTGCTTTTTTTTTCCAGAATTTTCTGTGGTGCAACTTCAATTTACATTATTTTCAAATGAGTGATTGTGTGTACTTTGTCATTTTTTATTTTTTTTTTTCTGTTCTATACTGAATTTATATTACTGCAAAAGACCTACCTGGACTCTGTCTTTCTATCTTCTTTGGTTTCTGGGAGTAGAAGTCCATCGTCCTCGTGCCGGCTTCTCAAGTAGATCTATATTTTGGTTTCCCAGCTGAAGTATGGATCATTATCATTCTAAACCTTTAAAAATAATTTTAAAAAAAGTAAATTAAAATTCTGGGTCCTCTCATGAGTTTCAAGCGATAACCCATAGAAACTGAAACCTTTTAAGTATTACTTAGTTCTACCCTTGCACTTGTTAGGCCTTATTCTGAATTAAAAGAAAAAAAATGTTTCTGATTTTTTTTAACATTTGTGGGAAGCTGAGTACTGTGGGAAGGTGGTCCAAGATATGGATGCACTACTTTAAAGAGTCTTCTGAATAAAATATGGAGAGGGATATGATTTTTAGCAGCCACTGTCACTACAGATGGATCTCTAACTATTGTCATGTTGGGAGACAATGGTGGGTTCTGGTCCCTGGAGTTAAAAGAGGAACAGTAGGATTACTTTCAGAGGTAGGCCTCAGTCTTTGTCCACAGACCAACAATCATCCTTTCAAAGAAAAGTCTTCCAGGCTTGAGGTTCAAGTGTGTAAAGTAACCTCTCTAGTGTTTAATAATTAAAGACCAGAAACAAATCATCAACAGGAACTTTTCAGAAATCCTGTTTTTTCTGAAATCATGTTTTAAGCATGAGCTTTTACCTGCTGCTATGACATTTTCACATGCTGTTTCAGTATGAAATGCTTTATTTTCAGTGAATAGTGGCAGGTTAACTTGGCATAGGTGCCATATAGTAGATTTTTTTCAAAACATTAAAGAATGACTTCTGTGTGAAGTGTAAGGCTAGACAAACAAGCTTAAAACAAGTAAGAAATTATGATAAAGTCATATTCGTTTGTGACAAAATTTGTACTATTATCAGAATGAATGTCTAGATTTAAAGAACCCAAATGTTGTAATGATGCAAAGGCCATTTAAATATGACTTTGGTTTGTGATTCCGAAATGGGAGTGATGAAACCCCTTGCTCAGCTACTGAAATTAGAGTGGCAGCTTTTGGCCATTATTTTAGTTAGCAGAACTATATGCAGAAATAGATTTCTAGAAGCAATAAGCTTGTCATTTGGAGATCGTATCTGTGTGAATATAGCAAAAGACCCATATATACTATCTGTTAAAATAATGCTGTTACTTTTGTTCAAAGGCTTGTGACAGAACTTAGTGTTTTTGAAGGGATAACACATTACTGCATTTGGCATAGTTTTATTTTGAGGGATGTAAAACCAGTATAGTACTTTACTTTTGATGATGATGGTTGTAAAATTTCTGAAAGCCCGGAATAAGTGAGTTATGGACAAATAATGCCCAAGTGCAATAATGGAAACCATGAAAGTGTTCCAAGTTGTGACATGAATCAGTAGAACTGAGATTCCAGGTACAGCCTTCTAGTCCATTTTTACCTTGAAACTTACGGTAAGCTAATAACTAAGTTAAAAGAAACTGGAATTTTTTATGCATGTGGCTTTTTAGCTTCGAAAACCCCCTGAGAGCTACTGCTTTGCACAAGCAGCTGTAGCACTCTTGGAATGTCCCTAGTATGAAGGATCTTTTTATTGCAGAGACTATGCTAGTGATTGGAGCTTCCAGAACAATGAATAAAGACTGTTGTTTGTTGTTTTTTGTTTTTTTTTTTTTTATTCTTTCTCTAAAATTCATGTTTGGAACAGGGAAAATTTTAAAGACTCAAGAGACTCCTTCAACCTGCCCCTCTATATATCATCAGTAAGTCTATGCTGCAGAAAAACTTTATGTAGTTTTGCAACTTTGCCACTGGAGTAGCTTCTAGCTGTCAGGGGGAACTTTTGCCGAGGTTTTCAAGTGCTGAACAACCATGTACAAAGGAACTTGGTCTCCTGTTTCTGTAAGTAAAGAATATTTATGCAGCTGTGAACATACGCACTGGTACAAGAAGGTGACGTTTAATATTTTTCCTGTGAAAAGACATGGGTAATCTAGCCCATATATATTCTTCAAAATATATGCTGATCTACATTATATTCTTGTTTAAATTTATATTTCTATGCCAATCAGAAGCACACTGTTTTTCAGATTACTTCAGGCATTGTATTACACAGTAGCTGATAAGAGAATACTGTGAAATGATAAGCTGTATAACAGAATTCCACAGATACTTTTATGAAATACTTCCTCGCATTATGATGGTACATGATGGTTATAATGTTTAAAACCGCTGAATTTTGGTACACCACGATTGCTTTTGAAGCGTGGATTTTTTGTATTTGAGACGCTATGTCATCCTCCACACTTAAGCATATTCTTAATCAGTTAAGTAGCTTGACTCTTCTTGAAAGATATTGAAGGGTTTGGCTTGCTTAGGTGGGTTGGAATTGGCAGTCAGAACAACAGTAGTGACAAAATCAAACCAAATTAAAGCAGCAAACAAAATATTTGGGTGTATCTCTTTTGCAGGTGTTTATTTACCCTTGATGCTGTTCCTGTTCTAAAAAGTGTTTCAAAGAATGCACGTTTTAAGTAATGTGTGGTCTGTTAGGAGAAGTGAAAGAAATGCTGCACTTGTATTACATTGAAAATAAAGAGTTTTTGTTTCTGAACCAACCCTGGGGAAAAAAAAACAACTCACTTCTGATGTCACTTTGTTTGCACAGCTTGGCTAAGTATAGGGTTTGGGATCACTGGTAGGTAGTGTTGTTTCTAAAATGACTTGTAAGCGTTGCTGATGAGACGTTACACTAAGTAAACCCTGATTGAGCAATTACTTTTTGCCATTTTACATGTCAGGAATGTTATGTCATAGATCCGTAAATGATAATCTTATCTTAAAAAAGAGACTCTATAAGCATGGTTTGTATGTAAAAATGCAATATACTCAAAATTACCATTTTTATCTTTGAGCAGGAGATATTTTGAAAAGCTTCCAAACTCTCTCTATAAAAAGCATAATAAAAACTAGGTTTTTAAGAAATTCTGTAGTTCTCGTTTCTCTTCTTTCAGATAGTTTTAATGAGATAATACATGCTCTTTCAAGCATAGCTGAGATAGTTAATATTGAAGTCTTGTTTATGGAATGTATGTGAAGAGACATAATTTTAGGCAAATGTTACATGTAGGGGAAACTCAAAGCAGTAGCTCCTGTAACTCTAAGGGAAATCTTAGTGAAAGAAAAGTAATTACAACCATTTTCCTGCAACAAGTCAAAAAGAAGCTTTGAAGAGCTCCTTGTTACACTTGTTCTTTGGTGTCACTGTGCAAATAGTAGAGCAGAGGCTGAAAAACTTCTCCTACTAGGCATGCATTTAAACAGATTCTACGTCGTGTTTTGGGTTTTTTAAAAAAATATATATGCTAGCTTTCATCCTTGCAAATTCTCTTCAAGTCACCTGTTTGTCTTTATGCTTAAACCATTTCACCATGGTGGTTCAGAGCAGCTGTAAACTGAGTTTGCCAGGCCACTGTTATCTCAGTGAATTGGTGAACTGATGAGACAACCTTTATCCGTTTACCAAAGAAATTAATCAAGAGAAAGCGCGATACTGGTTTGTTTCCGTATTATTTTAGGTATTACCTAGGAATGTTATTTTTAAAATTCCTGTTTAAAGTTACTGTATTTTTGTAATAAACCAAAACCGGACTTTAGATAAGAAATTGTTTAATGATATGAAAGATCTTTAACATACTTTGTAACTACACACCTTTTTTAAAGAAGCTTGACAACAAAGCTTCATAACCCTGTCAAAAGGGAAATGATAATTCTATGGGCAAAGAATGATAAGCTATCACAGGAAATATTACAGCTGATTTTAGTCACTATACTAACTTTTACAAATAGTTTCATACAACTCTTCAATATAATTTTAAAAAAGATGATGGGTACCTTTGCTGAAAAAGAAGATGAAAATCAGTGCACCTCTGTGTAGCAGTGCAAGAATGGATGACAAATATAAAGAATTTATCCTTTGTGGAAAAATTTCCAAAGGGGAACAAAATTGTAGGCCTTGTGGGCTGTGAAAGCTGACCTTCATGTTATTTAAGTTATGCCATAAAAAAGCTAGAGCTTTATGTAGTTTTTGTGACATACCTGTAGATTTATTTTGGTGTTTAATAAAAAATAGCACTTGTTTGTCTTTTGATTAAAGGGTTTGGTAATAATATTCCAACTTTATGTAATTATTAATGCTGTATCAAATTAGTATATAAGTAAGCATGATTTGATTAGAACATTATCAGGGAAGAGGTTTAATGAAATTCAGATCTAATCTCTTCCATGCTGCTGCAACACTGTCTTCACAAAAAGAAGTTCTTGGATCATCTCTTCTCATTATTTTTCTAGAAAACAAATGAGCATGTTTTACAAGTCTTTGGATTCAGTTACAACAGTATAGAAAAGAATAAAGAATATAATTTTTATATCTCACCAAAACTGAATATCCTGAAAATTGACTTTAACTCCCTACATGAGGCAAACTAGTGCTGCTTTTTTTAATTGTTGTACGTTGAACAGAACAGTCCTTTGGGTACTGCTTTGCCTGCAATTCCAAGTACAAAACCTTGAGTTTGGTTTACTATGAAGGAGTCTTTCATGACCTATAATACAAGCCTTGCCATGATTTTCTTATTTGAATGTGTGTATTACAGATTCTTTAATTATTTCAGGCATTTTAAAGGGAATGGGTCTACTAACATAATTAAAACAAATGTGTACTACGTTACTTAACGTTTTTATTACGTAGCTACCTGGTTATGACAAAATGTAGACATTTCTGTGAATCTTCTCTTTTTTCTTCTTGCCTTTTTTTTGTGAGGAATAAATGTGCCTTTGAAAGCATGCCTTTCAGGTACCATTTGCTTGTGTCTTCAGCCTATAAAAAGGCAAATACTTTTGGATCAGAATTTGGTGCAAGAGCAAAGCTTTTCATGTGCTTATGAGATTCATGAAAATAAACATGTTTTCCAAAACTTTTTTTTA
This sequence comes from Baryphthengus martii, assembly GCA_013396935.1. NCBI lineage: Eukaryota > Metazoa > Chordata > Aves > Coraciiformes > Momotidae > Baryphthengus > Baryphthengus martii. The sequence goes on from VWZK01011963.1 coordinate 680,641, forward strand.
TAGATGTTTGTAACATTTATTGCCTATAAAGCTCAGTGATTCTTTTGACAACTTTAAATTTTAGTTCTACAAAACTGTATAATACTCGTGTGTTCATGTTTACAGGCTGTACATCTGGCCCAGGCAAGTTTCCAAATTGAGGCCTTTGGCTCCAAATTCATCCTTGACCTCACATTGAATAAGTAAGTGCACAGTTTGATGTTTCTTTCTTTCCTACACTTACTGTCTTTAACTTATGGTGCAAGTCAGGGCACATGAGATACCACAATCTGCAGAAAAAGTATACTCTTATCCAAGTTGAATACAAAATAACATTTAAACTTTTTTAGGGTAACTGTTACCCTTGCCTGATTCTTGTAACATACATACCTTTTAAAATTTTATCATTTATGGTAAAAAAAAATTATGATAAATAGAAAGATTCCAGTACCAGTAGTGCTTGGAAGGTGTGGTTTTTCTTGTGCATTATTTTTACTTATCTGCATAACAGTTTATCAATATATTTTTGTTGCTCAAGCTGATTGTGTAGGAATTTACCCTTTGTAAATACTTCTATGCGTGACTCATCTTTAATGATCTGGAAAACGTGCTATTGTCACTATAATCATGAAGTTCCTGATGAGGTGGAAACCCTAAAGGTTTGTCTGTACTGAAATGTGCAGCTAGAATCTGCCAGTAAGGTAGATAATTTTATGTAATATCAGGTCTCGAAGATCTGTCTTGTAATACAGATCAATGGTGGTTTCATTGTTTCTATCACATCTATTTGTATCTCCAGCTGAAGATGTGGAACTATGTGTTTTTCTAAAAATTGTAATGAAGGGTTTTTTTGCTGCTGAGAGCTTATGCTGAGAAAGTTTAAGAACAAAGTAGGAATATAAAATCAGCACTAAATACTGGACAAGTAAAGTTATCTATGATATTGCTTAAAAGTGCATTTGCCCCTTGTGCTGCCCTTGAGCCTTTCATTACAGAAACAATTGCATACTGATTTAAAAAAAACAACTTTGTTCCTCTGCTCTTGAAGTCGATATGAGGTCTTATATTGGTCTTAACTGTCGTAATGAAGGTTTTGTCAGGGATAAAAATGCAAACAGTCTCATAGCTTTTCAAAACAGAGAGCTATGGCTTTAAAATTTGCTGAACTGTTATACTGCTGCATGTTGCTGCTTACTAGTTATCAGATCTTTTGCTGTAAAGGTGAACTGGAAATGCTTTCCTTCAACGACACATGATTTTGAAGTTAGGCTGCTGTAGCAGTTCCACGCTTTAAAATGAGACAGAGTCTTGAGCTCCTGGCAAAAGCTGAGTTAGCATGAAGGCAGGGAATGGGAGGAGAAAGAAGTTAACCGGGTGTCCTCTAGCCTCTGGAAGAACTGTGATGTTTTATGAGAGCTGTGCACATCCAGTCAGTAGCAAGACAGAGCTACTGACATACTCTCTGGTTGGAACTGTAGGTAGGATATGGCTGATCTCACAGACTAAAACCATTGCCATTACTGGCACCACACGTAAATCCAAACAGCGCTCAGGTGAGCAAGAATTCAAACAGCCTGATAAAGTTCTCCAGCTGATGGGAATTGAAAGTTTGCCAGTGAAACATGCACCAGCCCTCTCCCGATTCCCAAGCATGCCCATGTTCACACTCAAATTTTAACACAGGCTTTAAGGTCATCAAACATACAGGTCTAGCTCAGGTCTCTTACTTGGTCACGGGCTTAGACCATAGGTTTCCTTATAGTTGCTGGCTGACTCTGAAACACCTGTACAGAATAGAGAGCAAAGTCACATAGGACTCAATAAAAGCATAGGACAGACTACAGTGATCAGATGAAGGCCTGGGCCAAACAAACCTACTGACTTTGCAGCTTATGCTAATGACTCCTTTTTATGCCACTTCCTGTTCATTTTTCCACACTTGTTCTGTCCTCATTCATCTTCTCCACCTTTGACAGTTTCCCTGAACATTCCATAAAAATGTTTGCGTGTTTCTACAAGCCCCTGAAGACATCCTGTAATACATTTGTTCTTTCCCAGGAGACTCATGATGACATTGTTTACCACTCCTTACCTGTTCTAAAGTTCTGGTTGAAACTCTTCAAAGCCATGGCTGAATGGCTCCTTCTATGACCTATCAGTCAGTGACCTAACAGAGATAATAGCAAAGGCTAGAACTCTTGTCTCCTGTTAATTAGGATTTCTGTTTCTGGGTTTTGGTAACTTTTCCTATACTAGTCTCTTAAACTGAACAGTTGTCAACCAAACACTGTCACAAACCCAACAGCCTTAACGTTCCCCATATCCTTGCAGTGTTACCTGTTGTCCAGCTCTGCTGTTTGTCCTTGCTTATTTATAACAACAGATGATCCATAAAGAAAGTAAATCTATGTACTTTTCCAACAGTGGTTCCTTTATCAGTAATCAAGAAATGCAGTGTTTTTCACTTCAGAAAGAGAGAGGAAGGTCATTTGTTGTGCACCTTATGCAAAGAAGTTCTGCTCTGGGGGTACCAAGAATTTCCTTACTGGCTTTATATAAGATGCAGAGTGTTCAGGTGCCTTACTAGTATTTGTACTGTTTACCTCTTTATACATTAGGTCTTCTTAAGTGCTTCCTAAGTGTTTTTTGACTCAAATGCTTGGCTTTATCTGGTTCTGCTCCAGGAAATAATGACTTCAAAAAACTGTCCTACTTTTTGACCTGGTATAAGACTCTAAACCTGTAAGTCATAAAACTTTTAACATTAGAAATTGTAAATACCCATATACAATGATTTGAAAAAGACCAATTCTTGTATCTGTTACATTTATGTGTTCAACAAAATGCTACCTTTTGCTATCACATTGGATTACAATGGATTTTAGTTGACATACTGGTATTACCAATGTCTAGGCAGAAGAAAAGGTAGAAGAACAACAGAGCCACAGACTTGAGCTCTTAGGTGCTATTGGCCAAAATAATCCAATCACATATGGAATATGTATTCAAAAGTTGGAATACCTTTGAATATGTTGAATATATACTTTTCGGTTCCTCTAACGTGAATTAATGTCACCTATTCTGTGTATTTTGTGTATCCTGGTATTGTCCCTGCACTTTTTAGGAAAGTTCTTTGGGTATCTAAAGCTAAAATCAAAAGGCTGGTTGTTGCCTATGAACAGATTCTGGTTTTAGGTGTTCTTTACCTTTGTTGAAATCTGTGCTGTTGCCACCTCCTACGTTTCAGCTGCTCTTTTTTTTAACAACATATATTATAACCAGGAGGTAAAGAAAACTGGATATTTACATGCATTAATAGCTGTCAAGATTTTGTAAGAAGAACAAGTGGCAATCAGAGTTTCTGGAGTGTGTTAATATACATTTTTACTTGATATTTGAAACCTTACTATAATGCAACAGCACAAGCAAGCTTGAAGAACATATAAGCCCATGAAACCTCTAGAATTCAGTGTGCAGAGAACTCAGATGTAAGATGTGTATGGAGTTTGAAAGGGTAATCAACTCTTTAGTTCCACAAGGCATACAGGTGTTAAAATAAATGTAGTATACTTTGTTATCCTAAAGGTCATTGTTGGCATCTTTTTCCTGACAAGAAAACTCAGGAAAAGAAGATTAGTTTTGAACTCTGTCAAGACAGACTACCCTGAAGTTTCAGACATCTTGCCCGTCGTTACATTTAAATGTTTGACCAATTTCAGACTGCCAGTGTAGTGTCATTTATGACAATTCATAATAATTGCAGATATGTGGATTATGGAAATAATTTCATGCAAAATGTAATACTTTTAAAATCTGTAATGGATTAAATATTTTTTTGTTAATGCTTTTAGTACAAAAATGAAAGATCATACGGTGCTAATGGGGTAACGATTAATCTCATCTGAAAATTAGACCTTTTATAATCAGTTATGATTGTCTGCCCAAACACAATAAATTCCCTATGCAACATGTAGCATTGTCTTAAAACCTAATTTATAATGAACACTTTAAAAGCGTTCATTAATTTCAGTCAGTAAATTCATATTTTGTTCCCCAAACAATGTCAAATCACTTGTTGTAACAATGCATTTGAGTAATCAATGATGCTAGTATATCTGAACAATTTCTTATTATTTTCATTTATTTATTATATACAAAAACAGATGTCTTTGAGGGGTGTACAATTTACTTTTTCGTGATCTCTTTTCCACCAACATGTAAAAAGCTTTCAAGTTATTGTGCTTCTGTTGAAGGACAAGTGTTTCTGCAGATAACTCTTATATGCTGTTTAAAGCTGGCAATATTTATGTTCTCCTGTAGTACTAAAACACATTAGAGAAACACTACCAAAAGCAGTGAGTTTAAGATGTCTACTTGTTTTGTTGTTGTTTTTAGTGATGAGGGAAGTTGACTTTATTATCTGATAGTTTTCAGCTGATGGTCTAGAATCAGTGTCTAAGTAAAGGAGTCTCTTCCAGCCCAGGGAACTGTGCCCATGCTAGAGCCTTCTTCCACTGGGATTGTGATGGCTGAGGCACATACAAAAAATGAGGAGTTAGATGTCTGAGCTGAACTGAAACATAAAATAAAAACTGAAGATAAAAACTTATTTCCTACTGAAAACTTCCCTCAAAACTTAGGAAGGAGAACAAAAATCACCCAAACCAGCCTGTATTTCTTTCTTTGCTTTCTTTTCCCTGTAGAAGTCTACCTTTCCAAGAAAATTAATTTCCAGGAAAATAGATTTGGGGCCCTATCCCTGGAGACATTCAAGGTGGGGCTTGACGTGGCTCTGAGTAACCTGCTGTAGTAGAAGATGTCCCTGCTCTCAGCAGGGAGGTTGGACTAGATGACCTCTGAAGGTCCCTTCCAACCCAGACGATTCTATGAGCATATGATGACTGCTGGGAGCAGTCAGTCTCTTACATGAAATGCAGCATCATGGCCAATTTTATCCAACCTTAAAAATTACAGTTTTGTGTGGTCTTTGGTGTATGTTTCTGTAGGGCTGAATTTAACTTAAGAGTAGTCTCATATGAGATTACATTGATAGTATAATTTAAAAAACAATAGGGCAGTAGCTTGATTATTTGAAAATTTAATCAATCTTTGTTTTTTGTCAAAATTCTTTTTTAATGTAAATGGGAAATCTAGTCAGTTATCCAGCAGGAAACTTCAAATATTTAGAGTGTTTTCTTAAACAAAAACTTAAACATTTAGGCTCCTAAATTGGTCCTGTAAAATACATAAGATGTGTAAATTAAATATTAATATTACTGTGACAAGTTTAACTCATTTGCTTTTTAAAATTTGTTGCAGACGAGATGCAAAAAGCTCAGTGTTAGGATTTTGCAGCAACAGGTGTGCACTCCTGTGAGTAAGTCAATCTTGAGTTGTCTCAGCTGTAGATAACAGAGCTTTACTGCCTCATTTGTCACTTCCAGAACTGGAGACAACCTATTAAAAGTTAATCATTTGCCTCAGTGAGCAGTTCACATGAAGAAAGACTTAGAGACAGATACTAAAATCTCTCTGTATTTTTCAAGACACATTAATGTGTGAAAAAAGCTTTCCTGTGCCATTAAAAAAAAAATAAAAACCTGACGGTGTGAAGAAGCTTCCTTCACAATTGCTGTGTTCAGCTGTAAGTTAGAAGCATTAATTAGAAGCAATATTTAAGTTATTCTGTCTTCTCTTAGTATTTTGTTTCTATAATTTCAAGTGTTTAGTAAGTGTTTAGTATAATTCTGTTCAGGTATTCTTTTCCATCCTGTCACTAAGGTTATGATAAAAATGTGTATTTTTATACTATTCTGTATGCATGAACAGGGTATGTTTGCTGATGTGCACTGTCTAGAGCTTTACTCATTCACTCTTCTGCGAAAATAGTTGGAGGCAGCAACAATCCTGCCATAGACCAAGAGCTTGCACTCTTAGCTCAGTGTCTCAAATATTTCTCAGCAGTATTTCCAGCTCCTTGTCATCTTCTACTTTCATTCCTCCTAAAACTTTCCTGATCAGTCCTTTTAATATTTTTTTCTTCTCTTTTATCTCATTTTTCTTCATGCCATCCCCTTCTCTTTAGCAAATATTTATTTTTTTTAATAAATGTTTGTGTCTATTTCTATATATTTTTTTATAGGAGAGAACATGAAAGTGTAGCTGTAGAAATCAATGTTGCAGTCCCAGAATTTTGAGCACTCAAGTTTTGGATTCCCCTATACTAATTAAGTAATGTCCCTATGCCTACTGTACAATGCATGAGTAGAGTTGTGTTCCATGGAATGGCTATCAGTAAAATCATTGACAGCAGAATTTATTTCAGGAAGACTGCAAGTAGTTCAGCATAGGCTAATTTGTTTGAAATTCTATGTGGGTTTTGGTGTTCTTTTTGTTGGTAGGGGTGGGGTTTTTTTTGTTTGGGGGGTGTGTGGTTGTTTTTGGTTTTGGTGTTTTGTTTTGTTTTTTTTTTTGTGCTGATGTAAGAGAGAGTGGTATGTATGTTCCTGCATGGAATCTGGGAGCCTCAGGGAAGAGGCATCTTAAAGTATTTGTACAAAAAAATCCAACCCACCATCACTTAAAAGAGTCCAAACAAAAAAAAACACCCACCCAAAACAACCCAACAAACCCCCAAAAACCCCCACACTCAAAAACCTGAGAAGACATGCTGTTTGTCTTTTCAAGCGCAGCCGTTGGTGTTGTGAATATTAGCCCTCTTGTTGGACTACTTGGTGGTGGAGTGAAAAGATTTTAATTGAATCCAGGATCAGGAGTGTACAGAATAATTGTGGCTCTCGCACCCTTCAGAAGAGTTTTGAACGCCTGTAAGCTGAGATGCAATCACAGCCATTGGCTTGGTAAACTGAGTCAGCAAGCTCAGGACAAGGCAAATACACATCTGGAGCAATATGACAATGATACAAACAACGCTATAAAATTCTGTGTGGCAGGATGAGGATGTTTGTCACCTTCTGCCATGGAACAACTACAGGTATCAAATACAGGAGAAGGTTTGAAAGGACGTGCTTCTCAAAAAAAATATTACAAATCATCTTATTTACAGGATATTGTGCATATTAAACTACTTCCAGGAGTTAAAAGATTGGAAGAACTTACAGAGAAGAAATCTACTGAGGACCATCAAAACCAGCTGTATTAACTCTAGTTTATGAAATCCTGGTGTCACAGATCACTGCATGTTGATAAAACTCCCTGAAAAATGGCTACATGTGTATATTTGCTGTCAAACAACATACTAAGCAGTTGTCTGACTTGATGTATGCTTTTTTAGGTTGTTCTTACTCCTTGCTCACGTCTAGCCACTGTAATGTGGCAGTGATGAAGAACTGTTATCTTATTTAGTAGACTCTTTTTTATGTTCTGTTTCTGAGATGGTTCAGTCTTGCCAATAGTGAGATCTGTATGCTGGAGTGAATTATTGAGATCTCAGATTCTGTTACAGTCAGGCTGAAATCTTTGCACTTGGAGCTAATATAATGCCTGTGTGTGCCTGACTTGATTAATTCAGTTTGTCAAACTAGCTCTGAAGAACCTATATCCCTGAGCTTAGCTCTGCCATTGAATCAAATTAGAGCTGTGCAATATAGTTCGACATGGAAGCATACATTGAGGGAACCAAAATAAACTTCTGGTTAGCTGGAGTATCAACATGTATCTCTGGTTCTGCTGTAGTCATTAATCTAATCAGAATGTGGTCAAGTCAACTCAACTCTCTGTTAGTATAAATAAACTTATTTCACTAGTTTTAGTATTAAAAGTAAAATAGAATAAAATAATAAAAAACCCCACACTCTCATCTGCTTGGATTTTTCCTTTGTGGTAAGAGTTGGTTTAAATTGGACTGTTATCATTAGATGCAAAGTATAGAATGTGGAGTGTTCAATGAATTCAAGAGAAGAAACCCAAGTTTCCTTTTGTTTATAAAAGAGCTTGCTTTAAATGAAGAATTTTTTTGGCAGATGTGAATGAGATAATGAGACCATTCTGACAAAGACAGATGGCAACCCTCAACATTACAGCACAGGTTAATAAAATTCTTATTGATAATTCAAAATTACCTGTTTTCCAAGCTGATGATTGAAGAAAAAGATCAATTAAAATGCAGTATTGAATGAACTCGAACAGTTGTTTAAATGAAATCTTTATTTTGTCAATTGTTCTTTTAGGAGTGTTCTGTCATAGCAAATTACTTTGAGGTGTTTTCCATGACCCAGTACCCAGACCTTCTGTAATATTGTCTAGCTGTTCATTGCTTTTTTATATAGGGGTTTTAAAAGTAGTACCATCTTCAGTGCTATGGGAAAGAAAATTATGGCAGAAACTAAGCAGCATATTCTTAATACTCTGGAGAACTCTTCCAGCCCCTCCTTTCAAAATGCTTGCTGAAGTAGCCATAAAAATATAGCATGCAGCATTCTCAGATGGTGGGCTTCAGGACATAACTAGAGGAAGGGTCATAAAGAATTTATTGCCTGAACTCCCTTGAAATGACTTGGAGCATTTTGCACTCAGGGCGGCAGACTGATCCAGAAATGAATCTGGAGCATTTTATACACCATTCTGCGCAGCTTCAGAACATACTTTCTGTCAGTCTTTTTTTGAAATCTTTCCCAATTTGAAGGGCCTCCTAAAATATCACCTGGGTAATTTCAGTTTAATAAATCTATCAGGTCATCGTTTTCTCTACCTGAAAGACAAGCCAAACACAACCAAGCAACAAGAGCAAGACTGTGCAAGAAATGAATTTTTTTTTTAAATAATTGTACTGTTTACTGTTATAGAAACATTATGGTATTCATAGCAGAAGTGAGGACTTCTTTGATTTCACGATTACCGAAAAGTTAACCTATATATCTGCATCATCAGTTGTTTCTTTTAATTGCTTGTAAACACAAATGCTTGAGCCACAGTATCACAGTTTAGGTTTTAAGCTTGTTTTAGATAAAACAAGAAAAAGATAGTGAGACTTTGCTGTGCTTTAAAAAATAACAACAAATATTTGCAGTATGTTTATTCCTTGGAGATGCTTTTGTCAGAGCAGCTTCAAAGACAATAGACAAGTAAAGACCAGCATATATTTACAGCAGGAACTTAATAATAAATTCCTATAAGAATGATCGATTCAACAAGGCTTGTGGCTATAATTGAAACTGGTAGTAGTAGCAAGGCTATAGGTGGCCATTTCATTAGATGACAGTGCTTTCATGATCTAACAAAATGCCATAGCAGAGTCTCAATTTGTTTTTCACATCTTTTTGTGCTATTCAACTGTACATGTCAAGTGGACAAAAACATCAAGTGGGTATTCTATTAAGTAATTCCACAAATCTAGGTTGCTCAGACACTGGAACTGAGCTTCAATCATTTCAGAATACTTAATATACTATCCTACTACCAAACAATAATTTAAAAATAATTAAAGCAGTATGCAAGAATGATAATTCAGGTGTAGTCTGATTTTTTGCAGGCTGCATACTAGGTTCTTGCAATCTAACATGGATTACTTGTGGATGAGATCTTTGTCATGTCAGAGCCTTTGCCTACCCAAATCAGTTCTTTTCCTGAGGCTAGTCAGCTGCCAACTGAGGTGAGCCGCTTCTCCCCCTGCGGCTCTCCTGCTAATGAAAACATCAGCAGTGAAATACACGCTGGGGAAGTGGATGTGAGTTCTTTAGAAAGAATCTGCTTGCTTTAATAGCTGGCCTGTCTTCAAAGGCAGCAGCTACTGGGAATTACATATCATTTTGCTGCTTACTTTACATCTCTCAGTGTAACTAGGATAGAAGAGCTGTTGATACAGGACAGCTTAATAAACACAATTACCTAAAACAAGGCAGGGTGGGAGGAACTATAGAAAAGGACACAGTAGAAAAAATTATCTTTTTTATGAGTTCAGCATGTTGTAATTTGATATGGACATTGTAAGGCATCATACTGATGTGTCATTAGCCTAAATATGCTTTTGTCTGATGCGATCATGATTTACGCAATTGTTTCAATTAAAGCTTGCACTGTTTCTCGTGCTCGTAATATTGAAAGACAAATTTGCTGTACTTGGATGCATTTCTACTGAATCAAAATATAACTGGATCAACTGAAAGGTAGTGAAACACAATCCAGTGTAAACGAAACACAAATATATTTTCTAAAATTCAGGACTGCTTTTCAAAGGTAAATTTAAGCATTGCGTAAGTGATAATGAAGGAAGAAGAGTTACTTTGTGATGTGGACTCCCTGCTTTATGCATACTTCTGTGTCTTGTTCCGCAAGCACTTGTACTTCTACATGAACTCTTAATCAACGTATTCCATGCCTTTCTTTTTGATGCTACTGGTGAAATTAACAGTGTTCTGTGTATCTGTCTTTTGTGTTAGAAAAAAAGAAAAATGTTTGAAAGTTATTTTGGTTAGGTGCTCTTTGTTGTGGTTAATTTCTCCAGTCTTTCATCACATTTGTCAGTATTAATAACAGGTAAAAGTTTTGATAGGGGAAATTAGCAATAGCAGTTTTACACTTATTTTTACAGTTGTTGTTACTTCTGGAGCTTTAGCAAAATATAGAACAAACTCCTTTACCCAAACTCCTTTTTTTTGCAGCAGTAGTGGGACACTTTTGCTGAATTTTCGATCCTAGACTGTGATCTGCAATATCATGTTTCAATACTAACCACTTACAAGCAGTTATGGATGTGTCTGTACTGCTTTTTCTGTGAACACAGAGAAAAGGACTGAGATTTGATTTATTATAGAAGCAATTGGTTGTGTGTACTAGCAGATCCTCTTGGAAAATGCTTGCAAATACAGCGTCCCCATCCTGTTCCCCATTCTTTCCCTGAGTAAGATCATGATTGTCTCAGGTTAGCAGTATACATCGAGGGTTTTCTGGATGATTGGAAGTAAGGTTTTCTTTAGGTTGTTCACTAATGTAGACAGATACTTGAAGGAAGCAATACAAAGTACCTGGCAAAAGTCAGGTACCTACCAAGGTAGAGGCATATGGTTTAAGGAGAAGCTGACTGATTTTTTTCAAAAAGTTCAAAATACTTGGTGCCCTGCGGAAAATTTTGAGAGAAAGATGCCCTTGCAGTGTGTTGGTAGTTATGTGCAACAAGCTCGAGAATATAACGGTCAGAAACTATTGTTAAATACCCTGTTACATCATAGCGTGAAAATGGGTTTGTGAAACAGGATAGCCTTATAATAGATTTTCTACTCCAGCTTCTAGATGGTAGATACTGTGTTGCATTTGGCAAAAGGGTGGTTCGCAAATTAAAGGTGCATTTTGCTCACGGCATGGCATTTGGGAAGCTTATCATGAATAGCAGACCTCAATTTCTTTGGAGGGAATTTGATCACTATGGAGAATTGTATCCAGCAGGTCCCATGGGACAGTAGCATTGAAAAGTCAGCAATGAGAAATGAGTAGTCTGCTGCAAAAGCCACTGTCTTCTCCATTCTTGCTTTATACTTGTAACATATATGTAGGGAGTATTCTGTCTTAAGCATGTCATGTTAGATAGCCTATCATGTATTTACTACTGTAAATATGCTGTATTTACTACCTGACTCAGGAATCCCTTTGCAGTTGAAGTGATGAGAAGCTAAAAAATGGAAAATGTCAGATGAAGGAAACAACTGGGTGACAACAGAAGTTCAGCTGAAATCCAAGAACGAGCACTAACCTCTGGAAAGATTCTGCAAAGGGTAGATTAAAGAAATTTTGAGCAGCTCTTATGTCACATGAAATGGGCTAAGTCTAAGAGACAAATGCCTAATTAGACTACGGTTAGTTGTGAGTCAGTAGACACAGTGGGAAGTCGCCTACTGCAAGTCTTGTGAGATGCCAGCTTCACTAGATAAAACTGAAAGCAGTTCTGAGATCAGTCATGTCAGGTTACTAGACAAGGGCAAAGAAGGGCATGAGCTTGATTTGAAAATGGGTAGGTAAATGCTGATCTTGGAATTAGTTTCAGGGAACCAAATGGTCTCCATGAATACAAGCAGAATTATCTGTAAAAATCTGAGTCTGGCAAAGGCCTTTTCAGGTTGAGCATAGTTCCAGTGTTTAACCATCCTCACTGATTTTTTTTTTTTTTAAATATGTATCTAATGAGAATTTTCCATTTTCCTATTTTGTGTCAGTTACCTCTAGTCTTGTCTATACCATTGCATTAGGTACTGAGGACAGCAGTCCTCATGCTTTGTAATAAGTATGAAAAATGGAAAGAAGAAAAGAACATTATCAACACTCTAAAGTTTAATTCCTTTCTGTAGGTAGTCTTCTTTAGAAGCTTCGAACCTTGCCACATGGAAGAAGTGAATGTTTACATTGTAGTCAAGCGCTTGCACGATTTATAAAGCATTTGTATTCTCATGGAGAAAACTTATAGCTGGCTATGATACAAATAGAGAAAGTTAAAATGATTTTATGCAACTGAATTTATTTTTAAATCTGCACTTAAAAATATTTATCTATTAAATATTGCTGTCAAAATGAAGGTTAAGACAAATTATAAGACTTCAGTAATTATTCATCTCTATTAGTGTTGGTTTTGCAGGCACAGAATGCCCGTTATGTGGTCTCTCAATTCCATGGAAAAGAACTTTTAAGAGAACCACTGATAACTGACTTCTGCAGGATCTTCTCTGATAATTGCAGTGCCTGTAAATGAGCCATGAAGAATTGATTTTGAGCGGATAGTCCCAGAGTTAAAGTGTTATCAGCATTGCTAATAGCCTAATCTGAGTTTGAGATACCCATTACCATAAGTTGTTCTTAGTTGTGAATTCCCATCAGAGCTATTTTGTCAGACCAGGTTTCCATAAAGATGACGTGTTTTATTCACAGCAGCAATATCTTTGTTTAGGTATATATTCCACTGTAAGACGCTTTAACCATTTTATTTATTTATTTATTTATTTATTTAAATTCAGAAGGATACAGCCTCTTAGAGGCTTGAAAAATGCTGAGAATTTTGGGTCACATTAAGTAAAATGCTTAGCTCGCATATATGATGGGGCCATTTAATATTTAACTGCTTTGCTTTCCTTGGGCTGCTGTGCTGCAACCCTGATCATAATGGGGTTAGAGGTGAATGGTGCATTGAAGTTATCCCAGGATATGTACAGGCTAGTTAATCTTACTTAAAAAAAAAAAAA
>VWZK01011965.1:8451-33855 GCA_013396935.1 Baryphthengus martii
AAGTCCAGGCGTTCATTGCAGACTGCCCCATGACGATGTTGGATTTTCATACAGACTACGGGAAGGGGTTTGCCTGTCATGGAGGAAACAGTGACCAGGGTGACAAGGAGCCCGGGGGATTATTGATCAACATCAATCCAGGAAAGATTAAGGCTCCTGATCCTGTAAGCAAAGCAACTGATAAGAAATTTTCAGTGACTCAGATGACTTCCCACCTGTGAGGAGAAGCAAAGGCAGATCCCAGAACACTGGTTGCTTGGGATTCAGGTGAGGTTCTGAGGGTAGAAGGTCACATTTTGTACAAATGCTGCTCAATCGTTAAAAAAATGAAAAGACTGAGCTACTAGAAAAGCCACCCAAAACCGCAGCGTAAGCACAAAGACTTCTTCTCATCAACAAAAGAACTGAAAAAAACCCACCCAACAAACTGAGTTCTTGGTAAATATTTTTTCTTTGTTGCCATGGACTTGATGGTCGGCGGTTTCGTTAGTTCCTGTAGGTACTGTGGGTTTCCTCACAGGTCTCCAGAGGTTTGTGAAGCAAGATGAAGACCAGTAACAAGAATGATGAAAGAAAAAAAGGAAGAGTGATTGAGAAAACCTGATCAAAGAGCTCGAGAAGTGATGGAAGCAGAAAGGTGCCTGCAAGTCAGATTTTGGGGGCTTTAAAGAATAAAGGAAAAAAATCCTTCAATCAAAACAGCCGAGATGGGAAGTGTTTGATCCAAATAACTACATATCTAGTTCAGGAGTCTGAAAATAGCGAGGATCTCTAAAATCTTTAGATTTGACAGAAATATCAGCTTCAGGACATTCTGAGGGAATTGTAAAGGAAAGATTGCTCTTTTTAAAAGACAGGAGGAGGAGGAGGAGCGGGGGTGAGATGTTCTGGGACACTCCTATTTATCGTACACCAGGAGACAACGCTCAGGGAGTTTCAGCTGCGGAACCAGGAGGTGACATGTTTCCACTCCAGATCCAAACAGAGAGAAGAAAGCTGCCAAGATTGGTTTATCAAAAACTCTACAGAGGGATCCCTTCCCTACTCCTGCTGCCCCCCCAGTGCTGCCCCAGCCAGGATGCTGGGGCCTTCTGGGCCCCCTGGGCACTCCCGGGCTCATCTCCGGCCACCTGGCGACCAACCCTGCCAGGCCTTTCCCGCCGGGCCCTTTCCGGCCGCTCTGCCCCAGCCTGGAGCGGTGCCGGGGGTTGGGGTGACCCGAGAGCGGGACCCGGCCCTTGGCCTGGGTGACCCTCATCCCACTGGTCTCAGCCCGTCATTCCAGTCTGTGAATCTGGAAGGTTTTGATGTTGGTGGAGAATCAGCAGCCTGATTTTTCCTCTGGGCTTATTTAGCCTCTGGAAGATTTGTGAGGGTCTTTTTGTCTGTTAGTATCTGATGGTTGCAAGCAAGACACTGGAGCCAGAATCTCTTCAGCGGTGCCAAGACAGGACAAGGGACAACGAGCACCAGCTCACTGCCACTTAAACAGGAGACAAAACGTTCTTATGATGTAAGTGCTCAGACACTGGAACAGGTCACCCCAGCAGACTGCGGAGTCTTCATCCTTGGAGGTTTTCCAAGCTCATCTGGACAATGTCCTCTATACTTGACACCGCTTTGAACAGCGGGGTTGTGTTAGAGCATCTCAAAAGGTCCTTTCCAAGCCCAAGAACTCCGTGATTCTGAGTGACAAAAAAAATTAAATGGACTTTTGGAAGCAACAGAACAAATAAGAGAATACTGAATTGTCACAGAAAATGGCCACTGTACAGTTTCCAAAAGACCTCTAGACTAGAGATGTTTGAAAGGGAGCAGCATGAGGGACGTGTCTCCTCTAAGTTCTCTGCAGCGTTGTCTTTGCTCCCGAGGACTTGAGTACTTTAGGTCACGAGGGTGATCTCAGGCTTTGGGGAGGATTTCTGACGCAAGGTATTTAAGGACAAGGCCGTGTGTTTATAGGCACAGTTCTACTTTGCAGCAGAACAAAGGTTCATGTGATTCAGATGGAGACCCAGAACCTCAGGAAGCTCCTGAGGCTGCCGGTGGAACACGTCACCTACACTTGGACTCAGTATTGGGATGCAGGGAGAGACCACCGGCCCTCAGCCTTGTGAGATGCTCTTTCAGGGGAACCAGGAGGTCCTACCAGCCTTACCTACACTGAGACCGTTCGGGTCACCCAAGACGGAGAGTGGTGGCAGTGCCGCTGGTGAGGTGAGATGATGAGATGGATTGTTTCTTCTTGCCGGGGACCTGCCTTCCCAGGCAGTTTTCACACAGGAATATTTTCACATTCATTAGGAGACTCCTGGAGTGGCCATCAGATCACTCAGGAGGACACGGAAGACCAGCTCACAGGTGTGTCAGTCAAGCAAGGCTCAAATGATTGACAAGCTGGTGGACACGGCCTGGGACCTGTTATTGATCTAAGGCTTTCAAATTAAATTCATGTGATGTGGTATTTACCTCCTGGGGATGTATTCCAAATGCTTCTTTTAAATACGACAATTAGGAGATAATTGTAAAGTACAAGGTATCACTCGAATGTGCCAATACCATCCTGGGCTTCAGGGCGGTGGGACAGCCCCTATTTCTTTAGTGAATGAACACCTCTGGAACACACGGAAGTGAACTGAACTGCAGTCACAGAATCATGGAATCCCAGCATGGTAGAGGTTGGAAGGTGNCTCTCATTTCTGCCCAGCATTTTATGAACTTAAAAATCTTACGATCATCACCTCTGGAAGAGCTCTGGGTGTACAGTAAGGGACTGTGGTGGCAAATGCGGTTCTCCTCGTAAATCGGGGCAGACAGAACTCACTGGAGCCTTCGCATACTATCGTTTGCTTTGACGAGAGGTTCGTGTCCTCTCTGTGAAGTTATACGTGGTTCTTAAAACCTCCATAATTCAACAGGAAAAAAAAAAAAACAATCCACCCCAAAGCATTCATTTTCCAGTCAGCACCCTCACGTTTCCTCTCCGTCTTACGGGACAGGTATGAACGACTTGTGTCTTCCAAGATTTATTACTGTCATTCCTTTCTCTCCAAAGCCCGGCGGGTTCAGCTCCCTACCTGCCAGCAGCAGTGAGCACCAGGCCTTCAAAACCACTCCCAAAAAAGCTCCAAATGCTGTTTATCCACGTGCATGAGAAAATGAACAGAGTTTCTATTGTCTTGTCCTCTGTAGCTCCCTTGTCAGGAGGATGAAGTATCTCAGGAAAGGAACAGTCCCGACAGTGATGGCACAGAAGAAAAGTGATCTTTTGTTGGCCCTATTGGATGCAGATTTCTGACAATAACTTCCCATGACCAAACATCACATTTTCCTGCAGGAAAACCCTTGTAAAAGTAGGTTTTGAGATATGATGGAGCTTGAAAATCAAAAAGACTTTTTGATAGTCGACTGTGGTTTATACCAAACAGCTGAAGCTTTTCCAACTGAGGACTAACATTTTAAAAGTTAAAATGTTAAAAAAACATAAGACCTTCTTTTAAAGCTAAGCAAACGCTCCATCAGAGCTGAAGGTGCCACTGCCATTGTCTTCTGCTTCCCGGTGCTCAGCAGGAACGCTGAAACCTCAACAGGTCTGAGAAGATCATCCAAATGTCAAGTCCCATTTTCGCTCAGGAAGGAAATTGTTAAGAAGATGATTTTTAAAACGACTTAAAATCGCCTAGGAACAGTAGCACTGTAATTTACTTTTCCTATGAATAAGCCTTTAAACTTGAGGGAGAGCCATGCTGGAACTTCCAGTCACAGAATCATAGAATAGCTCAAGTTGGAAGGGTCTCCAGCTCCTCGTTGGACTGGTATTTGTAATAAAAACTGTTCAGACCTCACCTACGCTGTAACTTTTTGAGGTGACAGAAGAGGATTTAGGACCAGTGTTTAATCAAGCTCCCCCTCAAGCCAAGCTGGCAAAGCTGCTGCCCTCCTCCATCACCCTGATTTGGAAGAAACTGCCAAACAAGGGCAAAACTTGGTCCTCCTGGGCATCAGATGCCAGGTTCCTTGGTGCAAGGACCCCAGGGTGAGATGAGAAGTCTGAACCAGTACTTCGCCTGCCCATTGCTGTGGTTCCACAATGTTCTTTACGATCAACAGCCAAAGAAGAAGAGGAAGCAAGTAACAAAAATGGTTCATACAACCGGCGTCTCCAGGAGAAGAAGAAACGAGCCAAGAATCCCAGAATGTCTTTGGTTGGAAGAGACCTTCAAGATCATCTAGTCCAACCTTCGACCAAGCACCGCAAGCTCACAGACACTGCAGGCTCAAAAAGACCCAAGCTGCAGATTTATCCTGCAACAGGAAATCTGGTTTACTTGTTCTCTCTTTAAAAAATCCCAATTAAAAAATGCCTAAAGCCTGAAAGAAAAGCCCCGTGAAGGGACTATGACAAACACGATTTAGGCCGTAGGTAGCCCTAACGAGATGAGATGACGATCGGCTTTTCGCACGGCTTATCGCGGAGGGAAGAGCAGCAACCACACGTTGTTTTCAGAAAAGAGCAACGTGGGCAAGAACCTAATTATCGTAACTCATCCATATAACTCAACCTAATTATCCACTCATCCATGAGTGAGTATTATCTCATCTTTATTAGGCGCTCGTGCTTTCCCTCGCAGCGAGGCCGCTCAGGTCAGCAGAGCCCCCGTGGACCTCTGCTCCCGCCGAGTGCCGACAGGTTGCTGCCTGTCATGGTGGGTCACTCTCCATCAGAAGTCACTGGGAAGCAGCAGACACGTCTGGCTCACCAACTATCGCCCCGTGCTGGTGTGAATCACCCTGCCCTGGTGTATCTGCAGAACCTCAGGAGGATCTGGAGTGGGCCGAGAGAAGGAAATGGGGAAAAAAACATCTGAGGTAGAGTAGGTGGAGGAGGAGGTGAAGGAGGTATTGGCTTGGAGAAAGGGAGGTGTTGTGTAGGACGCTGGTGGTAGAGAGCCGAGGGTGTATTAATATGGCTGGATATAGAATCATAGAATCAGTAAGGTTGAAAATGACCTTCAAGATCGTCAAGTCTACTAAACGTTATCATGACCCCTAAACCACGTCCTGAAGCAGAAAATCCACATGTTTCTTGAACGCTCCCAGGGATGGAGATTTCACCACCTCCCTGGATAGGCACATTCACCCAAAATACACGTAACCACCCCTTCTCTTAAAATTACAGAGTCCCCTTATAGGTGGGATAACCTCTACTCCTGCAATAGGGCAGCACTGAGGTGGGATCTGATACGTACGTGGAAGAGCCTTTGTGAGGGCAAGGAGGCAAAGGGGCTGGGGAGACAGGAGATCATCCCCAGTCCTTGCTTTTATCAAAAAGATGGTGCTTGATAGGAAATAATCAGGTTATTTCTTACCTTAGACTGATAATCACAGAATTGCTACTGTTGGTAAAGCCCTTTAAGATCATCATGAACAGATCAGCAGAGGGAGACAAGCAGATGAGGTTGTGATCTTGAAAGCTGGGATTTCAGTGAAGTTTGGGTTGCTCTCATTCATTTCTTCACTTTATTCATCTGGTCACCTTCTGCTCATCTCTCCTTCGCTCTCTGGCTCAGGGGGCTAGCAGAGCCACCCAACAGAGCCTCCTCGGCTCTGACCAAACCAGGAGGCCAAGCGTAGCCCTGGGCAACTTCGGCTCCATAAAAGGGATTTTGTCTCCTGGAGGCTGGCTCAGAGAAGACAAGAGCAGCCCTGTCAGAGCCTGGTTGAGCGAACACAGACGAGGCTGCTGTCCGTCCAGCCGCACGGAGCCGCGCTGGTTGCGTGCCACCGGCCTCTCCTGCCCGACGGAGCGGCTGACGGATCATGTGACAAAGGACGCCTTCGCCTTTCTTCTCTTCCCATCCCATTTATTTTTTCTTCTTTGAGAAGAAACAGACCAGGGCTTCATGAATTAACTCCGAGATGTGCCTCAAATTGTTTTGTCCCCGAGTCAAGACTCCAAGGGAAGGCATTTCCCCTAAAAACGCTCATGGGACGTACTTGCATTCACATGGCGAGGGACAGCTTTGCATCCCGGTATCCGGGATCCTCTTAATTTCTAGCAGTTAGAACATGTTAAAAAATAAAGGACATTACATCCAAGAAGTGGGGCTGGAGAGGACATCAAGAAATAGTTTGGTTCACACCAACCTCTCTCAAGCATTCCCAGCAGATTCTGGTCTATCTTGGCTTTAAAATCTCTGCTGAAAAATATTCCATAGGGTGGTTTGTTTCCATTCTCCACTTTCACTAAGGTCCAGATTCATAGGAAAACAGAGGTGGGAAGGAATCTCTGGAGCTTTCCAGTCCATGTGCTGCTTATGCAGGGTCAATTCACAGCAGGTTGCTCAAGAATTTGTCTAGTTGAGCTCTATGAGGGTGTTGGAGGCTGGCCCAGGCTGCCCAGAGAGCTTGGGGAGTCTCCTTGTTGGGAGAGATTCCCAAGGCGCCTGGACCCTGCGCTGCTGGGCCCCCTGCTCTGGGTGACCCTGCTGGAGCAGGGGGGTGGGGGGCACCAGAGGAGCTCCAGAGGGACCTTCCAACCCCCATCAGCTGGGGATTCTGGGGATTCTGGATCCAAAAAACAATGCCTGTGTCTGGCAAATCTCAGCTCTCCTGTTTCTTACAATGAGCAAACCCTTGGAAGGAAGCCCCGCAGGCTCCTGGAGCTCAGCAGGACCTTCCTCCCCCGAGCTGCAATGGCCAGCTTGGACACTAGTCATACAAAGCGCTGGCTAGGCGAGGGCGATCTCCTGATGGCAAGAAATAATTAGAACATGGCATGAAGCAGAGCACTTGAAATGCAGATTCCTTCAGAATCTGAGAAATAGATCCATGATGGTCCATCCCTGCATCCCTACCAGAAAGCTGGGGAGGGACTTTTTACAAGGGCTTGTAGTGACAGGATGAGGGGTGATGGCTTCAAACTGGCAGAGGGGAGATTTAGATTAGAAGTCAGGAAGAAGTTCTTCCCTCTGAGGGTGGTGGGAGCCTGGCCCAGGTTGCCCAGGGAAGCTGTGGATGCTCCATCCCTGGATGGGTTCAGATCCAGGTTGGATGGGGCTCTGAGCAACCTGCTCTAGTGGGAGGTGTCCCTGCCTGTGGCAGGGGCTTGGAACTAGATGATCTTGAAGCTTCATTTTCAAGGTCCCTTCCAACCGATGCCGTGATAAATTCTTAACTGCCATGACCCCTACGGTAATGTTCAGTTGAAAGAGTATTTATTTTAAAATTTATTTAAACCTGCTTGGTTGTTTCCTTCAGTTTCTTCTATTGCATGAGACTGAAAACAAACACACCTTCCTCTCTCGCTCTCCGGCTCCTTCCCTGCAGGATCAATGTATTCTATAAAGTTTGTTCCCTGATTTGTTTTCCTCAGGTATCTACGTATCTCTCTTCTCTAGGCTAAGTAGGACTAATCTGCTTATTCTCCTTGTCTCCTCTGACCTCATTTCTAATAATTCGTGCTCTCGCTTCCCCTGCTGCCAGAGAACGCGCCGTTTCTGCTGAAAGCTGCGGAATCGCGCCCCGCTCTTTCCCATCAGCCAGATAAACAAAACCCTGACGGCTTCAGGCAGCAATTAGCATCGAGCTGCTCGTTAAGACTTCGAAAAGCACTTGCCGCATGGCCCGGTCGGTAAAGAGGGGTGAAGGTTCACTCACTGCGTTCCCAGCTTCGGCGGCCAGCCGGGCGGCGTAGCGGGCGATCAGCCTGTGCTCCTCGTCCAGCCTGCCGGGGCTGTCCAGGACGCTGCCGGGGAAAAGCCAAAACACCCCGTCAGTACCCAACACCTCTCCACATTGCTCAGACTGGGGGATGACAGAAAACAAAAAATATTATCGCAAAGAGACGGTGACGGAAAATAGAAGCCACGTTGGAATTGTTGTGAGTCTTCCAGTGGCGAAGGGGAACCTCCTGAAGTTCACTAAGGCCAAGTGTAGAGTCCTGCAGCTGGGCAGGAATAACCCCAGGCACCAGGACAGATTAGGGGCCGTCCTGCTGGGAAGCAGCTCCATGGAGAAAGCCCTTGGAGTCCTAGTGGATAGGAAGTTCTCCCTGGGCCAGCAACAGGCCCTTGGGGCCAAGGGGCCAATGGGTTCCTGGGGGATATTAAGAAGAGTGCATCCAGCAGGTCTGGGGAGGTTCTCCTGCCCCTCTGCTCTGCCCCAGTGAGACCACCCCTGGAATCCTGGATCCAGTGCTGGGCTCCCCAGTTCCAGAGAGACAGAGAAATACTGGAGAGAGTCCAGGGGAGGCTGTGAGGGTGATGAAGGGAGTGGAACATCTCTCCTGGGAGGAAAGGCTGAGAGCCCTGGGGCTGCTGAGTCTGGAGAAGAGAAGCCTGAGAGGGGAGCTGATCCATGTCTAGAAATGTCTGAGGGGTGGGGGTCAAGGGGAAGGGGCCAGGCTCTTGTCTGGGGTGCCCTGGGATAGGACAAGGAATAACGGGGACAAGCTGGAAGCCAGGAGGTTCCACCTCAACAGGAGGAGAAACTTCTTTGGTGTGAGGGTGCCAGAGCCTGGCCCAGGCTGCCCAGAGAGGTGGTAGAGTCTCCTTCTCTGGAGACTTTCCAGCCCCCCTGGATCTGTTGCTGTGTGGCCTGCCCTGGGTGATCCTGCTCTGGCAGGGGGGTTGGACTCGATGATCTCCAGAGGTCCCTTCCAACCCCTCCCATTCTAGGATTCTATGATTCTAGATTGTCTCCTTTTTCATTCTGCTTCCCAATATGGGACTGGTCTCCAGACCAGAAGCATTTTCTCCAGGATTCACTTATCCTTGTTTCAAATGATTAAAATAGTTTGTTTTTAACCATCCATAAATAGGCATCATTAGGAACGAATTTAATTGGTTCCTGAGGAGCTTTTCAGCAAACCCTTTTCGTTTACACAAGGCAAAAAGGGGCAAAGAGCTGAATGATGGAGAAAAGTTTTGGCCTCAGGAGCTGTATGACACCAACACCAAAGTCAGGATGATTTCCAGGAAGGAGAGAGGGGGGAACCAGCGTGATCGGACAAGAACAGACTCTGTTGCACAACAACGTCAACTTCAACGCAAACAGTACTTTGTAAGACAGCCTGACTTACACCTGACTTACTACCAACTTACAACACCCAAATGTACAAAATGTGATAACTGGGGACTCCCTCGGCTAGCAGAGGGTCAAACGGTTCCAGCTGCCTCAGGTCACCTCACGAAGGCAGGCTTTGGAAATGCTGCTGGAAGAGGTATTAAAAAATACTGCCAATAATCATCAGCCACATCAAGAGCACCCTGAGGTGACCGAAGAAGGGGCCGCTGCGTTAGGAAACAGGAAAATAAGAGACATCAGAGGGGGCAGCTCTCCAGGGTTAGGGCGGGAAAGGCAGCACCTGGATCTTCCTCACGTTCCACACCAGCCAAATGAAAGAGCAACTTTCTAAAGTCAAAGTCCAACCAAAATGTTCAACCGGTGCCTGTTGTCCTCGTGTTGCACAAAAACTTCTCATCCCTCTAGAAGGGAACCCACCGAATTAGTTCTATAAACCAAACCACCATTAATTGTGGTTAGTGTGGAAATGAGCAACGTGCTTCACGGTGCAGCAGAGCCTCCCTAACGCTGTCCCTGGGGAAGGACTCTCTGCAAGGGCTTGTAGTGACAGGACGAGGGGTGATGGCTTCAAATTGGAAAAGGGGAGATTTAGATGGGAAATGAGGAAGACGTTCTTCCCTCTGAGGGTGGTGAGAGCCTGGCCCAGGTTGCCCAGGGAAGCTGTGGATGCTCCATCCCTGGATGGGTTCAAATCCAGGTTGGATGGGGCTCTGAGCAACCTGCTCTAGTGGGAGGTGCCCATGACCATGGCAGGGGGTTGGAATGAGATGATCTGTAAAGTCACTTCCAACCCAAACCATTCATTGATTCTACAGTTTTCTTCAAGAAAGTAAGAAATTTTAAGTAAAGAAAGTAAAGAAATGTAGACAGGCCAAGAGAGTTGGGCTTGTGCAGCCTGGAGAAGAGAAGGCTCCGGGGAGACCTTCTGGGGGCCTGTCAGGGCTTCCAGGGGCCTGTCAGAAAGATGGGGCCAGACTTTGGAGCAGGGCCTGTTGGGACAGGACAAGGGGGGATGGTTGGAAACTGCAAGAGGGAGCTTGAGCCTGGAGAGAAGGGAGAAGTTGTTGGTGCTGAGGGTGGGGAGAGGCTGGCCCAGGTTGCCCCGAGAGGTGGTGGCTGCCCCATCCCTGGCCCCATTGCAGGGGAGGTTGGCTGGGGCTCTGAGCAACCTGCTTGAGTTGCAGATGGCCCTGCTCCCTGCAGGGGGGTGGACTGAGAGAGGAGGGAGAAGAGAGAAAAGAGAAAAGAGAAAAAAGAGAAAAGAGAAAAAAGAGAAAAGAAGAGATCTCAACTGGAAGGGACCCACAAGGATCACCTAGTCCAACTGCCTGACCACTTCAGGGCTGAAGTGACAAAAACTTGAAGCACGTTATTAAGGGCAGGGTCCAAATGCTCCTTAAATGTCCAGAATTCCTGGACACTGGTGTGAGGTGGCAGAAAAGATGCTCTAACGGTCTCTCCTCGTACTTCCCTGCCAGGAGAGAGCCATGAGGAGCATCAGAACAGCTGCTGGGCCAGGACAGCAGCCCTGGACTTGTCTCCAAGAGCAGCCCAGAAGCAGATGCAAGGAGGAAAGGGAACACAAGTGATGGCTCATACAGGAACACCTGTCCCTAGGTGAGATTTAACCAGCCAGGAACAGAGCTGGTCTGCAAGGGCTGGCCGGAGCTCACCGAGGATCTCCACAGAGCCCGCCAAAAGCAAGGGGACGTCCCGTTGCATGAGATTTGGGGCGAGGGGTGAAGCCCAAAAGAGGTGACAACGGAGCTGAGTCTCTCGTGCTGCCCTGGAGGACACTCCAATCCACAATCAAATCAGGCTTTAAATGATTTTTCTCTGCATTTGGCTCCTGCCGGAGAAGGCAGTGGCTCTGCTAACGCTACCAAGAGACCTTCTTAAATCTGAAGCCCGAAAAGACGGAGATTCTGCTCCAACGGGTCGCAACGTGCCGGCCGAGCTACAGGTGGTATTTCAGTCTGTCAGGCGCTCTCCCAGACGCACCCCTTTGTACCTCAAATCCTGTGATTACAGTAATTGAGTGGAGGGGAGAGCCTGAAATTCCTCAGGTTTTATCATCTGCTGGACTTTATTTTGGGCTTTTGGACGATGGCAGGTGAGAGCAGACAACAGCGATTCACCACCAAGATTAAAAACCACCGGCTTTTTCCCCCAGGGACCCAGACAGCCCGAGCGCACGACACCGGTGCAGCCACGGAATACAAATGTCTGCGTGACGCCGTGAAGAAACGCGGCTCTAAAAATACCATCCAGCGGGTGACAAGATGGATAGAG
This sequence comes from Baryphthengus martii, assembly GCA_013396935.1. Taxonomy (NCBI): domain Eukaryota; kingdom Metazoa; phylum Chordata; class Aves; order Coraciiformes; family Momotidae; genus Baryphthengus; species Baryphthengus martii. The sequence goes on from VWZK01011965.1 coordinate 19,831, forward strand.
CCAGGCCTTCAATACAGCCTCCAGGTCACTAAAAACTCCTCTTCCTTCCCAGCACAGCTCTGGCTCTGGAAAGGCAGCATTTAACGAGCTCCAAAAGCGGACTAGGGAAAAGCTCCCGGGAACGTCCCGTGATGAAACGGGAGAGACGAATTTTGGGGATCAGGGGTAAAATTTGTCTGCGTAGACCCCACACGAAATATAAATGTGCACAAAGACTAAAGCTGAGATAAAAGAGATGAACACTTCAAAGCACTGATGTGGTTTTTTTTTAGAAAGGAGTGGAAAGAAGCAGTCAGATCAAGCAGGTCACCTCGGTGGGACTGGAAGAGCTTGTTTGTTTAGCGCAGGTAACAGAGATGGTGACAGGATGGGACATCTCTCTGCGGCCGCGTGCGGGGTGGGGAGGTAACAGCAGTGAGGAGGAAGAACAGTCAGAGGTGTAGGACAAGGCTGGGACAGGAGCTGGGTGTGAAAAAAATGTAAGGTGAGAAACTGTGGAAGCCAGAGGTGCTCCTCAGGGGTCTGTGCTGGGATCAGCGCTGTTCGACATCTTTGTCGGTGACAAGGGCAGTGGGATCGGGGCACCCTCAGCAAGTCTGCAGGTGACCCCGCGCTGAGAGGTGTGGCTGAAACTCCTGAGGGACGGGATTCATCCAAAGGGACCTGGACAGGTTGAGAAGTGGGCCCAAGTGAACCTCCTGAAGTTCAACAAGGCCAAGGGCAAGGTCCTGCTCCTGGGTCGGGACAACCCCTGGGATCAGCCCAGGCTGGGGGTGAAGGGCTGGAGAGAGCCCTGCGGAGAAGGACTCAGGGGTGCTGGGGGTGAGGAGCTGGAGCTGAGGCGGCCCCGTGCGCTCGCAGCCCAGCAGCCCCTGGCCCCCTGGGTTCATCCCCAGCAGCGTGGGCAGCNGAACCTTCCCACCCACATTTCCCTCTATTTGCCAAGAAAGGTGAAATACCTTTGAGCGGAAGGTGCCTGCCCATGGGAAGCAGCGTTCCCGTCCCCATCCCTGCTCCGGGGACACTTTCCTAACACTAACCGTGCCCCGCTCTGCAGCCGGCTCACGTAGGTTGCTATCAGCGTGTGCTCGTCAGCTGAGCGGCCGGCGGGGTCCCGGGCGCACGGTAACCTGGTGGCAGTGGAGGCAAAAGAGAGCAAACAAAACAAAACAAACCAACATGACATGAATACAAAGCAAATAATGAATGAACATTAAAGAAACAAACAGGTAAAAAATTAAAATAAACGGATGAGCAATTAAAAAAATGTAAATATGTTTCTGCCAATCAGATGGAAGGGAGATCTTCTGCAGCCAACATGGACCAGGGAGACATTTGGGTGGGTGAATATGCAACGAATCCTGCTGGGGAGCCCCCCGGAACCTGCCGTCGCTCTGGGAGAACAGGACCTCCCCCAGCAACGCCACCGGAGCTCGGTGACATTCCCACCAGGATCCCTGGTCTCCAGGGAGTCCCTGGGAACAGCCAGTGGAGCACCACCAGAGGCGTCCCGGTCTGGGGGGAACTGGAGACCCCACCCTGGACAGCACTTACCCTTCTGCTGTCAAACAGCACCCAAAATGCCCCAAACCACGCTGGGTTGCAGTTGTATTACCGTGTCTAAAACCAGCACCGAAAGCGGCCCCTTTCCTCTCTTTCTTGCGGAATAATAAATGGAAGTCCGAGGGAAGGGATAAAAACCTGAAGAATTGGCGGCTGGTATCAAAAGAACTACCCTCGGACAGAGGCTTGTTATTAAATGATGGATTTTTGTTTGTTTTGAGGACTCAAAAATAAAGCTACAATAGTTTAGAGTATTTCTACAAATAGAGATTGAACACAAGAATTCTTTGCCAGAAGTAACTGCACACGTTGGTCTGTGTGGTCCGCTTAAAATGCACTGGTTCCTACCAGGCTTCCAACAGCAGCAGCTCAAACCCCCTGAGAGAATGCAGCAAAAAGGTTCTTTTTTTAACCCCAGGCACTGCACAGCGAGGCAGCAGCATTTTCCTCTCCAGCCCCAACAAGAGATGCACCAGCTCTGCTCTGCTCGCTTTCCTCCACGGTCATGCGAAGCTCTGCCTGCAGGACTCCCGTCTGCTGGAGTTCCTCCACCTGAAATGGTGCAGGAGTCGGGAAAGGCCCGCTCTCTACTGGGAGATGCAAAGTCCCACACAAGGATGAGGTCAGATTGTTACTCAAGAAATGATTCTCGAACATCTATCGTCAGTATTTTAGCATAAGAAGTATTTCTTAGATTTAAATCAGAAATCGTGAAGTTCTTCCCGCTGAGGGTGGTGAGAGCCTGGCCCAGGTTGCTCAGGGAAGCTGTGGATGCTCCATTCCTGGATGGGTTCAAATCCAGGCTGGATGGGGCTCTGAGCAACCTGCTCTAGTGGGAGGTGTCCCTGCCCACGGCAGGGACTTGGAATGAGATGATACTTCCAACCCAAACCATTCCAACTAGATGATCCTTCCAACCCAAGCCATCCCAACTAGATGGTTCCTTCTACCCCAAACCAACTAGATGATCCTTCCAACTCAGACCATTCCAACTAGATGTCTCCTTCCAACCCAAACCATTCCAACTAGATGTTTCCTTCCAATCCAACCCACTCTATGATTCTATGATTCTACAACTGTAGGTTTTCAAGTGACTCTTCAATTTCTAACCTGCAGTTCATTCCTTCTCCACGCATGTCCAGGAAGTATTTGCTTCACAAGCTTTTAGAACACGGCATTTATGGCTCTCAGCATCAATCTATTGATACTATGAAAAGAGAATTCACATTTTTTTTCTTGACGTACAAAACTCTTTTCTTTGTTACGTGCAGCAACACGCCAGAGAAGTCTGCTGGAAGCAGAATACGACCTTATTAAAAAACAAGAGGTAAAATGGAATTATCCGTGTCAACCCCTCTGGGCAACGAGCAACCTTTGTAATAATGGGTTTGTAATAAGAAAGGGACTGAACAGGAACAGTCGCACGGAAGAATTTTGAAGCAATCGACACTTTGTGGAGTCTGACCGCCGGCAAGCGCTGAAAAGCCTTATTTCAGCCTTATTTTATAGCAGGCACGACGCCGCAGCCACCACAATTAAGATTCCAAGCCCCTTTTCATTATAAGTCATTACACTCGCTCTCCTGAAAAGGGAAAAGCCCAGCAGACATGACCACGTTCTTGACTCAAAATGGCAGAAGTGATGAGTATTCCTGGGTATGGGAGAAAAAGAAGAGTTAGACGAACTAAGATGAGTCCGAGCACTCCTATTTCTGAGTACGGGTAAGCTTGGCTGGTGGTCTCCGAGCCCCCTCCATCCAGAACACGGCTCAGCAGCCTCCAAGACTCAACAAATGACAAAATACAAAATTAAGGTACATGCTGATGACCTTGGCTCTGCCTCCTCCGGGGATGGCACTGAGCAGGAATCCCCCCCAGTCCCAGCACTGCCCCATCCCTGCCAGGGCACCCCTGAGCCCTGTCCCTCAGCACCACAGCNNCCTGGCAACCAACCCTCCCAGGGCCTTTCCCGCCGGGCCCTCTCCGGCCGCTCTGCCCCAGCCTGTAGATGAGATCGCTGCTGACAGGAGAGGAAAACAAGCCCCAGGCCTCATCTATACACCTGTGACTTTAAATCTGACTCCACATTGGCCCCAGTTAAGGTGCAGAACCCCTTGCTGCATCTCTCTGCTTCCCGCCTCCTCGCACCCATCGACGTCCCCGGTGCGACATCAGTACGACATTCCCGTCTCCCGCTCCCCAGTGCATCCCACAAGCTGCCAAGACAAACCCAGTAAGGCTGAGGTGGGAACAGTCCCCGTGGGCTCCCACCTCACACGTGCTCCTTCTTCGCTAGGCAAATATTGATATTTTCTTTCCCCGACTGCAATTTGGTGCCACGGGTATCGCGCCCACGCAACAGCAGTTTCAACCGGTCCACGTTTACCTCGTTTATTTATGAAAATACCAGATGGGAGAGTGTCAAAAGCTTTATGAGTCAATACTTTTGAAATTAGTGCCTCCCCCTCCTTCGCGAGGCCGCCCACCCAGGCAGAACCGCCCCGCTTCCACCCTCCGACACCGTTTGTTCTCCACAGAAATGTCTCAGCTATTTTTATTCCCTGCCCCTCTACGTGGGCACGGAGCGATTGTTTTATAACGTGCTGGGGAAACTGAAGGTATCTCTTTGACTTTCAGAGGTGGATTTCAGCAAAAATACTTCTCTCTATAGCTGTGGAGAAGCAGCAACATCAGCTCTTGACACCAAACTGCCCCCCCACTTCTCTCCTTTCTCCTTTATTTTCTTTTTTTCATAAGTAAAATGCAAGTGGTTCCGTTTCTTCTCTGTGCAGCAAAAGGCCCCCAGGTGACAGGGCCTGCAGAGCTAGAGTGGTCTGGGGACAGGGACAGACCGGTGGGTTCTGCTGCAGATGCAGCCACAGCTCTATTTGTGCCTCTCTGAGACTGACTTCAAACACCTGGGAAACAGTCTGGGAAAGTTCACAGAACCCAAGTGTGATGGGGGTTGGAAGGGACCTCTGGAGATCATGGAGTCCAATACCCCTGCCAGAGCAGGAGCACCCAGGGCAGGACACACAGCAACAGATCCACGGGGGGCTGGAAAGTCTCCAGAGAAGGAGACTCCACCACCTCTCTGGGCAGCCTGGGCCAGGCTCCCTCACCCTCACACCAAAGAAGTTGCTCCTCCTGTTGAGGTGGAACCTCCTGGGTTCCAGTTTGTCCCCGTTATTCCTTGTCCTATCCCAGGGCACCCCAGACAACAGCCTGGCCCCTTCCACTTGACTCCCACTCCTCAGACATTTCTAGACAGGAATGAGCTCCCCTCTCAGGCTTCTCTTCTCCAGACTCAGCAGCCCCAGGGCTCTCAGCCTTTCCTCCCAGGAGAGAAGTACCACTCCTTTCATCACCCTCACAGCCTCCCCTGGACTCTCTCCAGTATTTCCCTGTCTCTCTGGTACTGGGGAGCCCAGAACTGGACCCAACACTCCGGAGGTGGCCTCCCCAGGGCAGAATAGAAGGGGAGGAGAACCTCCCTCAACCTGATGGACCTCCCTGTGCTGGAATCTCTCCCGACAAGGAGACTCCCCAAGCTCTCTGGGCAGCCTGGGCCAGGCTCCAACCCGCTCCCACCAAACAAGTTGCTCCTCCCGCTCCCAGGGAACCTCCTGGCTTCCAGGTGGTGCCCGCTGCCCCTCATCCTGGCGCTGGGCACCACTGAGCAGAGTCTGGCCCCAGCCTCTCGCCCCCCGGGGGCCCTGGAGCTGTTGCTCAGCCTTGCTCAGCTCCCCTCTGGGGCTGCTCTTCTGCAGCTGAACAGCCCCAGGGCTCTCCTCCTTGCCTTGCTCCTCAGGGGTGATATGAAGGTTTGGGTTTGTTGGCTCAGACCCGTGACTGTACATCAGTGAGAACAGGCTCTCAAAGTTTCCTTGGCTCCTGCCCCGTATTTTACAGACGGAGACTTGGCTCTGCAGCTTTATGAGTAACTCAGTAAATTACTGAGGTATTTAAATGGTGCTTTTGGTGTCTTAAATTAATTTCTGTTCTGAAGATCCATTAGGAAAGCCAAGTAAAAAGGATGCTTTATTTAAAATCCTGTAATTTACAGGAAGAAATTCCCACAAATGTCTACCAGGCTGCCTCACAACTTGGTAAATCTTTATAAAATCACCCAGGGCTGCTCTGGCTACTGAGAAGGGGAAGGGCTTGTGAAAGAGCTGCCGGATGTAATCTAGAGGGGTCTCTTGTTTTCTGGCACATTACTTTCCCATGTGATTAATTTAAATATATGTTAAGGTCAAAAAGGATAATTAGCACCATTCTCTGCATAATCAGGACAATGAAATGTAGCCTCGGAATTTCTAATCAAAGCCAAGCCTCTGACCGACCTGCAGCAGACCCTGATCACAGAACCATGGAGTTGATTGGTGGGGTTGGAAGGGACCTCTGGAGATCATCGAGTCCAACCCCCCTGCCAGAGCAGGATCACCCAGGGCAGGACACACAGCAACAGATCCAGGGGGGGTTGGAAAGTCTCCTGACAAGGAGACTCCACCACCTCTCTGGGCNTGTCATCTGGCATAAAGATTTCATAGCAGGGGAAGTCCCCACGTGCCCTGAATGCTCTGAACAACCTTTTCATGTCTCCAGACCCCACCTCCAGCCATCACATGCAGGAGAGACGATGCAGTGGGTATTTAAGGTGAAAATCAGATGATAGAATTATAAAGGGACATGTGCAGCAGGCCAAGAGCGGCACCAAGCTGGAGGATCATCAGGAAAGCAGAGCGCACAGGGAAAAAATGTGATCTTGTCACTTTTGGATTTAAAGCAGACATAGGAGGGGGAGGAGGGAAGAGCCAGCCCGGTGGCTGCACAAGGATGGCAGCTGGGAGCTGTATCCTGCTGCTAAAAAATAATTTAAAAAAAAAATAATCAAAATTTTACTTAGGAAATTTAGACCTAAGACGTGGAAGAACACGTGGAAGCATCACAGTGTCACCAGCAGGTCAAGGGAGGGGATTGTCCTTCTCCTCTGCTCAGCACTGGTGAGGCCACCCCTGGAGTGCTGGGTCCAGTATAAGAGATGGACAGACTGGAGACAGCCCAGCGAGGGGCCACCAAGATGCTGAAAGGACTGGGGCATCTCTGCTGTGGAGAGAGGCTGAGGGACGGGGTCAATCCATGTCTGTAAATCCCTGCAGGGTGCTGAGGGATGGATCCAAATTCTTCCAGTGGTGCCCAGTGCCAGGTCCAGAGGCCACGGGCACAAAGGCAGAAATTCCACCTGAATATAGAATTCCCACTTTTTTACCCATGAGGTGGTCAAACACCAGCATGGGTTGCCCAGCGGGGCTGTAGAGTCTCCATTTGTGGAGACACCAAAACCCATCTGAGATGGTCCTGGGCAACCTCCTCCAGCTGATCCTGCTTGAGCAGGGGTTTGACCAGATGATCTCAGGTTCTTTCCAACCTCAACAAGTCTGTGATTTCTATGACTTTATAAAATAAACATTGAGGTGAACTGGGCTGGCAAATCTTGGAGCTGGCAAATCTTGGAGCAGGCAAAGATCAGGTAGGTAGGAAAAAAAAAAAAAATGTGTAGGCAAAATGGAGTGAAAGATGAGCAAGGTGATGGAAAGCAAATCCAGCTGCTCTGAGGGCACTCCTGCAGATCTGCCCTGCCTGGTGGACAGTCCTGCTCCCCATGCCCTTCCCTCTGGTACCACAGCTCTGCTGGACTCAACAGTCCTGCGGCAGCAGCGGGACTGCAATAAACATACTGGAAAACCCATCAGGAAGAACTGGAAAGAATGAGGAACGCTACACCAGCAGGAACACACAAGATCTACTGAAGCAGCACCACTGGAGAAAGGAAGAACCTGCAGAAGAGGTGAAAGCAGCTGACATGAGAAGTGGTGTGAAGTCAGACCAAAGCTTTCACGAACGACAGAGGTCAGAAGATGCCATCAAAGCAGCAGGAGGATTAAGCACAGCTCTCTTGTCCTCATGTCCCCTCTGCCTCCTGTTCCTACCCAGCAAGCCCCAAGAGGCGCTTGCTGACTGCAGGATGAGTCTGCAGAGCGTGGGACTTGCTCACCTTCCAGGCTCTGCGCTGGCCCCAGACCGGCCGCACGCCAACAGCAGGAGAGAAACACCTTTCATGTCCAGGCCCCAGACACAAGATTCCTTTTATGTTTTATTCACGTTTTCCTCTTGATCTTGAATCTGAGAACTGTGTAAGAGCAGGGAATGAATCACGGAATCGTTTCGGTTGGAAAAGACCTTTAAGATCACCGACTGAATCACAGAGTCACAGGCTGGTTTGGGTGGGAAGGGACCTTCCAAGGTCATCTGGTGCCACCCCCCTGCAGGGAGCAGGGACATCTGCAACTCGAGCAGGTTGCTCAGAGCCCCAGCCAACCTCCCCTGCAATGGGGCCAGGGATGGGGCAGCCACCACCTCTCGGGGCAACCTGGGCCAGCCTCTCCCCACCCTCAGCACCAACAACTTCTCCCTTCTCTCCAGGCTCAAGCTCCCTCTTGCAGTTTCCAACCCTCCCCCCTTGTCCTGTCCCAACAGGCCCTGCTCCAAAGTCTGGCCCCATCTTTCTGACAGGCCCCTGGAAGCCCTGACAGGCCCCCAGAAGGTCTCCCTGGAACCTTCTCTTCTCCAGGCTGCACAAGCCCAACTCTCAGCCTATTGTCCCAACTGTTCCTCTTGTAGATGCTTTCTGACCATCTTTTCCTCCACATCAAACTCCCCACACTCTCCCCTAAGGCATCTTCCTCATAACCCACATCCCCCAGACTCACCATCACACCCAGAGGATTTTAAACCATGGTTTAAAAAGAAATACCTCCAGGCATTGAAAGCTCAGCTCCATTAAGTACCAAGACACAGATTTTCTGTAGGAAGCCCTCTGATTCATGATGCTGACCCTTCTCCTCAACCTCCCGTCCTCCTTGTCCCTTTCTCTTCCATCCTCTACAATATCATCACGTCTCCACCGAGCAAAGTGACACGTGAGCTGGGATCTCCCTTGTTGCTCGACAAAGCGGTGTTTTGAGCCCTTTTCTAGCAAGAGAGCCCACATTGCTATGATGTAGGTGTATATACATCAGGTATCGTGGTGCAGACCTGCCTGAACACCCCACCTAGACCTACAACAGCAACCCAGATGGTGCCAGCTGCCACGGTCCACCCAGGCTCATGCTACTGAACTCTCTTCCCAAAATCCTTTAGTGGGCTGGAAATATGGCCAAAATGGGTCCGGGATCTCTGGGGGTCACATGGGTCTAAGCAGCAGAATGTGAGCGAGTGAGACAAAGGCAGAGGGGACACCAACAGCAGCTCCAGTCACTCTCAGGTGGGACTGGTGACTGGAGAGCTAGGAGGAAATGTCATAGAGATGAACGTGGACATGGGCACCAAGGAGAAAAAGGGCACGCTGGAAATTCTCAGAAGATAAATTGTGCTGGCCAAGGAACACAAATCACTCTGGTTACAGAACTTTCAGAACCCAAGGGGCAGCATCGATGACATGAACATGAATTACATCAACAAAGAGCTGAGGGCACAGGATCCAGAGGTCCGATCCAAAAGCTGGAAAGGACCCAGTCTGAGTTTGTACCCCCAGAAAAGGACAGGGCTTAGGGGTAAGAAACAGTGCTGGGGACAGCAAAGTTAAACAAGGACAAGCAAAAATAAAGGAAACAACAAGGGACTAGGGAGAGCAGATGATCAGTGGTGTTAGGAACAGGAAACTGAAAAAAAATCCAAGTTGATGGAAATAAAACCTCTCGGGTGGGAAAAAAAGTAGGGGTTTGGATATTGTCTAGGCAGGGAACTTCATATCCCTTTCAAAATCACTTCTTAAGTTGCAAATGATTTTGGTTTTAGGCTGGAAGAACACATTTCACCTGACCAAATGCAGCGTCTATAGTCTGCAGGATCCCTAGAAACCAGAAGAGCGTGATAGTTTGTTGTGCTATAGGGAGCAAATATGGTGATTGCTTTTGCAGGAGGGGTGGTTGAAAAGGATTTCTTCTGGGGTGACCTTTTTGGGGCCTTCCGGTATCTGAAGGGGGCTGTAGGAAAGCTGGGGAGGGGCTTTTTACAAGTGCTTCTGGTGACAGGATGAGGGGGGATGGCTTCAAACTGGAAGAAGGGAGATGTAGATTGGAAATAAGAAGGAAATTCTTCCCTCTGAGGGTGGTGAGAGCCTGGCCCAGGTTGCCCAGGGAAGCTGTGGATGCTCCATCCAGGGATGGGTTCAGATCCAGGCTGGATGAGGCTCTGAGCAACCTGCTCTAGTGGGAGGTGTCCCTGCCCATGACAGGGGGGTTGGAACTGGATGAGCTTTCAGGTCCTTTCCAATCCAAATCAGTCTAGGATTCTATGGAATACAACACATTTAAATCCCAACAGGAATCCACAGTGGAAAAGATGCTCCATCACCTACAGACCAACCCCGGCTGCTGAGAAAAGGGTAGACGTAGGAGGGTGTTTAAAGAGGAAGCACCTCACTGAGGACAGAGTGTCTTTGGGAACAGAATTACTAGAAGAAGAAGAGAGCACATGGACTACAAAAAAAATAAAAATCTATTCCTGAAGCAACTCAAAACAAATCAGCTACAACAAATCGCACAGTCCTAGGCCCGCGGAGCAGGCACAATCACCTGCATTTATACAGAAAGGCTCATGGGCTACAAAAATCAGAGGAATCCTGTGTTTGGTTGTATCACAGGTCACAAATGTGGGCAAAGTTGGACCAAAATTCCCCCTGTGTAGATACCTCAGTAAACACACCAAAGATGGTGTCCCTCGCCTGGTCCCACACCACCAAATGTAAACAGGCCGCCGAATCCAAAGCCTTTTTTCATTCGGAAAGTCCCATTTTTCAAGAGGAAAAATATCAAAACTGTAGCGTTACACATGGAAATGTGACACCCTCCTGGCTGAGCGGGGCCACAGCTACGGCTCCCAGAACTCCTCGATTACTAGAAAAAACTTTCTCTGACCTCATTCTGTCGACAGCATTTTAGAGATGACAAAACCCTCCCTGCCTCCTGCAAAATACAGTTAATAAAATGGTGGGATCTGCTGAGAGTTCATTGCCCCTGTGCATGTTTTCCCACCGAAGGCAGAGGATGAGGAGGATTCTGGAAACGCTCGAGATTCCACCATGAGAGTGGAGTGAAGAGGAGCGCTGGTGGGGGCTCCTTGGGTTTGTTCCGTTCTCATTTTTCAGTTCACATAAAAAATGAGCTCAGGCATTAAAATCCTGTTCTTTCAGCTCAGCCTTATTCCCAACAAGACAGTTGGCAAAGGAAGGTCATTTGCATGTTTTTAACAGCAGGAAATCCCAACAAGAGGTTTCCATCCTGCCCTCCTGCTGAATGGCGGCCTTCACTCAGAGAGTGAGAAGCTCCGCAGTGCGGCTGGGCCCTGTCCTGGCTTGGGCACCCGCTGGGCAAGGAATGGAGGCAACTGCCACAGGACTCAGAGCAGCACAGACTGGTTTGGGTGGGAAGGGACCTTCCAAGGTCATCTGGTGCAACCCCACTGCAGGGAGCAGGGCCATCTGCAACTGGAGCAGGTTGCTCAGAGCCCCAGCCAACCTCCCCTGCAATGGGGCCAGGGATGGGGCAGTGACCACCTCTCGGGGCAACCTGGGCCAGCCTCTCCCCACCCTCAGCACCAACAACTTCTCCCTTCTCCCCAGGCTCAAGCTCCCTCTTGCAGTTTCCAACCATCCCCCCTTGTCCTGTCCCAACAGGCCCTGCTCCAAAGTCTGGCCCCATCTTTCTGACAGGCCCCTGGAAGCCCTGACAGGCCCCCAGAAGGTCTCCCTGGAGCCTTCTCTTCTCCGGGCTGCACAAGCCCAAGTGTCCCAGCCTGGCCTCCCAGCAGAGGGGTCCAGCCCTCCCAGCATTGCTGGGGCTCCTCTGGCCCCACTCCACCAGCTCCCTGTGTCTCCTGGGCTGAGGACTCCCGAGCTGGAGCCAGCCCTGCAGGGGGGGTGTCCCCAGAGCCCTGGGAGCAGAGGGGCAGGATCCCCCCCTGACCTGCTGCCCACAGGCTTTCGTTCTCAGAGGGATTCTATATCTATCGGAAGCCCCATCAACAGCAACTTCCTACAGTCTGTGGATGCAACTGAAAAATGGCAGCAGCCATACTCTTTTTCCAACAAAACCACGGAGAGGTTTCCATTTACTATTCCTTCCAATTTTGCCTTCCAATTAATGGATCCATATTTGCTCCATCTATTGGGGAAAGAAGGCAAAGCAGGACAACACCTCTTGGATTGGTCTACTGGAGGCAGCTGGGGTACATTACAGTGAAGGAAGAAAGTTTGATGAAGGTGTAAACAAATATAAAATGCTCTTCAGAAAGGAAAAAGATTTTGGCAGGAGTACCTTGAGCTCCTACTGTAATATCACCAGCACAGAAATCAAATATATTTCTAAAAAAGCTCTTGTGCTCTGCTGAAGCCCTTTCATTTTTTTTTTTTTCAGCACTGAGGATACACAAAGATGGGTTCAGCCCTTTCCTTCCTGTTTCCACAATGAATTTTGTGCCCACAGGCGGGCAAACATGTAACTTCTAACATATTTACCCATCATTTCTTCCAGGTATAGAAAATAGTATATTTTAGGAATTTGTGTCAATTTTAAGAATGAATTCAGCTTCTAAAAGAAGTGGAGCCACAGAAAAGTGGCCAGTCTGACCAGCTTCAGCTCATTAAAATGCAGCTCTGAGCCCTGTCCCGCTCACACACTGCGGTCTTGGCGACCCTGCCGTCGTTATTTCAGGCTACCGACAAGTGACGGTGCCTCCGGGTAGGGAAATGGGGCCCTGGATTTTAGGCAGTGATGGTCTTTAACGTGATGGATTATCCTAGAGCAGCAGGAACAAATAAATCTTGGGGGAAACATTGTACTTGGACACATGGGAGCGGACAAAAGAGAAATACAAGAAATATTCACAGGGGTAAAAGCATCTGCTCTGCCCCAGGGAGGCCACCTCTGCAGTGTTGGGGCCAGTGCTGGGCTCCCCAGTTCCAGAGAGACCAGGAGCTGCTGGAGAGAGTGCAGGGGAGGCTGGGAAGCTGCTGAGGGGCCTGGAGCATCTGTGTGGGCAGGAAAGGCTGAGAGCCCTGGGGCTGTTCAGCTGCAGAAGAGCAGCCCCAGAGGGGAGCTGAGCAAGGCTGAGCAAGAGCTCCAGGGCCCCCGGGGGGCCAGAGGCTGGGGCCAGACTCTGCTCAGGGGTGCCCAGCGCCAGGACGAGGGGTACCGGGCACCAAGTGGAACCCAGGAGGTTCCAGCTGCCCCACATTCATTCATAGCTTTGGCCAAGTGAAGTCTCCAGCAAAGTCTCCACCTTGCAATTCTCCCTAATCCGGCTTAACAAGAAGGAAAAGCGCCAAGACACGATTCAGCTCCTTTTTTGCGTGTTGCCACACGTACACCCACACAACAACTTCTATACGTACCACAAAGTAAACAACGTGAACCCAAACTCAGCTCAAACCTTCAGGCCTCCAGTGGACACGGGCAACCTGAAAGAACTTCGGTGGCTTAGCCATGTCCACCGTGGAGAACAAGTGTCACAAGTGAAACGTCTCCAGCAGAACAGAACAACCCTCTGTGAGCAGAGGAGCCCACGACACGAGACCAGCCTTTCTCAGAACAGCTTTGGAAGGGACGCTCCGTTTGAAAAGAAAACCGAAAAATCTCTTCAGCTATTTGTTCATCCACACTGACACGCTAACGTCTCTTCCAATAAAAGAAAATCACTCTTCAGAGAGAACAAACCCACTCTGAGGATTCTGGATGCTGCACAACATCTGAGCCTGGCGGTGTCATTTCAAACAGACGAGAAGAGCCCTAACGATACAAAACCTACGGGCCGTGTTTTTTCCCCCTCTCGCAGATCTCACGTACCTTTTTGTTGGGGTGGGTGCTCCAGAAGACATGTGGGTCACCATGGTGTCATTCATGTTCGTCAGAGGCCGAGGAGGACTGCAATAGAAATAAATATTCATTCCAGTTAGCGATGTAAAAAAAACCAAACAAACCACATCAAAAAGGAAACAAAGCCAAGCTGAGGGAAAAGGACATCCCTGGATGTGTTTAAAAGCTGTATATCGTGATGCTCGGGGATATGGCTTAGTGGAGGACTTGGGAGAGTAGAGTTAGTGGTCAGACTTACTGATCTTCAAGGTCTTTTCCAACCGAAATGACTCTACGAAAAGCAGCCATCATGCTCTAAGATGAGACTTTCCAACATGAGCGCTGGGAGCTGCTTTAGAATCACAGAATTGTAGAATGGTAAGGGTTGGAAGGGACCTCTGGAGATCATCTGAGTCCAACCCCCCTGCCAGAGCAGGAGCACCCAGGGCAGGACACACAGCAACAGATCCAGGGGGGAGTTGGAAAGCCTCCCGAGAAGGAGACTCCACCACCTCTCTGGGCAGCCTGGGCCAGGCTCCAGCACCCTC
>VWZK01011965.1:33900-66588 GCA_013396935.1 Baryphthengus martii
AAGAAGTTTCTCCTCCTCTTGAGGTGGAACCTCCTGGGTTCCAGCTTGTCCCCGTTATTCCTTGTCCTCTCCCAAGGCACCCCAGACAAGACCCTGGCCCCTTCCACTTGACCCCCACTCCTCAGACGTTTCGAGACAGGAATCAGCTCCCCTCTCAGGCTTCTCTTCTCCAGACTCAACAGCCCCAGGGCTCTCAGCCTTTCCTCCCAGCAGAGATGTTCCACTCCCTTCAGCATCCTCACAGCCTCCCCTGGACTCTCTCCAGTATTTCCCTGTCTCTCTGGAACTGGGGAGCCCAGAACTGGATCCAGGATTCCAGGGGTGGTCTCCCCAGGGCAGAGCAGAGGGGCAGGAGAACCTCCCTCGCCCTGCTGGACACACTTTTCTTCCTGCCCCCCAGGAGCCCATTGGCCTCTTGGCCCCAAGGGCCTGTTGCTGGCCCAGGGAGAACTTCCTATCCACAAGGACTCCAGGGGCTTTCTCCACGGAGCTGCTTCCCAGCAGGATGACCCCTAATCAGCCTTGGTGCCTGGGGTTATTCCTGCCCAGGACTCACCAGTTTAATTCATTCAATGATTCAAATGACTTCTAAAAAAACCAAAAAAAGTCACCTGAATGTCAAACATGAACCCACAAAGATCAGATTCCCTGTATGTCCCACTGTGTTCCTTCTCCAGGCAGGATCCGAGTGCCAGAGCTCTGCAGCTCCGGCGGGATTTGCCAGCAATAGGGGTGCTACACATTTGCATGTTAATGCTGCTCTAAATAGAATGTTACACCAAGAATGATTTGGCCATGAGATATTTATGGAATGTGCTCCTTTGGAAAAGGAACTTCTTTCTCTATGAAAGAGCAGAAAGAGGATTATAACGCCCTGGGAAGCTGACAGATGGGCTACATTGTGGTATGCTTGGGAGCCATTAATTTTGCTGGTGAACATACAAATCCATCCTGTTAATGAGCAGTTAATTAATAGGGCTTTCTCTCCACTCCTTTACTGAATCAGAGAATGGTTTGGGTTGGAAGGGNATTTCTGGGCTGGGATCACATGTTGTTGGCTCGTGCTGAGCTCCCCAAACAGCACCCCCAGTCCTTTTCCTCAGGGCTACATCTCCCTACCAACTTCTTCTTGACCCAATGCAAGGAACGCTCTGCCCACACCTAGACTGCAAAACTCTCCTTTTTCTCCTAAAGATTGACGGATCACCCTCGTGTTCTCCTGCCCCGCACACCACGGAACTGCAGGAGCAGCTGCGAGAGGAACAGCGACGGCAAGGAGCAGCTTTTGCAACCAAACCTGCATCGTTCAGAGACAACTCGTAAACAACAGCATGAGTTTCACACAATTCATTTCACTTCAAGTAACAACTTGTACCCGGGGGGCACACTTCCCATCACCCCACAGTAGCTCACCTACGTGGCCACGCCACCTGGAGCAAAGGGCAATTCTTCAGTTTATGCCAATATCGCTTTTATAGAACCTCGCTAATAAGAAACTGGACGGAATTCACTGCTCGCAATCCGGGTTTAGGGTCATTATGAGACATCTCCACAGGTTGATTCCAGTTCTGCAAGCACCGGTGTCTTCAGTTTTCCAGCTAAATCCTTGTTAACAGTAATAATGTAAAAAAGAAACAACCCAAGAAATACGAGCACTTGGCTAAAAGATTTCTAACAGCACAATTCTGTCGTCTTTATTACGCACAATAAAGCCTTTCCCAGACTGGAGAAATTTCTGGAGGCCATTTATACATTTTTCTAGGGAACATCATTTCAAAATCCTGCAAAACTCTGTCAAGGTGCTGCTCTATTTTCTTGCAGAACCGTGACAGAAAAACCGTATTATTCATGAAAGCAGATGCTGTTGTCGTGTGCGTGACACCGGCAGAGAAATGAGAGCTGCTTTTACAACCCTGGGACTGTCAGTGCAGGGTGACCTTATCTTACCAAAACTTAGAGTTGAAAAAGAACATAACTCAATTACAAATTCCCCTTCCAAGATACTCCTGATGGTTGGCACCTGCTAGAGCCTATCACTATAAAAAAAAATAATAAAAAAATACACTTCAATCAGCGACCAAGCAGAGATGTTCAGCCTGGACAGCCCCACCAGAACCAGAAAATAATCCCATCCAGGCTCCTGAGACAGGAGAAATCCTCAAACCATTGCTGCCAAGGGAGGAACTCAAAGGATGCTCTCAGAAGTAACTCCTCTCCCGTCCACCATGGAGCTGAGATATGAAGAACATTAAAGGACTTTGATGTACACGGAGAACAGCACACAGCTTGATTTCAAAAATTCCTCTGATATGTTAAAATTTTCAGGGTTAAATTTTCTGGTATTGAAGGTGTATCTAACCAGCCTGGGGTGCTCCTGGGAGGAAAAGCACCTGGAAATAAGCAGTGAAATAAGAGAAACCTTTCGGATATCTGGGAGCTGGGACAAGCGAGGCAATCGCAGAAGCTGAGAAATCAATCTCCTTAAAATCTCTGTTTTTCATGATGCTTACAAAAAGTGACCGCTGGGAGGTCAGCGATCGGCCGTGCCAGCGCACAGAAATCTTTGCCCCCAAGCCACATGTGGGGGCCAAGGTGGACACTGCACAGACTTTTAGTAGCTTGAAAATCAGGACCGAGTCCTTGACAAAACTAAAATACTTCTTTTACTTAGTACGTGGCTGATCAGCGCTGAAAGAGGTGCTGATTTGTTCAGTGAAGGTCTCTGAGGAGCTGCCCCTCTCTACGTGACCAGAGCTGGAAATAACTGAGGAAATGACAGCGCTGGGGGCTCAGAGCACCCTGGCTGGGGCAGCACTGGGGGGTCTTCCAAGCAGAACCATGATTGTGTAGACTCTAGAATGCCTTGTCTATTCCAGGACAAGGACTCATCTTGACACGTGTACTGAGGAGAAGCCCCTGAGGGTGAGGGTGCTCCTTTGGCCAGGGATACATAGGAAAAAACTCACAGCTTTGGGTACTTCTGTTATCAAGGTCTCCTTGTGTTTACTTTACTCAGAGTCTAACCCAGGAGTGTGCTCTTCCACACCCAAGTGTTGTCCAGCTGCGAGAGCTGCTGTCTGACCACTAATAGAGACTTGTGAAGGGCCTTAAAATGGGGACTGTGAGAGTCCTGGAATCCTCTGCATCCTGCACAGATTTGGGACGGACGGACGGACGGAAGGAAGGAAGGAAGGAAGGAAGCAAGCTCTGGTAGAACAACACAGGTAGAAACAACCCTCCCTCAGGGGCCACTTTAAACAATTTACTCCCCCACACCGTTATTTTTTTCTATACACAAACATCACAAAGTTAATTCTGAAGCTCAAATACCTCGAGCCACCTTTCCAGAAGGTACCACAAGTTAGAGCTTTCCAGCTCTAGCACTTGTTTATCTTCCTTTATTTTATCAAAACCTATTTCTGTATGAACATTGCCTCAGCCTCCTCTGCCATGACCAACTCCCTCCTGGAGTGGCCACTTTTGCCTACTACTGGAATCAAGATACTGGACCCAAGAGCTTCTTGGTGTAACCCAGGACAGATGATGCTCCGTTCTTAGATTTCCCCGTTGTCTTCCTAAACACGCCAACGAACTTTTGTGGGTAACTGCTAAACTTCTCATAAATTCAGCAAAAATCTCTCTACCGCTCATAGTTACTGTTATTAACTAATCAATTATCAACTCCTGTCTCCTAGCTGTAGGAAAACCTATGAGACCCAGCTGTAACTGCAGGTGCTGTCACATCTATTCTCAGTAAAATTGTCTAGAACTGAGAGATGAAAAATAGATTACTCCACAGCTTTCCTACGTAGGAAATTCACTCCTCAGGCGCTCTGAAGGAAAGCACAATTCGGCTTAGGTCTAATTACTCGCTTGTTTTCTTTCAGAGTTGGTTGATGAAGGTTCAGCACAAAACCAGGACAATGCTGGGACCCCGGAAGTTTAAAAACTCACTGAATAAAAGGAATTAAGCCTCGAGGCTTTTTGCAGCGCTGGACAATCACCCTGTAAAGGGACTTTCGCCAAAAAAGCAACAGTCAACAACATTTCCCAAACCGCCGTCCGCTCTGCGTGGCTCTCCTCTCCGAGACTGCTGATGTGAGGCAAAGCCACGTTATTTATTGGCTTCCACCAGAGAACAGAGACTTGGAAAATGCAAAGCTCAGGAAAAGAGATCTATACTTGAGGGGTAAGGGCTGGTACAGTAGCCAAGGGGGAAAAAAAAAAAGAAGAAAGAGGGAGGAAAAAAAAAAAAAAAAAAAGAAAGGCTGCCCTGTCACTCAGCTCTGGAATTGATGAGGTTGAAGACAAAGACTGACACCTGAAATTCTGAGATCTCAAAGGTCTCACTGGCCCTCAGGAGGGACAATTAGGGAGGGTCTGTGGGGTCTCCAACCAGGGAAGAATGTTAAGCAGTGGAGGTTAAAAGCAGATCCATGAAAAGTGGAACTAACAACATTTCCTACCTTTCTTCGGTGTTTTGTGTGTATCACACACATCACACAAAGTATTTTTCAGGTGCAATGTAATAAACACCAGTATGTGTTTAATTAGCATAATATAATGCCTGGAATTAAGCTATTTTTTAATTAGGGAGGAATTAAGGGGGATAACAGCATGATATCCACCGGTTGTCTTTCATACTTTTTGCTAAAACTGCAGCTGTTGTATTTACAAAGCTACAAATGGAAAAGCTCAAGATTTGCTAAAAAGAACGTGTTTTACTGAAGGATCCTGCAAAGGAGAGTAAGGAGAATCTTCAATATGACTTATGGGGGTTCCTTCACAACCAGTTTTGGGCCCCTGCCTCCCTCCCAGAAGGAGCTGGAGGGGCTGGAGTGTGGCCAGAGAAGGGCAACGGAGCTGGGGAAGGGTCTGGAGCAGGAGTGTGGGGAGGAGCGGCTGAGGGAGCTGGGCTTGTTCAGCCTGGAGCAAAGGAGGCTCCGGGGAGACCTTCTGGCTCTCGGCAAATTCCAAGAACCCTGGACTATTAACTCGTACTGTCACAACCTCCTCCTCTCACAGCAGCTAAGCACTATGGGTCTGAGCCCACCCTGGCACTACACCCACAATTGTGTGCATGGGAAGTTCTTATTTTTCCCCAAAAATATCACCTGAACACTGAACACAGACCTGGACAGAGCCCGTTCTCCCGCCCCGTTTCCCTCTGTGGTTGGCGAGCTTGGTGCTACCACCAACAGGAAGATACATCACTGTTCCTACAGACTCAGCAGCTCAAGCCATGCTAGGATTTAGGTTAATGGCTGGACTTGATGATTTTTGTGAACCTCATGAACTTCAACAAGGTCAAGCGTAGAGTCCTACACCTGGGGAGGAATAACCCCCTGCACCAGGACAGGGGAGGGGGGACCTGCTGGGAAGTAGCTCTGTGGAGAAGGACCTGGGAGTGCTGGGGGACAATGAGCCAGCAATGGGGCCTGGTGGCCAAGAGGCCAATGGTCTCCTGAGGGGCATGGAGAAGATGTTATAGATGATAACCAGCACATTTAACACAACAGATAATCAGATAACATTGGTTTGATACTCACGAATCACAGAATCACAGAACGTCTTTGGTTGGAAGAGACCTTCAAGATCACCTAGTCCAACCTTCGACCAAACACTGCAAGTTCACCACGAAACCATGTCCCTCAGCACCAGGTCCACACACCATTTGAATACCTCCAGGGATGGAGACTCTATCACTACCCTGGGCAGACTATTCCAATGTTTAATAACCCTTCCAGTGAAGAAATGTTTCCTAATGTCCAGTCTAAACCTCCCCTGGCGCAGCTTCCATCCGTTCCCTCTGGTCCTGTCACGCGCCACCTGGGAGATTTGATACTCAAGAACTTGTTGGTTTGTTTGCCAGAAGGCACACGGGGGACATGGATGTAGCCCCATCCCTGGCCCCATTGCAGGGGAGGTTGGCTGGGGCTCTGAGCAACCTGCTCCAGTTGCAGATGTCCCTGCTCCCTGAAAGGCAGGTAGACTAGACGACCTTGGAAGGTCCCTTCCCACCCAAACGAATCCATGGTTTCATCCAGAAAGGCTGTGGTTCCATCGTTACACAGACCGGCAGGTTCACCAACACCAGTAACGACGTTATTACCCTTGATGCTGGGATGATATGTCATTTGGTTTACTGGGACAACACGGTCATTATTCACACCAAGGATGATCAGCGGGCTGCCTGGGCTTCCTGTTACTCCATCCGGTCTTGTTTAGCTTTGAGATGACAAGACACAGGATCTGTTGCTACTGGTTTGTTTTAAGTTTCCTTTCTGGCCAATTTTACTCTCTAACAACCCAAAAGCCAAAGGATGACACACTCTTCCAGATGAGTGTGTAAAGGAGATTGATTCTTTGGCCTGCTCGTTGACCGAGCAGTGCTGAAGGACCAGAGATACAAACACTTGAAACACACTTGGCCTGAGAATCTCCTCCTTTATATGGAATTTCTGCTCAAAAATCATCTGTCACAAAGAGGACACGGCTCAGTACGTGTTCGACGCGCTCCAAGGACACCGGGCTGCTCTCAGGAGAACAGAGTCTCTGCTCTACCTGGCACGATGCAAACACTGCAATAGGACAAAAAGGCACTAGACATGGCCCTGAAAAGTAAGCGCATCCAGGCCACTGAGGTCTAGTGAGAGCAACTGTACGAGTCTGCTCACTCTGCAAGGCCATCATTGCACCTGGCTGGCCAAAAGGAAGGGTGGCCTGGGGAGAGAAGGTTCAAGGGAGCAAGGAAATGCTTTGTGTCGTAGAATCCTAGAATGGCAAGGATTGAAAGTGATCTCTGGAGATCATGGAGTCCAACCCCCCCTGCCAGAGCAGGATCACCCAGGGCAGGCCACACAGCAACAGATCCAGGGGGGGGTTGGAAAGTCTCCAGAGAAGGAGACTCCACCACCTCTCTGGGCAGCCTGGGCCAGGCTCCGGCACCCTCACACCAAAGAAGTTTCTCCTCCTGTTGAGGTGGAACCTCCTGGGTTCCAACTTGTGCCTATTGCCCCTCGTCCTATCCCAGGACATACCAGAAAAGAAACTGGTCCTTTCTACTTCACAGCCACCCGTCAGACATTTCTAGACATGGATCAGCTCCCCTCTCAGGCTTCTCTTCTCCAGACTCAACAGCCCCAGGGCTCTCAGCCTTTCCTCACGGGAGAGATGTTCCACTCCCTTCAGCATCCTCACAGCCTCCCCTGGACTCTCTCCATCAGATCCCTGTCCCTCTTGAACTGGGGAGCCCAGAACTGGACCCAACACTCAGGAGGTGCCCTCCCCAGGGCAGAATAGAAGGGGAGGAGAACCTCCCTAAACCTGCTGCATACGCTCTTCTTAATGCCCCCATGAGACAATTGGCCTCTTGGCCAAAAAGGGCACACTGCTGGCTCATGGAGAACTTACTGTCCACCAGGACTCCAAGGTCCTTCTCCGTGGAGCTGCTTTCCAACAGGTCCTCCCTCAGCGAAAGCAGAGAAAGCCATTTCGCTATGTGCAACATGCTCTATATCGATCATGCCATCAAAATCTTCCCTCCTTGCATTGCAAATTCCCCCAAAATGATAATAATAAATGCTGGAAAATTCCTGAACTGAAGATGTAAACCCCACTCCAGCACGCTGCATTTTCAAGCTGTTCCTACAGTTTACACCCTGTAAAGCTTCAAGAACGTGGGCTGCTGGCCTGACCCAGACCCAGTTTGGCCCCACTTGTGTCAGCAAGCGACACAGTGCCAGGGAGTCTCCCAAAACCCCGGAGCAGCAGCACCCACACGTTTAAACTGTTAGTGGAGCCTTGAGCAGTTTTGGCCGGACTCAAATACTTCTCTCCCCAACGATTCACGGACCTGCTGGAGAAGGTGGTCACGGACTAGCTGAGCTTTAAAGGTCCTTCCAACTCAAATTCTGTGATTCTACTACAACGTTGCCCCTGCTGTTCCACCCTGAGCTCGAAGAGCTCAACGATGACTGGAAACACTTCTCAAGTTAATTGGGTCAGACACCTCCTTGCTTTGAAGTTCCTCAGCCCCGACATCAGTAGGGCACACCACACACTTGATAACCACCAGCATTAGATGGACAAATTCTCTGTCCCGTGGTCTCTCCACTGAACAAATCTGTTCTACTCTTGAAGAGGCCAATTTTTTAGTAGTATTTGCTGTAGGAACTCTTACAGTCTAATTACCCCAGACCTATCATTAAGTAGGTTGAAATTAAACAAGATTTCTGTTGCACAACTTTAACTATAAATAAGGCCTGTGATTTATTATTCAGATCTAAACAACGATCTCCTGCTGCTTTTCCACTCTCGACTACAGGCCCGAGTAAGGAAAATATAAGATCAATATGTCTGTTCAATAGGAGGCACTGAAGGCAGCGGAATGAGGAAAAGGAGTGAAATCAATTTAAAAATGCAGGAGATGAGAGTGAAAACTAAACGTTCACAACAGAAAGGCAGGAGGGGGGGGCTGGAATTACCCTTTTCCACAGAATTAAGAGACCGGGGACACAAATAGACTTTGTCTTGGGAAAATGACTGTAAAGGGCAGAAGGGCTGACGGCCGTCAGCTGAAGGAGCATCCCCGGTGAGACGCTGGAGCAGAACAGTCGAATGAGCAACACTGCGCAGAGTGGGAGAGTAGCTTCTGGGGACCGAGGGGGTTCTGCTGCGTTTGGCTCTGGGGGAACAGTAATGGAATTTGAGTCAATTTGAGGAACTGCAACTCAAGGGGGAGGGTGAATCATAGAAACGTAAAATTGTTCTGCTTGGAAGAAACTTTCAAGCTCCTGCAGTCCCAGCGCTGCCCCATCCCTACCAGGGCACCCGTGAGCCCTGTCCCTCAGCACCACAGCTCCACGCCTTGGAAACCCCTCCAGGGAGCAGGGGGACTCCAGCCCTGCCCTGGGCAGCCTGGCACAGGCCTGAACAACCCCAAAGGACAACTAATTCTTCCTCAGCTCCAACTGAAACCTCCCCTGGGGCAACTCCAGGCCGCTTCCTCTTGTCCTGCCGCTTGTTCCTTGGGAGCAGAGCCCGACCCGCCCTGGCTCCNAACTGGGTGTCCTCTGCAAACTAACTGAGGGGCCTCCATCCCCTCGCCCGGATCGGTGACAAAGACATTACAGAGAAGAGGCCCCAGCTCGGAGCCCTGGGGACACCACTTGCTAACTGGGCTCCAACTGGGCTTCGCTCCATTCCCACCACTCTCTGGGCCCGCCCAGCAGCCAGTTTTTTATCCAGCAAAACGTCCCCCCGTCCAAGCCCTGAGCAGCCATGAAAAGCGAAGATGGTTCAGCAAAGAAACACAGGAAGAACTAAAAACTGGAAAACAGGCTTTCTGCAGAGAGAAGTGTAATTCCAACCCTCCTCTTTGGCAGACTATTATGTGGTGATTTGATGGCAGCCTACACATAAATTTGATTTATTTCTAATAAGCCAAACCACAGCAGACAAACAGCGATAGAAGAAAACCCAAAGAGCGGGAATTGGAATGAACGAAGCGTAACGAAGCCCAAGGCTGTGGCACCCTCTTCGTGTTTTTTATAAATGCTTTTCAGAAAATATCTGATTTTTTTGGTTGGTATTTTCGACTGTGCGCGGGAAGTAAATCAAAGAAACCTGATCTCTGTTGCAGTGGTGGTTGAGGTTAAACATCTGTGGGGGTTCACTACGGACTCCACGAACACTGAATTAGGAAATAATTGTTGCAACATCTGCGGGTATGTTCTCAGCTCTTTCGCCCAAAAACGTGAGGGAAAAGCCTCACAACAGGAAAAGTGCTGGAAACATTTGTTTGCCATAAAAACATGTGATTTCTTACGATGACGGCAGACAAATCTGCGACACAAAAAACCCCGTCAGACACAACTGTAAGAATGACCAGCCACATTCCAGAGGCGCAACAGGCAAATCCAAGATGACACTTTGCTGGCAGCTACGGCCCCCTGTTCTCCAACAGCTGACGACCAACCACAAGAGGCTGCAAGGGAACTGCTCCCTTCCAAAGGACAGATCAACGCAACAAGCTGTTTGTTGTTTCTCCCACCACGAGGTACTTACTTTCTCTTCACGGTGTGTGATAAAACCTCAGAAAGACCGAATTTGCAGTCACCAAGTAAGGCTTTAAGGATCATGGAATGGTTTAGGCTGGAAGGGACCTTCAAGGTCATCCAGTTCCAACCCCTTGCCATGGGCAGGGACACCTCCCACTAGAGCAGGTTGCTCAGAGCCTGATCCAACCTGGATCTGAACCCATCCAGGGATGGAGCATCCACAGCTTCCCTGGGCAACCTGGGCCAGGCTCTCACCACCCTCAATGTAAATGTTCTCTTCCTACGCAGATCGTACTCCAGTCTTGGGCTGAAAACTGAGCAGGGACGCTATGTGCACCTAGAAAAGAGAGGAGGAGTTCTGGCTACTTCTGTACAAGAATATTTGATAATATTAATTACACATTTTTAGATTTACTAAGCACAAAGCAGAAATATATTAAATTTTCCTCCGTGGGTTTTGTGTTGTGTTTTTTTTTAATCTTGAATAGGAGTTTGTATTAAGAAACAAGAAACTACCTCCTCCCTACTTTTGAAGAAGGTGAAGGATTAAACAAGTAACAAGTGGCAGGACAAGAGGAAGCGGCCTGGAGTTGCCCCAGGGGAGGTTTCAGTTGGAGCTGAGGAAGAATTTGTTGCCCTTTGGGGTTGTGCAGGCGTGTGCCAGGCTGCCCAGGGCAGGGCTGGAGTCCCCCTGCTCCCTGGAGGGGTTTCCAAGGCGTGGAGCTGTGGTGCTGAGGGACAGGGCTCAGGGGTGCCCTGGCAGGGATGGGGTAGCGCTGGGACTCCAGCAGCCACAAGGGCTCTTCCAACCCAAACAACCCTGTGATTCTATAAAGAGTTGATGTGTTACTCTGCTTTACCTCAGGAATCCCTGATAATTAACATGTGCTGCTATAATGAGAAAATTTTAAAGTCAGTTGAATTGTTGGAGTTCTATCTCTGTTCTGAAACTATGTCGGATTAGATTTCTTCCATTTCCAATAAAAAGAGCTAGCAGGCCTCTTTCCGATGGGCAGGTGAGACTTGGAACTGGAGCATCTCGGTTTTGTCCGATTTGTGCCCTGGCACAAAGAGCCAAAGAGCACAAAGAGCACAAACTCTCCTGTTAGTGCTGGTGGCACAAGCGTCTTCTCCAGCGAGCACGTGGAGCTGCCGTGCCGCAAGTGATGTATGAATCGCAACGGAACACGACTCACCGCTCTGCAAAAGGAACGGCTGCACCCATCTAGCTGGAGTACAGGGCTACAAACAATTACTTTTGATGAACAGAGAGACAGCGGTTCCGGGAGCTCTGAAGACATGAATGGAGCAGCAGAGCTGAAGGCTCAGCCTTGGAGTACCCGGAGCTGGGTTGTCTTCATGGAAACGAGCTGGTTGTGCATAGGAAACGTCACACAGACTCCGCCCTGCGAAACGGGCGTTTGGAAGTGGGACAGATTTAGCTCAAAGGAAACATGCTGCTGTTTCAAAAAGCCAGTTGGTTTGGCTTTCATAGAATCTGAGAATGGTTTGGGTTGGAAGAGACCTTCAAGACCATCCAGTTCCAACCCCCTGCCATGGGCAGGGACACCTCCCACTAGAGCAGGTTGCTCAGAGCCCCATCCAACCTGGATCTGAACCCATCCAGGGATGGAGCATCCACAGCTTCCCTGGGCAGCCTGGGCCAGGCTCTCACCACCCTCAGAGGGAAGAACTTCTTCCTAATCACTGACCTAAATCTCCCCTCTGCCAGTTCGAACCAGTCACTCCTCATCCTGTCACCACAAGCCCCTGTAAAACATCCCCAAAATATTTTGCCATACGTGAAGTGGTTCACGAAATCGCGGCCCCAGAGTCGGTGCCACAACTTTGTACGGCTGCGCTCAGGGTAAAACCGCGCCCGGCGCCCGGCCAAGTGTGGTCACAGCCACAGGGAGACCAAGAATTCCTCTCTCTTCTTATCTCATCTCTGTTCTCTTCTGTTCAAGGGCTTATTTTTATCTCGCTGGGGAGAGCAGCGAGTCAGGCTCAGTCTTAGGCTTTGATGTTGCCTTTGAGGCCTCCCAGTAAAATATCACAAAACTCCAGCAAAAAGTGGGACATTGTTACCTGTTATTTCTACAGTTAAATAAGTAAAGTCTATTTAAAGTCAAAGGGCACTGTCAGTAGAGAAGAGAGAGCAAAGTTTCTAGTACTTACTCAGCTTCTTTTCTGAGCAGGGAACAAAAAAAAAAAATCCCATCTACGGGTAATTTGAATTTACAGGACAAGCAAATTAATCAGTTGTGCAGCTGGAACAAACTGGAGAACGGAACCGCCTTTGTGGCTGTCCCGGGATGGCAGAAAACTGGAGGTAAAAGGCCCTGTAGAGCCCTTTCCCTGTTCCTTACGCTGCCCAGATTACAGACCCAAATCTTACTGTGGAATTACTGCGCTGGAAATAAAATATCGTAGACGGCTGCAGCTTCAGGAGGGCACCGACCCAACAGACTTCTGCGGAATCGCCAGCACGAGACAACTGCCGGTGGCTGCTTCCTGACGGCCCCGTAAGAAAAAAATCGGGAATTGTTTAAAAATAGCTGCCAGCACTTCTCCAATGAGAGCACCAAGGGCAAACACAGCCCTGGCCCTGCTGAGCCCACAGTTTTGGTGGTTTTGGTTTTTTTCCCTATAAAAAAGGAACGTAATTTGTAGTATTAAACCGGATCTCACCACCCCATTCCCGTGGAAATCGCTGGAGGAACTTTGAAGAGGGTTTGCATGTATATATTACAGATTAACGACTCCTTTGTTCTCTTTGTTATTTTAAAGAGTGGGAAATGGCCAGTTCCTCTTCTTAGGCTCCTCAAGAGTGGGTTTTATTTGTGGATTAGGAAGGAGCAACGTGGTCTCTGCTTCCCTTTATCCTTCCGAGCTAGTTTTCTACACGCCTTTATGGAGCTTTGACATCTGTTTAACTGTGACTAATTTTCCTAATGCCACCTCAGAGTAAAGCAGCCAGAAGCTCTCTCCATCCAAAGGGAGGCAGAAAAAAAAGAGAAAAAAAAAAAAAAAAAAAGAACGACGTCTAATCCAACAACAATTTAGGTAAAAAATGTATAATTCAGGAAATAGCGGCCTCGATATTTGCCGAGGGGAAACATTTTAAGCGTGTTTGGATACGATGGTGTTTCACTCCCTGATTATCGAAGCCGGGATAACAACCTCCTGCCGTTCAGCCTGCGCCCGGCTGAGGGGACTCAAAAGAGCTCATTCTTTCGCTCTGTCCTCTGGAAAACTGCAGGTTGAGGTCATTTGAGCAGCAGGACGGACCAACGGACTATTTTAATTTTACAGGGTTCGTAGCAATTTAAAAAAACCCCACAAGTTGAAGGCGTGTGCGCCTGTGAAGCTCATCAAAAAGAAATGAAACATGCTCAGAAGTGAAAAACCGACCACAAACCTGAAAACAGACACAGATATTTGAGATTTTACAGAAGGATGAGGGAAATAAATCCCCGAGCAATACGTAACACCTACAGAACTACACAATAGATAACAACGCCTCGTCAAAACATATACAACGGAGCGGTCCCGAGCAATTCTTTGGGGTTTTTTTTTATGTAATAGCCAATTTTTTTTGTATGCAGCGTCCCTGCCCAAGCCATTAAAGAGCGCTCCTCCGCCGGCCGCTGTCTCCAGCGGGTAAATGGAGTAGCAGGAACTGCTCAGAGGGGCCGACACGAGCAGGAGTTTGTTATTCCGCCTGTTTATTCCCGGTGATTTGCGATCCGCGTGCTCCTTACGGTGACAACGCATCCCGGTGAATTCCGCCGGCTAAAACGTCACAGGGGGACGAGCGACCCGCCAACAATCATTTTGAGGGTAAACAAGGCACCGAGTGAGACGCTGCTTCCTCACGACTTTGTTCTCACCCCGTCCAAAACCGACGAAGAGGAGGGACGGAGGGCAAGCGTTCGGCAAGTTCCCGGCTCGCAGGCGGTTCCCTGAGACATCCCACCCGCGTCCCTCCCCGAGCTGCTCCCACCACCGGCTCTTTACAACAGCCAGAAACAAATAAAACCCGACGGCGTGGCCACGCCGCCGGCTCCTGGCCGACATCCCTCTCCCGAGTCCGGAGCGGCTCCCCCCACGACCCACCGCAAAACACCGGAGCGACGTTTATAAAACTCCGGCCCTAGCGCTGCGCTCCCGCACCCCGACGGCTCGCCAAGCCCCGGCCGAGGACGGCGAAGGAAACAAACCTTTGTGGCGGCGGCTGCCGGCTCTCCGGTCCTCCGGCGAGCTGGCATCCCGGCGACGCGCGCACGGCATCCCGACGGATGCGCGGCACGGAGCCGTCTCTAAGGAAACGGAGCCGCCACGTGACCCGGCATCGCGCTGGGCGCAAGGTTCCTTATCCCACAAAAGGGCTTGAGGTTGGATGAGGCGCTCAAGGGTGAACTGTCCAGCTAATGAATGACAGGGGATTATTTTTGTGAATTTTTTTTGGTTAATTCTTTTTTTTACCTTTTTTTTTTATTTTTTTTTTAATTTTTTTAATCTAATCCATTTTGATTTGTTTGGAGATGAAAGAGAGAGGTACCCACGACCCCACCAGGCAGACGCCACACGCCGACACTTTACACAAAGTCCTTTAACAACCAAATCCCACTTTTTACTTCACTCCATTCTTCCCTTGAACTAATTGATCCAAAAGCGCGACGCCAGGCTCTTCAAAACACGACCTACAGCCCAAGAAACAGACGCCAACAAAGGAAGTGCCGCACCGAGACTCAACCGCGGGCTTTTAGAGGAAGAACGCCGCCAGCCACGGCAAATCCCACGGGGATCTCCCCTTTGCCAAATCCCCGCTCCCAAATTATCTGCCCTCTAGGCCTTTGGGATGTTCAAGGCTCCAGCGGATCAGGCTTTTCCTATTTCAACGGGATTTCAGGATCCAGCAAGGGCAGGAAATCTGGGAGTTTGATACTCAGAGTGTTAGGAACTGACCTCCCACTGCGGGGAGAGGGGAGAGGGGAGAGGNAAAGAAAGTGGAAGGAAGGGAGAAAAAGGAAAGGAGAAAGGAAAGGCAAAAGAATGGAAAAGCAAAGGAACAGCAGAAAGGAAGGGACAGAAATAAACAGGGACTGGGACAGAGGGACTTCTTACAAGGGCTTGAAGCACAGATCTATCTAATACACACACACACAAATGACAGCTACTGCACATTTTTAATTAACAGTTAATATGGGATTCATAAATTATAATAGTGCTTTTTTCAACCATGTAATCTGACCTCCTACATGTGAAAAACAATAAAAATAAATTACACCCACTTCCTCCAGCATGGAAACAAGTTAATGAGGTGTCCCTGAACCCTCACTGCAACAAGTTCAGATCTGAGGAATCAAAAAGCCACGACACCTTCCCGTGGTTGTTTATTCCATTACTACCTTGATCATATAAAGCAGATTATCTGAACTTTGTTTGGCTTTAGCATCAATAGTTTAAGGATTAAAACAAAATCTTGGCTCCTTTTTCAAGTTTAAAGGGAATAACAACTAATGCTCCCTATTCTGACCCAGAATAACAGCGTTATTTCCAGAACTGTGGCTCTGAATACAAGGATGAGAAGATGTTCAGCTATTAGTAAACAAATACTGACAGTATCCTGCAACTTGATGATGTAACACAGGACTGTGATAATCACAGGATCTTTCTGGTTGGCAGAGCCCTTTCAGCTGCTGGAGTCCCAGCGCTGCCCCATCCCTGCCAGGGCACCCCTGAGCCCTGTCCCTCAGCACCACAGCTCCACGCCTTGGAAACCCCTCCAGGGNTTCTCGGCCTCCTGGGCACATGCTGTCAATCAATCTCCCCCAAAGTCCTTTTCTGCACTGTCAAGAGCTGCTTTGTAATACTGTACAAAGAGTGTTAAAAGACTGATGCACCATATGAATGAAAAAGAATTAAAAAGAAAAAAGACCAAACAAACAGAATTAAAATCCCACCATTTGGAGGTTCCTATTAATTCTGCTGGATAATATCATAATGATCTTTCTATTCCATGGTTCCATGAACCTTCTACAAGCCTGAAATCAAATAGAGCTTTCTCTCAGCCAGCAAAAAAACAAAACCCAACCAAACAAGCACGTACTCACAACCTACTGCAGAAACAAACAGAAAGAATCCAAAATAAAGAAAGATTTTGTTCTATCAGGGAGAACAAGGACAGCTGGAGTCAAAACAAGCCTACCACACAAGCCTTACTCCTCTGAGCTCCTCAATTATAACAGTTGCCAAAATGCTTCAGAAAAACTCCACAGTAAACATCACAAGCATTGGGGTGTGAGGGATGTTGGTCCCCAGGACCAAAAGCTGTTAAAATACCTGAAGGGGACCAACAGGAAAGCTGGGGAGGGACTTCTTACAAGGGCTTGTGGTGACAGGACGAGGGGTGATGGCTTCAAACTGGAAGAGGGGAGATTTAGAAAGAAGTTCTTCCCTCTGAGGGTGGTGAGAGCCTGGCCCAGGTTGCCCAGGGAAGCTGTGGATGCTCCATCCCTGGATGGGTTCAAATCCAGGTTGGATGGGGCTCTGAGCAACCTGCTCTAGTGGGAGGTGTCCCTGCCCGTGGCAGGGGCTTGGAACTGGATGGTCTTTCAGGTCCCTTCCAACGCAAACCAGCCTGTGATTCTGTGAAAATTTGGTGGCGACTTAACCCAGATGAACCACATAAAACAGCAAAACCTTTATGAATGGAACGTTAAGAAATTGCCCTGTTCTCCTGGAACAGTTCAGGCCCAAGGGAAGTGTGTAAATCCAGGAAGAACCTGTCTCCAGGTGTGACACAAGCCCTGCACCTGAGGCAGCTCATCCAGAGCCTGGAGTCCAACCGGCTGCACACGCTGGGAAGCAACTTCAGTCTACGGAGAAAATGTTCTTGGGGTATCAACCAAATCAAACCAGCAGTGTGGAGACATCTGAAAACATTTTAACTCTGAAGCGGCAACGATCAACACGATTAGAGAGAATACAAAAATATGCCTCTTTTACTGGGAAATATGGTTGGAGTCGATGATCTCAAAGATCTTTTCCAACCTAAATAATTCTATGAAATGACAGAAAACTGAATGTAGCAGGTGCTGCATTCAAATGCAGAACTCAAAAGATACTGGAATCCAGCAGGAGATGCACTGCAAACATGTTTAGCTTCATAACCCTTTTATATGAGAAGATGTCATCTGTCTTCTGCTAAACATTTTCTAAATGGATATTTACGTAATTTTGGTAAAAAGCGCCTATTAACGTGACGGCAGCAGACACCGCTCCTCAGCAGCGACAGAATGAGCGCGAACGTTAAAAATAAGTCGTCGCATTCCAGAAAAACACGGTCTCACCAAATGCTGCTGCAGACCTTAGGAAAAGGGAGGAACTTTCAAAAACCACAAAGAGACAAAAAGCACCGGATGCTGAGCCCTCACAACTCTCCAGGCATCTAAGCAGCAACAAAAATTAAGACGCATTTTTCACCTTCTTCAACCTCCTCGAGGCCACGGTGGCATCAGTGCGAGCGGGGAAAACGGCCGGCTGAGCTCCAGGCAGGCGAGCGCCCGCGGGAAGCTGACGGCAGCGCTCTCTCAGCTCTCTCTGGAGCGGGAGGAGCTGGGCTGGTGCGCGCACACCAGAGGGGTGGGAAATGCACAAGACCACAGTGGAAGAACTTTGAGCTCTTCAAACTGAGCAGCGCAAACCGTCTTGACAGTGGTGGCCAAGAAGGCCAGCAGCATCTGGCTTGGATCAGCACTGGTGTGGCCAGCAGGACTAGGGCAGGGATTGTTGGGTTGTCAACCCAGCCCAAAAGGTTGTCCAGGCGTGTGCCAGGCTGCCCAGGGCAGGGCTGGAGTCCCCCTGCTCCCTGGAGGGGTTTCCAAGGCGTGGAGCTGTGGTGCTGAGGGACAGGGCTCAGTGAGGCCCTGGCAGGGATGGGGCAATACTTGGACTTGATCTGAAAGATCTCTTCCAACCAAAATGATTCTATGAATTCCTTGCTCTGTGGGAGGCTTCTGGTGCTGGTAATCACACGTACCAGCAGAAATGGTAGCCATGGTGGATGGGGACTGGGATTGCTTCCAGTACAAAAGTTCAGAGGAAAAGACAGAAAGTGGGCAACACACGTTTGTGAATTTGGACACAACCCTGACACAGACTCACCTACACATGTGCGTGCGTGTACATACACACTGTGTGCAACGGGCACCAGCTGGAACCCAGGAGGTTCCCTGGGAGCGGGAGGAGCAACTCCTTTGGTGGGAGGGGGTTGGAGCCTGGCCCAGGCTGCCCAGAGAGCTTGGGGAGTCTCCTTGTCTGGAGAGATTCCCAAGGCGCCTGGACCCTGCGCTGCTGGGCCCCCTGCTCTGGGTGACCCTGCTGGAGCAGGGGGGTGGGGGGCACCAGAGGAGCTCCAGAGGGACCTTCCAGCCCTGCCCCGAGTGGGATTCTGAGATCACTCCCTGGCAATCCTGGCCTTGGCCAAACAGAAGGAAAGCTCATTAACACAACCATGACACGGTCCCTAACTTCATTTTTCGTCGACCCTTCCAGCAGGAGCATGAACACTTTGCGAATCCCTCCAAATGGCTCTTCACTCCATTTTCATCCATCTGCTGAAGGCTTAAAGCAGCAGCTCCAGTGCCCCGACACACCCAAGCTGATGTGAAGCAATCCACGGACCTTTATCTCTCTGTGACTTCTCGTGTCACCCGGAGAGACTCGCAGCAGACACGCTCCCTTTCCGTGAGCCACCGGAGCGGGACGTACGTTCGCTCTTCCGCTGACACCAACCATGACGTGACTCATTAGCACAGTCCCACCTCCACCAGCCTCGGGCCGAGCTCCCCCCGCAAGCCGCCACAGCGGATGGCGGCGGAGGTGACACAAGCCACATTCTGTCGCCTCTCCCGTGGAGACGCCGTTTTCCCGCCGCCAAGAGGGAGGAGCAGCTCTGGGGAGGCAGCAACCCCGGCCAGGGCCGAGCGTGACGCGGCCCGTTGTCACCACAGCGGCCGTGGCAGCGGGAACGGCCGGGTGCAGCGGCAGCGAGAGCACCGTGGAGCCGTCACCTTGGCCAGCGGGCGATACCGGTTGTGGTGGCTCTTGTTGGCCCAGCTTTTTGGTTAAGAAGGGTAATTTTGCCCGTTCCGTTGTTGTCACTGTAAAAGATCCATCTCAACAGTTTGAAATCAAGGATTTACTGGGAGGGGTTGGCGTTTGATGGCTGCAGAGCCGTGTTATAATCTGAAAGAACTCTGCAGAGAAGGAAAATTGAGGGTGGGGAGAGGCTGGCCCAGGTTGCCCCGAGAGGTGGTGGCTGCCCCATCGCTGGCCCCATTGCAGGGGAGGTTGGCTGGGGCTCTGAGCAACCTGCTCCAGTTGCAGATGGCCCTGCTCCCTGCAGGGGGGTGGCACCAGATGACCTTGGAAGGGCCCTTCCCACCCAAACCAGTGAAAACTTTAAATTCTCTTCTATTCTCCCAGGTAAGCAGATCCACATTAAACACCATCTCTGTTTTATCAAAGAAAAACAAACAAGAAAAAAAAAAAAAAGAGATTTTTTAATGCCTATTATTTTTTCCCCTCACATAGACTATAATTCCTTAAAAAAGAGGGAGCCTGTGGGTTCCAGCAACCGCACTCAGAAAAGCAGAACCCGAAGCCGAGGATGAATCAGGCAGGATTACTCCCCAGCAGCCAGGAACCTCCCCCTCCCCAGAGGCAGTTTACAATCTGGGGGAGGAGGCAGGGAGAAGGGTACGGGGAAGAGCAGCAGAATGCACCAAAACAGCAGGGAACGGCAGAATTTCCTTTTTTTATACCACTGACCCAGCACGGCTGCAGGAATGCAGGTGAAGGCAGGTAGAGGGCATTTCAGAAATGAAATTGGGGATTATTTTTGGAAGTGTAAGCGAAGCAAATCCGTAACTGCCGAGCGGAGCACACGGACGGGGCTCTGGCAGCGGATCCTGTAAAATTCCTGCCGCTGAGACTACATTACAAATTTTGTATGCGGTTTCCATCCCATAAAGCCATCAGGAAACGCTGCAATAATTGAGCTTCTGTCAAACATGGAACAGAACACTGACTGGAATTTTGATTTGATTACAAAATATTTTCTTCTTGGTTTTAAAAGTTCAGTGATGGAAATTCCACCGCCACGTTCGGGTTTGGTAATGTAACAATTATTTACTCCTGTTCACATGAAAAAAAACATTTTTATTTGGAATTTGTCCAGCTTCAGCTTCTGCTCCGTACCCTTTGTTGAGCCTATCTGCTAAAGCTCCCTGGGATTACAGCTAATTTCTCTAGGATAGGTATTTTTAGAAATATTAAATCGTTCCTTAACCTCTGTGTGTTACACTTAACGTCGCGTGAGCCTGAGGCTGTGAACCTCAACGTCCTTCCCTGGCTCTTTCCAGCCCTTTCATCATTTTCTTTGATCTTCTCAAACCCTTTGGGCTTTCAACACTTCTCCAGGTGGCAAGTGCTGTAACCATGGACATTTCCGACCAGGATCCCGCACGACGACCCAGCACGGGGGCTACACCCCTCAGTCTGCACCATCAGCATCCTTGGTTACAAAAAGCATCCGAAAATGCACGTTTGGCTCATCGCAGATCGTGACCTCCAGAGAGTTTGAGTCACTCTGCCCAGCAAAATATCATAGAATTCTAGAATGGTGGGGGTTGGAAGGAACCTCTGGAGATCATGGAGTCCAACCCCCCTGCCAGAGCAGGAGCACCCAGGGCAGGACACACAGCAACAGATCCAGGGGGGGCTGGAAAGTCTCCAGAGAAGGAGACTCCACCACCTCTCTGGGCAGCCTGGGCCAGGCTCCAGCACNCTCCACACTTGTCCTTAGTGAACTTCTGCACTGGGGCCGACAGGAAAGCTGAGGAGTGCCTGTTTACAAGGGCCTGTAGCAATAGGATGAGGGGCAATGGTTTTAAACTAGCGCAGGGTAGATTTAGATTGGACATTAGGAAGAAGATCTTCACTCTGAGGGTGGTGGGACACTGGCCCAGGTTGCCCAGGGAGGTGGTGGAGGCCCCATCCCTGGAGACATTCAAGGTCAGGCTTGATGGGGCTCTGAGCAACTTGCTCTAGTTGGGGATGTCCCGGCTCCCTGAAGGGGGGTTGGACCAGATGGCCTTTGGAGGTCCCTTCCAACCCGGGCATTCTATGATTGTGTGAAATTATTCAATGCTCATAATAAATGCAGGATGCCCACAACTTCACTTTTTTTCATCCAAATTAATCTTCTAAAAATGACACAACCTGAGCCCGACTACACCAAACTGCCAACATCCTGCGCTCGACTGGCACGCATCACCTTTTTATTTACTGATCCACAAAACACCTTCTCTGCTGCTCAGTCACCTCATCATCAAAGTCACGTTGGGAAACACAACGTGTCAGAGATTGCCCTGTTTGAGTGCCTTCCCCCCACCCTCTCCTCTCACCACTTTGAGAAAAGAAATGAGATCATAGGAATTTTCTTCCAGCGTTTTTGGGAGCTTTCCAGCTCTTTGAGACACGGCAACAATTGGCAGCAAGGATCCAAAGGAAGAAATTCTTTCAAAATGCAGTTTGGATCGAAACCCCAGCCGGTCCAGCTCCAACTTTTGGATTCTGTCTGGAAGGGAAATCTCTCCCCAGCAGCGTAATCACCACAGCGGCCCCTCTGCCAAACCGCAACCTGAAGTTGCGCTCTAACGGCTTTTCAACCATTAATTTACAGGCTTTGCTACCAATTGTTGCCTTTCCTCCTCCCCTCGACAAACACAGCTGGTTTTGCTTCCCTTCCAAGCCTTGTTTTACCCCGGAACGTTTGGCCAAGCGTTCTCAAAACTGTTCCCAGTTACGAATATTTTGACGCTCGCATTATTTGCTCCGCTGAAGTGGACGTGAGCTCTGGGGGGGCACAGTTGGTAGGTGCTGACGGGCACCTCGTTTATGTGAAACAAACGTAATCGAGTCCTGATCACCGACACCTAAACAGCGACTCATTGGGGCCCCGAGCGATTCCTCTTTAGAAGTCGACTTCTATTAAAGAATCTCCGACGGCTACGTTGCTTTTCACACTTCAAAACGGCGGGGTTGTTTTTTTTGTGTGTGCCCTTTTATCAATTATTATTTTCTTTTTTTTTTTTTTTTAATTTCAGTGGCATCACTTCTACAGAAAACCCCCAAGGACTTATGTCACTTATATTAAAAAAAGCCAGTAGGGCTTTATTTTTTGTCCTACGCTCGTTTTATTTTCATGTCATCCAATGTTTGATATAAATCAAACTTAGACGATTTTCACACCAGACCACTCTCCGTTCTCCCACAGTCACCCTCACAGTATCAGGCTCTAATTCCCAATATTGTGACTCCTTAGGGCACATTATTTACGTAATGAAAGCTGACAGCCCAGAGCCGACGTCTCCGAGTCTCTTGCTGCTGTCAAGAGCATTTGGGCAGCAGTTCCTGTTCACAGAACCATCAAGGTTGGAAACGACCTTCAAGAGCATCAAGTCCAACCGTCCACTAAACATCACCATGACTCCTAAATCGTGTCCTGAAGCCACATCCACATGTTTTTTGAACATCTCCAGGGATAGGTGATTCCATTCCCTCCTTGGGCAGCCTGTTCCAAGGCCTCACCACTCTCTCAGTAAAGAATTCTTTCCTAATATCCAACCAGAACCTCCCCTGGTGCAACTTCAGTCCATTTCTTCTGGTCCTACCACGAGTCACCTGGGAGAAGAGACCAAGCGCCACCTCACTACAACCTCCTTTCAGGGAGCTGTGGAGACCCAGAAAGTGTCTTCTCAGCTTCCTCTTCTCCAGGCTAAAGAACCCCAGCTCCCTCATCTGCTCCTCATCAGACGTTCTCCAGACCCCTCACCAGTTTCGTTGCCCTTCTCTGGGCCCGCTCCAGCCCCTCAAGGTCTTTTTCACCCTGCGGTGAAGCCACCCGCTTGCCACCCGCTTCTGCCTTTGACGTGAAAGCTCGAGCTGAGGACTGAAATTTGTTTGATCCGTGAAAAAAGTTCATGAGCCCGAGCAGAAGACAGACGTTCTTTCATCCATCCTGGTCACCCGGGTCGGAAGTAAAGCCTCGGCTCGCAGTTTTGGGATGAGTTTCCGTAGCGCGCGGGAGTCACAACCCCAGCACCGCCACGACTGTCATACTCTGCACTTTATGCAATTCCGTATTATTTTTGAGAGAAGTATTACTCCTAAGAGAAGCAAACTACTAATTTTGTCCTGTGAACGTCAGCGCGTTTCGACACGGAAGCAGCAGAGAAAAACCTGGGAAGAAAGATGTGAACGGACTGGTGATCTGATAGGATTTTGCGCAGGGAACTGTGTTCGGTGAGGCCGAGCAGCGCCCGTACCGCGGAACGGCCGCATTTACAGCCAAGTGACAAGCTCCGCAACACGTCCCGGCCGAGACGCGGAGCTAATTCCGTGCACAAAGCACAGCCTTGTCCTCCTGGGTCTGAGGAGCCATTCACTGAGGAGAACACAGACTTCAGCTCGGATTGAGCAGCAGCACAACAGACCCTGTGGTTTGGGGCTTGTTTTTTTTTTTGAATTTGAGTGCAATTTCACAGAGAAAAACAGAACAATTATATTCCGTTCAATCAGATCAACTCCCCTCACTGCGCAGGACTAAAGCAAGCCTTATAAAAGGTGGGGAACAGCGATGCAACAACTGGAACAAAACCACCACACAGCTAAGCAGAAGCTGCCAAAGCTCAGAACTACTTCGTGAAGGAGCCTGGCAGGGCAACTACTCTTCCACGGCGAGCTACGGACCTTCTACGCTTCTCACAAGAGAAAGCCACGCGAGCTGGACGATTCTCACCTTGTCAAGCTCTGCCAAGCTAGCCTCCGGCTCTTCCTTACCGCCCGCCACGCCTGTCGGAAGGAGCGCGCAGAAGAGCCAGTCAAGCAGAGTCACACGGCGCCCGGGAAGGCCGAAGCGGCACGTGCTGACGCCCAGCTGCCGGAGGCGACAGGGCGCTCAGAACAGCACCTCGGTTCTCCGCTCGGAAATGGTGACAAACCAACCCTTCAAAAAGAACCTGGCATTTATCACGGAAAAAAAAAAAGAATCCCAGCAAAGCGTCACCTCTGCTTCCTCCTCGGATTGGCAAATGACTCTGTACTCGTGCAAACAGGAGTCCTCTGTGTCACAGAAATGATATCCCTTTGCTTCCCTCCTCCCTCCTCACCCTCCTCTAGAGCACGCGCTTCAATCAGTTACCTGAAAAGACCGAGACTCTTTCTCAAGACTCTGTAGGACATGAAACCAGATCTATTTGGAGGCTTGGTTTATTATTATACGTATACAGAATTTGTTCAGGGTGGTTTTGGTCTCAGGTTTTACTTTTGATGTGAAAACCAGCAAACTGGGGAAGCAGACCAATTTCAGGTCCCTTCAAACCAAGACTGGTACAATGGTATTGCGTAGAATATGTTTCATATGTTTCATAGAATGGTTTGGGTTGGAAGGGACGTGAAAGCTCATCCAGTTCCAACCCCCTGCCATGGGCAGGGACACCTCCCACTAGAGCAGGTTGCTCAGAGCCCCATCCAGCCTGGATCTGAACACACCCAGGGATGGAGCATCCACAGCCTCCCTGGGCCAGCTGGGCCAGGCTCTCACCACCCTCAGCGTGAAAAACCCCTTCCTAATTTCCAATCCCAATCTGCCCTCTTCCATTTTGAACCCATCGCTCCTTGTCCTGTCACTACAAGCCCTCGTAAAAAGCTCCTCCCCAGCTCTGTCGGTCCCCTTCGGATATTGGAATGATTTCATTAAGACCATTCCATCGGTTCCACAACCAGGTCAGAACAAAAGGGTAACAGTAACGCCACTGAGCACAAAACACGCAGCAGACCCTCAGCCAGACAAATCCTGTAAAGCCAACGCTCCCAGGCAGCAGCAACGAGCTAACCCCGTTACCATCAGGCAACCTTAACTTCCAAGTAAATATGTTTCACGTCATTTCGTTGATATAACTTTAAATCTACAATGAATAAGAAAACAACAGTCTGATCCAGCCAGGTGAGAAAGGCAGGAATGGTCAGAACGTTGCCATGCTAGTAGATGGAAGGAGAATATAGAGGCTTGGTCTAACTGCACAGAAACGTGCCCTGTAACTCCTGCTGACAAGAAATCCTTAACAAAACAACACGTTTCAAATAATTTTGGAGAGCGACCCAAGAGCTACCGCAGCGCAACTTCATCGTTCTAACCGGTTCCTTTCTGCCAGCCTATTCCAGAGTCACTACGGCCACGAGTACCTCGCTTTTTTATCACGGATTAAGCGAAAAAGAAAAGAAATGAAAACAGATACTCACACGGTATGTGCAAGATCAAGTGGCTTTTCTGGCTGCTCGGGGAACACGGGCCGAGGCGGTTCCCGGCTCGGTACGCAACCCAGCGATTTACTGATCGCGTGGCTCAGCTTCTTCGCAGGCGATTTCTGGTTTTGAAGAGAACGACAAAACCGAGTTAGTTGACGATTCCCAAGAGCGGGGCAAGATGTGCAGCCAGAAAACAGAGAAGTGTAGAAAAATGCACAGGCCTAGAACATTCAGAACTGCAGTTATATTAACTCACACCTGAGAAATCAGCGCAGACACCACACGAGTGAACGATGTTGTGCGGGTTTTTTTTGTGCTGTAATAGTGACAAGTGAAAGTATTTTAACAACGGTGCATAAGATGAAGAAATAAACTGATTATCCGGTGCTTTTATCAGGAATTAAATCAGGCTTTTCACCGCCCTGTCACTGGAACCCAGGGAGAGCTGGCGCCGTGCCACCTCCCTCCATCCTCTGCCAAGGCGACGGGTTTGGAAAGACAACTCCCAAAACTTTTTGTTCGTTACGGGCAGATCCAAGAGGAGCTTCAGCATTTAGGACAGATACCAACAACCGCTTGCTTTATTTTCTTTCATAAATTCACTTGGTGGTGCTGACTCATCTCACAGGAGCGACTACCCTGGGGTCATCCAAGGAAGACTGAAAAGCAGGAGACGAGAGCTGCCAAACACACAAGAATGGAGAGCCGGCCTGAGTCACCCACTTAAAATGCGGTTTAGGCCCAATGTTGACTTACAAAATGAAGCTTTAAAATGTTATTACACCCACCAAAGCCAGGCCAGCGCTGCGGGAGGCCAGAGAACGCTTTGAGGGGAGCTCGGAAGCAACCTGGCACTTCAGGTTTTCTGATGTAACTCACTAATGGTCCGTGTATGGGTAAGCCAGTGGCTAATTATTTCTATGTAATTTCTTTTTTATTACTCTTTTAAGACATTTCAAACCAGAATTAGGAACACTTCTCAAGGCATATTCAAATCAAAACTCAGATTAACACTCATTTAAATAGGAGGCAAAACTACCTGGGACACAGTTACACACAGAGGTTCACACAATCATTTTAGTCAGAAAAAAACCTTTCAGCTGCTGTAGTCCCAGCGCTGCCTCATCCCTGCCAGGGCACCCCTGAGCCCTGTCCCTCAGCACCACAGCTCCACGCCTTGGAAACCCCTCCAGGGAGCAGGGGGACTCCAGCCCTGCCCTGGGCAGCCTGGCACACGCCTGCACAACCCCAAAGGGCAACAAATTCTTCCTCAGCTCCAACTGAAACCTCCCCTGGGGCAACTCCAGGCCCCTTCCTCTTGTCCTGGTGCTTGTTCCTTGGGAGCAGAGCCCGACCCTCCCTGGCTCCAAGCTCCTGAATGTCAGGGAGTTGTGGAGAGCCAGAAGGTCTCCCCTGAGCCTCCTTTGCTCCAGGCTGAACAAGCCCAGCTCCCTCAGCCGCTCCTCCCCACACTCCTGCTCCAGCCCCTTCCCCAGCTGCGTTGCCCTTCTCTGGCCACGCTCCAGCCCCTCCAGCTCCTTCTGGGAGTGATGTACTTCGATGTTCTACTGCAAATCCCCCAGTATTAATAAATTTCAACTTTAAATCAGTAGTTAAAACTAGTAAATTTCAGACTTTGAAAAAGGTTTCACATGTCCTCGAGTCTGATTTACGGTCTTATTTCTCTTCAGCCTTGGATAGTAAAACAGTCTGAGTGTGCCTTTATTTCCAGAGGCTTTCAACCACTTCACATTTCCTTCTGCTACAGCAGCGTAACTGTAGAAACCAGCCAGCGACGCTGCTCTGCCCACGGCTCTCCCGGGAACGGCCACAGCAGACAATCCTTTTGGTTTTTTTTGTTCCTGAACGGGCACCGTTCGTGACTCAGTGGGATTGGCACCTCTGGGGCTGTCCCCTCAGTCCGATGGTGAGTGTGGCTGATGATCCCCAAAAAAGTCGGGCACACAAACGAAACAGGAGCTCTTTATCTGGACACAACGTTTCAGCCACCTCGCTGGAGCCAGGTACGTGTGGGTTCGCTTTTCCTCCAAATTGTTGTCACACGGCAACTTTCTCTCCCCTTTCACCAACCACCCAATGGCCAAGGCAGTCAGGGAAGGTTTCTTCTTCACTTTATCCTAAAAGGTTCACAAGACACAGGTGACATTTTGGCTCTAGCAAGATGCCAGTGGCTCTTGGGAGCGTTGAGCACAACAGGAAAGGACATGGACAGCGCTCCCTGCACAACTCCTGCTTCCAGCACAACCAGTCTTTCCAAAGCTCAGTCTTTCCCAGATTCTTTCTTCTGCAAACTCTCTCAGCCTTTCACACCTCCTGAAAAGCTTGAAAGGCTGAGAGCCCTGGGGCTGTTGAGTCTGGAGAAGAGAAGCCTGAGAGGGGAGCTGATCCATGTCTAGAAATGTCTGAGGGGTGGGGGTCAAGGGGAAGGGGTCAGGCTCTTGTCTGGGGTGCCCTGGGAGAGGACAAGGAATAACGGGGACAAGCTGGAACCCAGGAGGTTCCACCTCAACAGGAGGAGAAACTTCTTTGGTGTGAGGGTGCTGGAGCCTGGCCCAGGCTGCCCAGAGAGGTGGTGGAGTCTCCTTCTCTGGAGACTTTCCAGCCCCGCCCTGGATCTGTTGCTGTGTGTCCTGCCCTGGGTGATCCTGCTCTGGCAGGGGGGTTGGACTCGATCTCCAGAGATCCCTTCCAACCCTGACCATTCTATGATTCTAGACCTAGTCATGCAGGATAGTTACCTTTTTCCCAAGTCTATCAAGAAATATTCAAACAAAACAATTTCTGCTTCTTATTCATCATGCACAGAATCACTACAGTTGTGAGAAATTTTTGCCACCAGTTACCGTGTTTAAGGAATCAATGAAACACAGAATCGCAGACTGGTTTGGGTGGGAAGTGACCTCCAAAGCTCATCTGGTGCCACCCCCCTGCAGGGAGCAGGGCCATCTGCAACTGGAGCAGGTTGCTCAGAGCCCCAGCCAACCTCCCCTGCAATGGGGCCAGGGATGGGGCAGCCACCACCTCTTGGGGCAACCTGGGCCAGGCTCTCCCCACCCTCAGCACCAACAACTTCTCCCTTCTCTCCAGCCTCAAGCTCCCTCTTGCAGTTTCCAACCATCCCCCCTTGTCCTGTCCCAACAGGCCCTGCTCCAAAGTCTGGCCCCATCTTTCTGACAGGCCCCTGGAAGCCCTGACAGGCCCCCAGAAGGTCTCCCTGGAGCCTTCTCTTCTGCAGGCTGCACAAGCCCAACGTCCACCAAAAAGGTCTAGCAAACACCATCACCGTAGGCTCAGACATTTGTAGGTAATACAAACTGCACAGAAGCTTGGTTGGCAAGAACAGTTGTTTGAAAGCTGAGAGCTTAAAGTTACCTGTACCTCTTTTCCCCTTCCCTCCACTATCTGCCTCATTTTACTGGTATCACTCGTAATATCCTAAACTACACAGGACATAAACAAGGAGTAAAGCAGCACATCCACCCTTCTATACTGAAAATGAGTAAACCCGCAAAAAAATAATTTCACCCTCAGCGCAGAGAGAACTTTCCCTCTTCTCACAGCTGAGGATTTGTGCCGAGTGGATTAAGGAGAAAGAAGCCAAGGTGGGAAGCGAAGCGAATACAACGCTCAGATGGAAACGGTCCGGCGAGAAGGAAGCTCCAGCTCCCACCTCTGTCTCCAGCTCTGAGCAGCGGAGCTGCAGGGTCCCCCCAGCTGTCCAGGCCCTGTCTGTCTGTCTGTGTGCGAGGACAGCGTGCCCTCTGCTGGGAAAGGCCGA
This sequence comes from Baryphthengus martii, assembly GCA_013396935.1. NCBI lineage: Eukaryota > Metazoa > Chordata > Aves > Coraciiformes > Momotidae > Baryphthengus > Baryphthengus martii. Next base: position 63,142 of record VWZK01011965.1, read on the forward strand.
ATTAGAGCAGGGTTTTTCCACATCGCTTGAAAATGGTGGAAAGTCCACACGGAGCCGGCGACGTGACGGGGATGCCGAGCGTGCCGTGTAATGCCCCCTTCCCTTTCTGCTTTGGTTCTGGAGGACTGAATAACAATAATAAATTCACATTCAAAATGTTTAAATAACTTTAAGGTAACCTAAATGGGATACTAAATGAAGCAGAAATAGGAGAGATGTAATTTTGAGAGCAAAAATCTCATTAATAGCCACTTAGCGGCATCGCTGGACTTGAACCGGGTAGATGAACGGCTGTGCCTTTTGTTCGGGATTCGATTAGCAGCCAGCACGACGACTGCCCAACGGAAGCCATAGATATTATCGCTATAGAAACAACTACACAGCCGCTGGGTTCGGGGATACGCTCTCCAAAGCCACCATGTTACGGGCGGTTATAAACAACAACCGCTCCGTTATTTACGGCGGGAAGCACCTCGCTCTAAACTCGGCTGCAGTCGAGAATAAGCCAACAAGACGTAGCCCCTTTAGGGGAACTCGGCTATTTTCATCTTTCACCTGAATTTTGCAGATGCCAGAGGTTGCTTGGGTTTAGCAGACTCGGCAGAAAAAGTAAACAAACAGAACGAACAATGACTAATCCGCACCCTTTCCAAACGAACAGTCTGATTTTCAGTTCTGCTGCCCGCACGTAACCAAATGAACCCGCCTTTGAAGCTATTTAATAAAAACAGAACTGAAATAGCCCAGAAGGAAAAATGTGGAAAGTGTCTGAAGGTGGTTTATTTTCCCCCCTCCAAACAGGCCCCAACAAGCCACGTGTTCGTGCAGCGAAACCTCTCCTTCATAATAAGGTTTCTAATTAAATTTACATATAGATATAGATGTTATAGACATAGACATATAATCCTTGCTCACTGAAGGGGGTTGGGACTAGATGACCTTCAAAGGTCGCTTCCAATTCAAAGGACTCTGTTTCTACGATAATCACTACAGTAATATATATGTATTTATATGTATGTTTAAAGAAATCACTATACTACATGGTTTCATAGCACCAAAAAAACCTACCAAAGGCAATTTAGAATTTCAGGAAAAAGAACCTTATCAAAATACTAATTCACTGAATCACAGAATGGCTTGAGTTGGAAAGGACCTTCAAGATCATCCAGTTCCAACCCCCTGCCATGGGCAGGGACACCTCCCACTAGAGCAGGTTGCTCAGAGCCCCGCCCAGCCCAGTCTTAAACACTTCCAGGGTGATTATTATTATTAATGCTTATTTTGGATTTTTTTCTCCAAAACCCTGAAAATAGATAACACAAGACTGAACTAGACCTGGCTGGATTGAAAACCCAGGAAAAATAAATTTCTTGGTTTGTTGTATCAGACCACCAGGTGATCTCTGCCAGTCTGGTCAGCAGACCAGACTGTGGGTTTTCACTCAAGAAATGATCATAGAATCATGGAATGGGAAGGGTTAGAAGGGACCTCTGGAGATCACCGCGTCCAACCCCCTCTGCCAGAATCTGCAGGAGCACTCAGGGCAGGACACACAGCAACAGAGCCAGGGGGGGCTGGAAAGTCTCCAGAGAAGGAGACTCCACCACCTCTCTGGGCAGCCTGGGCCAGGCTCCAGCACCCTCACACTCAAGAAGTTTTTCCTCCTGTTCAGGTGGAACCTCCTGGGTTCCAGCTTGTCCCCGTTATTCCTTGTCCTATCCCAGGGCACCCCAGACAAGAGCCTGGCCCCTTCCCCTTGACCCCCACCCCTCAGACATTTCTAGACATGGATCAGCTCCCCTCTCAGGCTTCTCTTCTCCAGACTCAACAGCCCCAGGGCTCTCAGCCTTTCCTCCCAGGAGAGATGTTCCACTCCCTTCACCATCCCTGTAGCCTCTGCTGGACTCTCCAGTATCTCCCTGTCCCTGTAGAACTGGGGAGCCCAGCACTGGACACATGACTGTTCAATAAACTCACGAGCAGGTCACACAACTGCAGCTGGAGCTGCACCAGCGCCGAGATGAACAAAAGAGCGATGATGTGTGTTCTGTGGCCACATCTTCCTTTCTAGGCACCACTAAAGTGTTTCCACAGCAGTGTGACGCTGCTGATGCACGTTCCCTTCATAAACAACCGTATTCCTCACCGGGCCTGCTGCAGACCTGCTCCCCACCCACCTGCCCTTCACAAAACCTTGGCCCTGGCTCAGTCCCACCCGAGAACTTTGCAGTTTTCTGTACTGAACCGCATCTGGTTTGGAAAACATAAAGTGATGCAGGACAGACACCTCCAAACTCGTTCCCTTTGCTGGGTGCTCTTCACCTTACCAGGCTCAGCTTCACCCCTTTACCAGCAGCACCAGTCACTTGGCTCACAAAGGGAGAGTTTAAGCAGGTCGCCCAGGGAAGTGCTGGAGCCACCAGCCCTGGAGATGTTAAAAAAAAGGGGTGGATGCAGCTCTTCAACATTTGGTTTACTGGTCGTGGAGGTGTTGGGTAGAAGGTTGCACTTTGATGATCTTGGAGGTCTTTTCCAACCTTAAAGTTTCTATGATTCTAAGTGTCCTACTGGAGATTGATGTAAAAAATACTTCAGATTTCCTGACTTCACCGGTTGATGGATTTCACTGGCTGCCACTTAACCAGCAATGCAGTCCAAAGCCAGAAGATTTTTTTTTTTTAAATTAAAAAAGACTAATTTTAACTTCATGAAATGAACACATAAGACTTGTAAAAGCTAAAAAAAGATTAAAAGAAAAAAATGTCAGACAGCTCTCTCTTGTAAGATCCCTCCTCCCTGCTCGGTTTATAGGAGACCGCCCAGTCTGTGGTAATATTTTAAATAGCACTGGATTTTTTAAGTCTATTTTAACCAAAGCGTCACTTAACCCAGCAAATGATTAAAAATGCTCAGAAATAAGTTGATAAGGCCTGAAATATCACTTTAGACTCCAGGAACATAAATGCTCCTTATGATTGCTTATTGTTTACTGAAATCCCTCAAATGTCCCCATTTTTGTCCTTGATTTGCACCTTTTGTCTTTGCTTTACCTCCAGACAACCTTTAGCCTCTCTATTTCATCTTTCTTTGACTCGGATTCTGACTGTGCTGCACAAGAAATGTAAATATCTCCTTCACTCTTCACGCCTTTCATTCGTTCGGCTCACGTCCAGGAGTAACTCCAGAGCCACTCAACACAAACCTCCCACAAAGACATTGACACCAACGCGCCTTTTAAAAGTTTTCCTTCCATTCCACCTTCTGCTGTCCTTACCCGTATGAGTTGTCCTGTTTCTGTACCCAACAGCCAAAAATAAACCCAAAATCTCTTCTACAGAGTTCTGGACCAATTGGTTTTACGTATCAATGTTTTCATTAGGTAAAAAATTACAATCTTGTCTCTTCCAAGGTTCCCAAATATCATTGTGTGTCCAGCAGGCTGAGGGA
>VWZK01011966.1:0-80329 GCA_013396935.1 Baryphthengus martii
TCTACCATACTGTGTATATGTAATCTCTGTGCTGTTTGTGAACTTGCATTGGTTTTGGAAGTATAAATCTCGCAAATTTCTAGCTCCCTGATTTTGCACACAAGTTCTGACAGGTACATTAGGAAACGATAGTTATGAAAACTTTGCCTTTGGTGCACAATAAATTTGGAATTATATATAAAAAAGGACACTTTCAATTAAAGACATCAGAAGAACAAAAACTAACCTACAGGTCGTGTGGAAACTACTTAATGACACCATATAATTAGCAAAAGGCCAGCATACACCATTTATTAAGACTTAACTAATGGCAAAAGAAAACCAGCACAACTATAAAAAGCCAGAATATAAAAGGAATATCAGAAGAACTGTACAAATGAAGACAACAGAAAGGATCATAAATTTTGGCATATTAAACATAAACCCCTAAAACTAGCTTAAAAACTACCACCAAACTAATGATATTTCTTCAAAAATATGAGGAGCAAGAAAGCCTGCCAGGGAGTCTGTAGATCCAGCTGGTAATAAAGGTATAGAGGAGCACTCAGAAAAGACAAGATCACTGCAGACAAGCTAAATTAACACTTTCCAGTGGTGTAGAAAGTGAGATCCTCATGCCACAATTCTTCTTTGTGGGAAGCTCAAAGATACTTGAAGCAACTATATAAACATTACAGAACTAAATTGAAAAAATGGCCAGCAAAATATTAATAACAATTTGTAAATCTCCTTAATACACATTGGAAGGCGGCAAGCACAATGGTAAGGTTCAAAACATTTTCCGGGGAACGTTTCGAGCTACAAGTCTGTAAGCCTGACATTCAGACAAATTACTACACATCATTATGAAGAACTGTATTAGCAGACACCTGGATGACTTGTTGAATACACAACACAGCTTTCGTAAAGTGAAATCTCTTGTTGTGGGTTTAAACCCTGGCTGAACACCAGGTGCCCACCAAAGCCACACTATCACTCCCCCTGCTCAGATGAACAGGGAGAGAAAAATATAATGAAAGGCTTGTGGGTCAAGATAAAGACTGGGAGAGATCACTCACCAGTTACCATTATGGGCAAAAACCAGACTCAACTTGCTGAAGGTAATTTATTACCACTCAAAAGTCATAGTATGATAACGGGAAATAAAAGCAAATCTTAAAACACTTCTCCCCCACTGCTCCCATCTTCCTGGGCTCATCTCTACTCCCAATTTCTCTACCTGCTCTTCCACCCAGTGGTGCAGGGGGACAGGGAACAGAGGTTGTGGTCAGTTCAGCACTCGTCTGCTCCAGCATGGAGTCCCTCCCACGGGAGACAGTTCTTCACAAACTGCTCCGATGTGAGTCCTTCCCACAGGCTACAGATCCCGTGCTGGCTGGCAGAGGCTCTATCAGACATCAGAGAAGCTTCTAGCAGCTTCTCACAGAAGCCACCCCTGTAGTCCCCCTCCCCCCAGTCTTGCCATGCAAACCCCATACATCTCTCAAGTGTTTATAAGCACACGGATGGAGAGCTATCATCTAGTTAGATTACCAAGAAATGTTCAAGATATCCACAAACGATGTGATAAAAAAATGAGATTAAAGTTTGCCAACGATACTGATTCATGCAAAAGAAACACACCGAGCATTAATAACATACAGAAATGCCAGCTGGCTGAAGAGGCTTCCACAGTGGAAAGAATTGGAGGCCAGGAGATTAGTAGGAGCATCATACATGCTTGCCTTGCTCTTATTCTTGAAGCATCTGCTTTTAGCCACAGTGAGAAGCAGATCAAAGGTACAGCCATTCTTAGAATTTTTGTCTTTAAGGACCAGGCCACAGTAAAATAGGGATGGAAAGCTAGTAAAGTCTTACTTAGCTGGCAACTCACCTAACATAAGCTTTCTAATACATATCTTGAAACTCTGAATAGTTTATATTCTTTAACCTGTATCTAAAGTAAGAAAAATTACTTTAAAATGTGATTCACAAAGAGCAAGATTACTGAACTTTTAACATACATTTACTAAAATTTAATGTATTTCAGATAATATATTCAGATGTATTATTCAATTTAATTAAACAACTCATATAATATTCAGACATGCAAATTAAAATCCAGTGTCAAATGAATAGAAAGTAAATTGCAGGGCTCTAAAATCCAACAACTTCCCTTCTATAGATGTATTTTAAGGCTACAGTTTATTTTACCCATATCATTTCATCAGGCTTACAATTCACCTACCTCATTAATGAGCTCCAATTGCAAATAATCTGTCTCAAAAATCTTTTCATTATGTTGCAGATGGCCACAAACATACTGCGTGGAATAATTTGCCTATGCTTATGAACACTAATCTGCAAATGGGAAATACATTAAAAACAACCTGTCGTGTTTGAAGTGGTATGCCAACCACCATGTCTCTACCTACGCGCTTCTTGGCAGTCTCTTTATTTAGCTGGAAGTACATTTAACTAAATGCTTTTTCAAGCAAAGGAAAATGTTTGCTGTTAGTGACATGTACAGTTTTCCTCTCAAAAGAATATTATGTGTGAAGGTATATATGTATACCGTCTCTGTGTATTCCCTATGAATATATCTTCCATTTTGAATGGATTACAAAAGATATGATTACTGGTGATAGCACCGATCAGTGTCAAAACCAGTCAAATAAATAAAAAAAAAAATAATGAGGAAAAAAATTATATTAGTAAACAAAGCTGATCTCATTCTGCTTAATTTATAGGTAATATGTTAGAAGAGTAAGGAATCAAAATTAATGCCACTGTATAGAATGAATATTCCAGAGTATTATTAACACTTCAGAAAACTTACATCATTATGGCACGGCTTGATGAAACACTCTACTCTTGTTTTACACAGGACAATAAAGATGATGACTAGGACAATAAAAATAATAATAACGCCATATGATCCTGGCCGCAGCGGGAAGCTTAATACCAGATTAGAAAGACCAGTGATGTGCCTATTAAATTAAATGATAATAAAGGTTTCTGCAAATAAATATATTATTTCAACATCTGTGAAAAGCTTCTTTTATTGTATTTGCAAAACTTGTTTGACCATAGATATACCAAAATCTGTCATTTTCAAAAGGCAAATCATATTCCCTCCAATATTACTAGCTGTTCTCCTCAGTCTATCCTAACGGCATTTGTTTTTATTAACAGAGCAAAAGTTTTTTTCATTTAAATAAGAAGATACATTATATGTTTTTTTTTTAATTAAGGAAGGTATTATTCAGTTTATTATTCTTTTCACAACCTTTTCTCTGGTCTCAAAGGCCTCTATTCACAATTTACCCTTCAGTAAGAAAGGGATACAGGAATGCAGCTCACTCTAGTGTCAGTCAAAGCCCTCCTTTTTTGTGACAGCCAAATAAAATGTCTTGGAAGCAACGTGTTGTCCTTCCTCCCTGCAAGAACATGCATGTGTTTTGATAGCCTTATTTGAACAATTATTTTCCTGACAGAAACAGACCTATAAGCTGAAAAATACAATACTACCTAGTAGCTAATAGCTGAAAACAGAATAAAAAGAATACTGCTTGCTGCCTTCCTTATTTTTTAAAAATTAAAACCACCAAAACATATATAATCCACTCCTGTTCATTACCATGTAATGAACAATGTGTACAATGGCTTATAAAATTTGAAAAAAAAAAAAAGACTGATCAGTTTTACAGTTCTCCTCTTTCACCATTTGTTTTTCTTAATTTGTTTTATCTCCTAATTTTCCCCCAGAATTTCTTAAACGTTTGTCCAGCACTGGCGTCTGAGCACAAATGAGTAATTTCTAACCATCCAATACACTAAAATGAAGGGATACTAAGGCAAAAGAAATGTTATTTTTTTGTCTTGTTCTGGGGGATTGGGTATGTATCAGATGAACTGAAGTCAACTACACTCACCACATAAATTTCTGAGCCTTATTTCAGACTAACTAAATGAAGGGTGGCAAAAAACTGTCTTATAAGTCTTATATACTGTGTAACACAAATTCCTAGAACTGCACTCACATGCTGCAGGATCAAGGCATAAATTAGCAGTCTCCTCAAAACTCCAGTCTTTTAAGTTGACCTAAACTACAGCATTTTCTATGCCGTATCCTTTAGCAACCCTTAAGGAAAGGGCATTTAAATTAATCATTCTACAACATGAGATCACTTACCACCAGATTTAGTTACAGGCTCTCAGATAAGGACTGAAGCAAGACTTGTGGAAGAAGCCACTAACCTTTTGCATTTTTAAAGAAAAAAGAGTTTCAAACCCTTCAATTGCATCTCAACCTGAAAAGCATCCTGCAGAGCAGCTGTGGCACCAGCAGCCTCTAGGAACTACAGTCTAAATTATAAGTAGCTATCTGGATAAATAAATGAAGCACACAAAGTGCTCAATGCCATAAACCAGTATCGGTTCTGGAAATTCAAGAGGATGACTGTAAATCTCAAGCCGATGTAAGATGCATCGTCAAGTGTGACAATCAAAACGAGACAATCGTTCAATTTTGCCAAAAGTACTAATCTTGATTAATTGAGCCTTAACCAATCTGTCAAACTTCTAGGGCTCGGAGGTGGGGGGAGTGAGGGCGATGTTAACATGTACACAAACAAAATCTAATCCAACGTACTTATAAGTGGAATTAAATTACAAAAATATTTATTATATTAAATATGTCATGACATTATTAAATGCAATGTAGAATGAGGCTTTATATCATTAAATTCAATGCTATTAAATGCTATTTAAATATTAAAATAGTAAATATCATGATATATTGAATTATACAAATCTCAAAATATTGTTACAGTTGAAAAATACTTTTTGAAACAGATGCAGAAATTTATAACATATCAGAAAACATAAGCTAAGAATTCCATCTGCTACCCACCTATACATTATCATTCCTTGATTTCTATTATTTCAATCCCATTAAAAGAGTCTTTTTGCTCAAAACATTTTCTAAAAAATAAAAGCAAAGAACAAAAGCAGCTGTAAAATCTGTTTCAAGTCTCACTGCACAATCACTTCCCACTATACTTCGCCTACGCAAAACTACATTATTCACTATTGAATAGCTCCTTTCTATACAATATAGTATATATATATATATATTAGAAAATATTCTTTCATGATAATTAGTTACCACACAGGCCACTAACAATATATAACCAGGGTGCCTTTATAAAGCAAAACAAAAAAGTTATGCTAAATCTATTTTTCCTCCTCTGACACATAATTTAACATATCCATTCAGATCTTCACTAAGTTAATTTTATTTAACTGAATGCTTTAGCAAAAATAAAGGTGTATCTGAAACACCAGGCCTGTTTCTCATTAGGATCATTTCAATCTCACAGCTCAGTGGCTAAGAGATGGACTAAAATCTAGAAGACTGAACTGTCTTCCAGGCTTAGAGATAAGAACCTTGGTAGATCCTTGAGAACTTTAGTGGCTATGGCTGAGCGAGCTCTGAAAAATTATGTACTAAATATAGCCCAGTGGTGCTAATTAGGAATCTATCATTATGAAGGTGTAAGGGCAGTCCACAAGGACTGGATTTAAATATTAGTAACAGAAATACCGGAGTATTGAAGACACAACTTGATTTCTTTAGCTAGCAAAATTGCACCACGCATCTATCAGACAACCTGACCAGGGTATCAAAAGTATAACTCTGTTAAAGGCCATCCCTGGAGCAGGTCTGATGCTTTTTATGGACATTCAAGAAGAAAAAAATAGCCTTGAAAAACCTCCAGTCATGGAGATACTATTTCTTATCTCCCACTTCGGACACTATCAAGTAAACTGGCTGACATTATCCATTAGGTATTCAGAAATCCGTGACAAAGACTGGTGAGAACTGAACCCAACATTGAAGCCACCAGCCCTAAAGATCGTTTCACAGGGAAGTCTTGTTCTCCCTTTCCTTTTTTAGCATCATCTGAATTCACTGCTCTATTTAGGCAAGGAATTAGTAACAGGAAGGACTTTCTTCTGCTAACACATAGATATTTTCAATGAGAAATTACTGACCCTTTGCTTATCACCTCACTATCACTCCAGGTAGACATGGAACAGCTTCATATAGTCAATGCTGCCACTGCTGGGGAGGTAACATCAATGAATTAGAAGTCTTTGAGACTATGGAGGTCTCTGAAAGACTGAGCCTTTACTTTTCAAGTTGATCGGTTCCCTTACCCCATGTTCATAAGAACACTTTATCCAGGGTTTTCTGGCAATCACAGTAATGAAGAAAGAGGGGTAACTAATGAAGAAAATTCAGAGAGAATACTGAATACCCTTGTGTAAGAAGAGCCGGACTACTGATGTCTCAAACCTTCTGTGGTGATAAGATCAGGACAGAGAATGCGCAAGGGCTTGTCTGAAGGGAGGAAGTGACAATGACTCTCAAAAGTCCTCAATGGCTCTGCCATCCTCCCCTGGCTCCTTGCGGGTAAATTAACAATAGGAAGAGATAAATTCTGGTAGTGAGAAGGTATCTTTCCCTTGAGTTAATCTCTTCTCCTGGCCACTGGAACTGTATCAAGGTGAGGTCTACAGCCAGCACTGTACCAGAAGGGACTCATGCAAATTAGGACTGCCACTGTGCTTCCTATGTAAATCGGGGATGCTGCTCTTATCCCAAGTGTATAAAGAGACAGTAAAATATTGATCAGTGTGCACCTACCACCAAGGAACTCAAGATCTGGATTGATCCCGTGAGATGTCGCTGGATCCAAGGGTGTTGATATCTTTCTATCTTGCTCTCTCTTTCCCCCTATCTTATCCTCTCCTCCTCTTTCCACTCGCTTTTACTTTCTTCTACTTGACACTCAGTTGTGTCTTAAAGTAATTGGTAAGAAAATAACCTCTATTGCCTAAACACCTTTATCCATACTATTTGTTGATTGCTCTCAGATAAAACCAATTAATTGTTTTGCATTGTTCCTCTGAGTCATTGTCGTGACTCTACCATCTCTGCGGCCCTGCTGCGCAGGGAGAGCCTCTTTCGGGGGATCATAAAGATTCACCTCCCTCGTCATCCACTGAGTGGGACAAGATACCTTGTGAGCACAGTGAGAAGGAGGATTCCCAGAGCAGGACATGCCACAGGGATTCTGCTGATCCTGGAATACTAACTGCAGGTCTAGTTGCAGATCTGCAGAGACCTACCTCCAATCATGAAACATGTGGGGGCCTCACCATGTGCTGAAGATGTTGTCCAGACAGGATGAAGAGAGAAAGGCTGTTCTTTGAGCTGAAAAGGTCTGGTTTTAAAGATTAGTTGCAGTCCAGGCACCTTGCTGCTAAGTATTTCTGCAGAAACATTTCCCACTTATTGAATGCTAACACCTTAAGCCATAGAAAACTGAAGGTTTTCCTGAGGTCAGAAAAGGTCTCTCACAAGATAAGCAGTGTTTAAAATCCTCCAGGGGATGGCACGGTAAGCAAAAAACAAGGAAGAAAAATTTTTGAGAGGAGAAAAAAAGGGGAAGAAACAATATGCTTTAAAGTCAGGGTTTCGCTCCTTGAACCTAACAAATAAGGAACTTAGGAAAAGAAATAACTAACTAGGAGAACTTGGCAAAAATAGGAAATAGTACAAAGAGAAGAGAGAAAGAGAGGAAGGCCTACGGAAGGTTCAATGTTAACGGAAAATAGTTCTCAGTAAGATAAAAGGCACTCCAGCCTAGCAAACAGAGTTATGCAGCATTCTCTCTCTTTATACAGAAGTAGAAGAAAAAAAAAAAGAAAAAAAAAAAAAGGAAGTACCATCCTGCTATGATTGAATAGGAGTTCTGGTCTGAATGTCTGTAATATAAATATTCATGAAAGGAACATACTCAAAAGGAGAAATGTTCTTCTCCCCAGATGGAGGTATCAGACACCAGGGCCACGAACAAAGCCCATCAGTGAGGTTTCTTGTGTGGTACTGAGAATCTGTGTACAGGGAACAGATGAACAAAAGGAAAAACAAGATTGGTCAATAGCTGTGAACAAAATGAGGAGGTTACACGCACACAAGAGAACTATTCATCCATCTTCTAACAATGGCACAGCTGCATAGTGCTATCTCTTGTTTCACTTCACACATGCTGGAATGCTACAGCCTGACATACACCAACAGGTACCAACTCAGGCAGTACCAGAGTACTAATGTACTTGCAACACCGCTGGAAAAAAAAAAAACCAACAAAAGCACTTCCCCAAAGCAGGTACAGTCAGAAAGCAAGAAATACAGGGAAGAATGGCTAGGAAACTAAAACAGCTGTTGATGTTGTCCAGAGAGTTCCTGTTGCCACAGTGCTAAGAAAAGCTGTCAGAAGACAGATCGTTTCATGAAGTTAGAGGAGACTGGGAATAGATAGGAGGAAAAAAAAATTACTTACTTGCAATTTTGTATGTTGTATCAAGACAGACTGATGTGTTTTCATGCTCCAGGGAGAAAGATAAGGACTATCACTCAAAGTAGAAATAAGTACTTTTTGTCCTTTCATCTCTGCTTCTTTTAAAGGTCAAAGAATTTCTCTAACTGAACAATTAAAAGCAACACCTCAAATAAACTATGAAAAGATTGAGAATTTGTATGGAGACGCATAGCAGGTACTGCTGACTACTGATGTAAAGCTCTTTGTTTCATATTAAAACACAGGAAAACAGAATGCCTATCTTTAATAGGTATTGTTTCTGCATTCATCTTCTACTTGCACACAGTAACCAAGATAACAGTCATACACAGGATCACAGAACGGCAGGGGTTGGAGGGGACTTCTGGAGATCATTTAGTCCAACTCGCTGTCCAAGCAGGTTTGCCCAGACTCAGTTGCACAGGAACACGTCCAGGTAGGCTTTGAATATCTCCAGAAAAGGAGACTGCACAACCTCTCTGGGCAGCCTGTTCGAGTGCTTTGTCACCCTCACAGGAAAGTTTTTTGTTATGTTTAGATGCAACTTTCTGTGTTCGTGCCTATTTCCCCTTGTCCTGTCACTGGGCACTACAGAAAAGAGATGGGCCCCATCCTCTTGACACCCACCCTGTAGGTATTTATAAGCATTCGTAAGAACCCCTCTCAGTCTTCTCTTCTTCAGGCTAAACAAACAGCCCCAGGTCTCTCAGTCTTTCCTTGTATGAGAGATTCTCCAGCCCCTTCACCATCTTCATAGCCCTCTGCTGGACTCTCTCCAGTAGTTCCTTGTCTCTCTTGAACTGGGCAACCCAGAATTGGACACAGTACTCCAGATGTGGCCTCTCTAGGGCACAGGAGAGGAGAAGGAGAACCTCCCTCAATCTGCTGGTCACACTCTTCTTAATGCACCCCAGGATATCACTGGCCTTCCTGGCCACAACGGCACCTTGATGGCTCATGGTTAACTTGTTATCTACCAGGACTCTAAGGTCCTTCGATGCAGAGCTGCTTTCCAGCAGGTCAACCCCTAACTTGTATTGGTGCATGGGGTTATTCCTCCCCAGGTGCAGGACCCTACAAGTGCCCTTGATGAACTTCATTACATTCCTCTCTGCCCAGCTCTCCAGCCTGTGTAGGTCCCACTGAATAGCAGCACAGCCTTCTGGTGTATCAGTTACTCCTCCCAGTTTTGTATCATCATCAAACTTGCTGAGGGTACACTCTGTCCCTTCAGCCAGGTCACTGATGAATATATTGAACCCGACTGGACCCAGTACTGATCTCTGAAGGACATCACTAGCAACAGGCCTCCAATTAGACTCTGCTGCTGATCACAACCCTATGAACTCTGCTGTTCAGCCAGTTTTCAATCCACCTCAAAAATCACAGAAACACAATCCTGTTCATGTTGAAAACACACCTGGAAGTCATCTAGTCCAACACCTTGCTCAAAGCAGATCCACTTAGATCCAGCTGCTTGACAGCTGAGTTATCAGTATCTCCAAGAATGGAGATCTAACAACATACATGACAAAACTCTACACTTAACTTTTCCAAATATTTTTTTGCATCATTTAAAACACTGGAGGCTCTAATTTCATCACAGCACTGTTTGTCCATATTGTATCAGAAGAAAGGTTAAGAATGGCTGGTCTTGAGAATCAGAGTGGCAAGAGATTAATCTTCTATTTGAGGGCTGATAACTGACAATTCTTAGAGGCAGAAACGACTAAGCACTAATCAGGTCAAAGACCATTCATTTAAATTTGCATAACTTTACCGTCAAAGCAAAAGCAGCTTTAAAGGAAATGAAACCCTTACCAGAACACTAAGTTTCCACTCTCACAGTTAAGCCTCATTTCTTAACTTAAGGGCTGATTCTCAAACATACACATTATCCACAGAGAACTAAAAGGGAAGGACTGCAGAGAAGCTGGTTGCCAAGGGATCTCTGCAAAACCATGCCTGCTGGCTGTGACTCACAGGCACCTGCTAAAATTTATCTGCATGTCAGCTGGCCTCGCTGTACACTGGTAACAGTGACACACCAAGGGAAGATTGGTTTTTTGGGTTTAAGCACTTGAAAGACAAAATTCCTATGCCAGAACTCCTTTTATAGAGCAATCTTTAATGTCATCGAGAAATAAGGATTATTTTATAAAACTTATTCTATTTATTTGTGAGAAATCTTTTGTTGTTGTTGAAAACACACACAATACAAACCAAAAACTTAACTAGAGTTGGTATAAACACTGCCCACAGAAAACCTACAAACACCACGATGTGATTTGGAGGGAAGAGCAAAAGATTGAAGTAACAGGTCCTGGCTCATCAGTGTTTAGCTTACTTATGAAAATATTCTGAATTACCTATTCTGGGCTTGCTGTTGCAGAGTAAACTTTACCTTCCTTGTCATTTCCAACATTGCATGCCTTTTTGACAACTCCTGAGTCACATGTTCGCGACAGAAGCTCGTCTCAAGTGAAACCAGCTAACTTAGGCCTCATCCCTTTATATGTACACTTCACTTAGAACCACATTCCTTTTACAGAAAAGAAGTTTACATAATTACAGTTACATTCTTTTGAAAGTATCTCTCTAACTGCTATGCATTAGGCAAGTCAGATAAGAAATGTGGGAGCATTCAGTGGATATTCTTCAATACTTTTCTTCTCCCTTAATTGAGTTCTTTCTGTTCTAGTATTGCTTCATCTTGACCTTCTCCTGAGAAGTTAGTCATAGAATGGTTTGGGTTGGAAGGCACCTCGAAAGGTCATCTAGTCCAATGGAAAGGGAAGCTGTACACAAGCGGCTAGTCTGAGAAGGGCTTTTGGCAGAATGAAGCAAGACCACAGACGGTGATCCTATACTGCATCCTAAACTGATATGCTCTTATTTCTCTGTAAAGAATTTAAATAGTTATTTTCCTTGCTATTGCAGCTGCTACAGTAATAATGTTCATATTTATGTGCTGTAAGCATTCCTGTCTCAACTGCATAATTCAGTGTTCTCAAGCAGAGTCTTCAACCTAATAGCACCCTAACAGCTTTGAAAGGCTGCCAAAACAGAGTCACCATACCATCAAACCAATAACCAAATCAATCTAATTAACAAATTAGGCTGTATCATCTATGACTCTAAGATACTGACGGAGCTGAAAGGCTTTTCACATTGTAGACACATATACATGCACATTTTAATATTTAACGTGTTGGTAGTCTTACTAACGTCCTAGTGGTTAAAAAGTACCTGTAATATTAGAAATTCAAAATGTTATCATGCTGGTTCATCTGACTGCTTTTCAAAGCTGCTGTAACTTAAGGAAAAAACAACCCAGAAATCAGCCTTTTCAGAAAAACTCCTTCAGAGTTCCAGTGCTTGAAAAGTATTAACTCCTCAAATGCACTGAAGGAAAAACTGTTGACAGAAGGAAGAAGGAATAAAAATCTTTAGCTGTTTGAAATAGTTTGTAATAATTACATTTCTGGGTTTATTATTTTAAAAGGCAAGTACCTTTTTTTTTCCTTCTGAATGACCACAACATGACCAAGGGTTTAAGTTAAGAGAATTAAGCAACCAGTGATAAATTCATCATTACGTCAAGTTCCTTACTGAAGAATTGCTCTTAAGGTTAGCAATTACTGACTTCATTAACAACCAGATACCTTTTTCTGTCATGTTTCACGGGTAAACGAAATATATGACTGAACAGCTTTAAGACATGCTGCTGGAAAAATCAGTAGCTTTCTTTCACAAAACTCCGTGTTACTCACTAGCCGCAAGAGGAGTACATTCAAGGCTTAGTCACAATTTTCTGCTGAGAGTTTGAAAAGGTATTCCTGCTTCAACCACAAAAACTGTGACTGCAAAATATATTAGTTCTAAACACGGCTATTAGGACAAGTTACTTACTTAGGCTACTCAGTTGTCTAATGATATTTGCCAAGGAGATATTGGTGACACATTCCAATTCATTCTTGATACCTCGGGGCAGAGCTGTGTGGCACAGGTGCCTGGGGTCTATGTTCCTTTTTACCAACGGCATTCTGAAATGTATCAGAGGACCAGCAAACCTGTAAAGAAAGAAAAAATACTGTTATAAGTTTAACTATATTTTAAATTCAGATTATGTCTAAAGTTAAATTGACTAATCCTAACAAGATAAAAATACCTCCATAGTACTGATGGAATTCATCACTCTGTGAGTACACAAATTTTTTCTTCTTTGCCCAATGAAAGACTATTTCATTCTCTCTTTAAACCTTTACCTGACTCAGATGCCAGTGAAGTGACAAATAATTTTTTACAGTTCATGCTTTTTTCTTTTTTTCCCCTGAAAAAAAAAGACAGGAAAATCTTTGCGTACAAAAACATTAAAGATTTCCTTCTTGATGGACTACTTCCTTATTCAGGTCAGGCAAAGTCCAACAACAAATTCCCTTTATTATGAGGTCAAAGTCAAACTAGTTGCCTATTTCTCTTGAAAGGTAGATACGAGCCATTAATTACATAATGCCATGCTACTAGCAAGAGTCCCCCTTCCAGTCTAAACATCACTTCTAAATCATACCTAGTCAAGGTAAGAAAAGACATTTCCCTTCCAGCTACACTGCCACCAGCAATAAATTCAGCTAAGGATACCTCTTCCAAGTACAAAAGTCTCCAAGTAAACTTGCATTGCAAAGTCCCCCATGACTCAGAAACCCTAATCCTCCACAGCCTTCCAAATCCACATATGTTCAATTAACCAAGAATCTTTACTAGCTTTGCAGACAGTGTAAGAATCATCTCAGGCTATGAATCCTAGGCTTGTAATTTTCTGCACCCACAGCACTGACTGGAAGGAGTTTCCCAGGGGGCAAGTTATGGGTCTCATCTTATTAGTGCTGCTTATTAAGATCTGTCTACCAAAACTTTTCTTCGTGAAAATGGATCCCCTAAAATTCTGTAGTTTTTCCATCATACCACGTAAAACTCTGAATGACCAACACAAAACTGCCATTTGATATGCAGAGAATGGATATACTTGGTAGTGGTATCATAGTCTTACTCCCCACCGCAGAAGAGATTACACTTTCTCCAGACAACACAGCAGACGAGTTTTCCACAACACAACCTGCAGTCCTAATCCCTCAACCAGACAGCCTGCTATGGCTTCATCTGACCACTGCTTAGAAGCTTTATCCCAAAATGTTCTCAGGATGCAGCTAAGGCTTCATGTTGTGCTACAGAAGGCATCTTCCCTACAGTATACATTTAGTCACTGCTATCCTCGGAGAAAACAGATTTTTTCTGGATAAGAATAACATAAGGTCATGGTGGTAGAGATGAAATTTTGCCGACCTAGAATGGCATATGGAACTAAAAGAGTCAAAGACAACCGCAACGGAGAATTTTCCTCTCACAGGTTGCTTAGATTTCTCCTTGCCACTTTTCCTGGGAGTATCTTCTTTCAATGAAGCCAGGGCTTGTAGCTGAGGGACACAGGCAGGGTCCTTAAGTCTACCTGAGAAACACCACTGTGTTTCCAGGATCGGATTAGATTTCATTCATTGCAATTTAACACCATGTCTACTGCTCTTATTTTCTTGAGAGAAGAATCAAAAATATTTTATACTTTGGAGGGATAAAAATAAATCAAAATAATTCTTCTAGTCACTGGCTTAGAGGAAAGATGATACCGTTCTTAGAATCTTGCAATTTAGCTTTCCAGTATCAACAATATTTCAATATCAAATTATGGACCTGTGTGCATGTGGCGGGGGTAAACAGAACAGATTTTTATATTCCAGGAATAGCCCAAATCTTTCTAGTCCCTAAATACCAAAGTACTAAAAAGTTGGCTGCTACATACAAGACAAATGAAATAAAAAATGCAAATCCGAATATTATCTCAGATAGAAGCAACGACAAAGCATTTATAATTCACGCGAGACTTTATACCTGCTGGTACAAGACACAGGTGCAGCATGAAGCAAAGGAGATCAAATGGGCCCCACTAGCCAAACTTCTGCTGTCTTAGGATCATGCAATTCCTTTCCCCCCAGTGACAAGACCCTGAAGAAACCCTTAACTACGGGTTCATTATCACAGCTCTCCAACAGAAAACAAATTAAGCATTCTGTCTCTGTCAAAGAAACATACCAAATGACACGTAAGCAATGTTCTACAGAAGCAATTAAATATTAATTCTAGAGTTAAGCCCTTTCTTGATTACTGCTTTAATGATACTGTTGTATAAACAGCATAGTAGGCAAGTCTTTTAGAAAAGAGGTCCAAACAAGTATGTAAAGAAACATCTTCACAGAAAACAAAAAAAATCTATGCATAAAAGAAACTGAAATAGTCTTTATTTCTCTCTATCTAACATTCATCTGGGTTATAAAGATTAAAAAAAAAAATTGTAAATAACAAGCATTAAAGCAGCTGATGACTAGTGCACTTTTTCTTTTGTTTTATATAATCAAGATGTTAGGAAGCCATGATATTGCTCTCTCTCTGATTTTATATCATTCATGAAAATTTATAGCATGTATAGATCATAAAGCTTCAGATGCTCGAGAGACTGATTCTTTAAAAAATTGTAATAGTAATAATAATAATGATAACAATAAAAGAAAACCCTTAAAAGTAATTCCAGTCACGTGTTAGCTAGATTTTAAGTAATAACATTTGAGTGTGCACTCCCCTTAACCTGTCTGATTTCTTTCTAGGATATAACACTTAACAAAATAGCTGAAAATACACAGTACTGGCTCAAACAATTTCTCCAATGGGCGTAAAATATGCTGCACAAGGAGATACTAAGCTAGAACTCCCTGGACTTCAAAATGTTTAACTCTGAACCTGAATAAGAGGCCATTCAAGACAAAGGAAATTTTCTTGCTTTGATCTCTCTAGAATTTGCAGAACATCTACTCTTTGCCCTTTTTTTCCCCCCCTCACAAAACTCCACAAATCTCATTTTCTAATATCTGAATTACGCAATTGTGGCTGTCTTACCCAAAGATGTAATACAACAACAAAAGGTAGCAGAGGGAACACTAAATATGGTAAAAGGTGTAGTTTTAAAACAAGAATAAACTTGGAAGGGAAACAAATGACAGAAGACATAGCTGACACCTTCCAACTTATACATCTTGTCTGAAAACTATGCCAAGCATGAACAGAACCCATTTCCATTTCCCACAGAAACAAGATCAAGGAGGCAATGAAGGAAAATACCACTCAAACATGCTTAAAATAAAGGAAAAAGCATTTCACGCACTATTTAATAAATTGTGGAACTCACTGACACAGGATGCTATACACAAAAAAAGTACCTGCTGGTAATTTGTCCACTACAGACCACATATTCTTTGCAGTTTGTTGCAAGCACTAGAACGTCTGGATGATTCCTCCCCAATCTTATTTAGTGATCCCAGCACCGAGAGCAACAAGTGTGCAACAGCAAACAGAACTTTACTGTACCCAACCAATTTCTTCACTCTTATACAAGATGTGTTTCATTATGCAGTTCTTATCAAAAAAGCTGAAAAATTCTGAAATCACTATATTTCTTACGCAGCTTTAGAGCTGTGAAAGAAGAAAACAACAACAACAAAAAAAAGGCATTGTTACAATCTAGTATCATCTTTTAGATCAAAAGAAAAAACCCACAGACCCCCACCCCCTGCTCCCAAACCATACATTACCCAAGCCACTTGGTCAGGAAAGAAAAAAGTCATTCCTAGATCATAACATCCCGTTACCATGTTGTTCACAAGTAAGCCCTGGAAAGTATTTATAACCCCAAGCAGGCTGAAGAGAGAAGAAACCTGTCAGTGCATAAGAGGATCCCTAGGCTGAAAGGTTACTTGACACCTCCTCAGGGCTTATGCTTCTCCTCCCGTGGCATACTCTCAGAGCTGGGTCTCCCCTCAGCCCTGCCGCTCCCCAGCTCCAAACTCCAGCCACAGAAGGCAATCCTCAAAAACAAGCATCTCCTTTTCCCTACTGTCGCATACAAATCTTTGAGACAATTCTGAAGAAGCTGCACTAGTTTACACTCGAGCTAAATAGAAGTGCTTTACTCTATAGTGATCTTAAATTGAAACTCCTCTTTACAAAGAGATGTCAATCTCCTCTGCAGAGCCGCTATTGAAAATGTTTCTCCATCACTTCCTATGCATCCTTTGAAGCTCTCTCAATCCACTTGAGAAGCCAAGTCTAATCTTCTTTATAATTCCTCTACTACTTCACAGTAGCACAACGGCTGGCACAACCTCATCCCCCACACATATGCTGGGAGTATCAGTACACATCAGTACACGTACATAATGACTGCCTTAGGTGTTTATCATGCTCTGATATATGATTGTTTAGGAATTACATAAAATGTTCCAGTTGCTTTTTTAATTAATTCCTACTACTTAAAAAACTGCAGAACAATGGCACTAATGAAAGTTAATTAATATCTTTTTAGAAGAACAGCCTTAATGAAATGTGACGGCACTTCTTTTCAAAAGACAAGTTGTTTAGCGTGTTGCACGGCCCTTCTTCAGCTATTAGGAGCCTTACGGGGGACACTCTTCTATCTCTGTCTCATACTTCTCGAACACTACTGGTAGCAGCTGGGAAACCTGCTCCGGGGGTACTTGCCCCCATGCCCACACCGCAGCCACCCCAGCAGCTGCGCTGCCCCACGGCTCTGACCGGGACTGTTTCACCCTGGCGCTGCTGGTGCCCAGAGAAAGGCCTGAGGAGCACCGGTGTAGGCAACAGTCTAACATTTTCCTTTCCACACGCTCCTGTAGAAATATTTCAGAACTGCAAGATGTGTGGAGAAATGTTACGTTACTAGAAGCTTGTGAAAAATCTGAAATGTCAGTTGTCACAGAAATTATTCAGGTTTTCTAGCAAGTACAGTAAAACAAGTAGGAATGAAGGCACAATATTAAGGTGGGAAAAACTAATTAACCAACCTGCCCAACAGTTTAACCAGTAATTAAACTGTACTTCAGTTTTACTTTCAGAAGACTAATTGCACAATCACGTGTCTTTTTTAATGAAAGTTTCCTTCTGATTGTTACATTTTGTCTTTATTAAACTTGAGGTTATTTTCTTAGCATTAATGAAATATATTAATCTATAATTTTTAGATGAGACCAATAATGCAGCACTGAATGCCTCTGCTTTCACGGAGTTAGATTTCATTCCAACAATTTCTATAGCATATCTTTATGCCTTAATATTACTATACTTGTTACTTTCCTTTAACAACGTACAATAGCAATGCCTTTCACATGCCTCATTTGATCGATCACGTTCTAGCTGCTGGCAGAACAGACTGCAGTTTGAAACACAACAATCAATTTAACACTTCCCCCACCCACCTTTAGAAATAGAATATACAATAGGGTTTTTATGTGCTTACATAATCGTGTCTTAACTGCATCTACACTACACAGACTTTGGGACAGAATGAAAGTAGCTAATAAAAATCCTCAAACGTGTTAATCAATCTGGGAAAATCAGAATTGTATCAATTAACACAATCAACTCACCCTCTTGTCAAATTTTATTTTAATCATACTGTGAGATGTCCATGTTATACTAGTTGCAGAAAATTCAAGGATGAAGATCTTCTAATACACACCTCTACTATGAAAAGGCAAATGTGCAAAGACTTCATGCATCTTGTTTCTCTGCAGCTCTCACTGCAAGATCAAGGCCCAGGTACAAGCTTGAGAAAAAACAGACACCACCAGTATGGTGTCCTTCAAGAAAGTAGGCCACTAGCACCTACTGCTGAGTCAACACGACGATTTTAAAACTCTAAAGGCAATTAACATCCCTTAGAGGATACATCTTGGAACTGACAGATGACAACTGACATCTTAAATTGACAATTCAACAGAAATGTGTTAAAATTACAGTTTTGCAATCCTTTCTGTTGTGAGCCATGTCACAGAATGAAAGATCCTCTCCTTGGAACACTTTCCTCAAATCTCGGTCTTCTGCAACTCACTCTCAAAGATGTTTCCAACTGCAAGTGACTGGAAAAATATGACCTTATTTTAACTTATTTTAAAAAGCAGCATCAAAGAAAATAAATGCAAAATACAAAGTAATGCTGACACCACTGCTGTTTAAGAATGAGTACAAAATGAACTGATTACATCTTAAAACCTCCTATTCTAGATTATCTATTCAAAAAAATTGTTACACATTTGGTCAATGTAAGCAGCACCGCCTATATCGGGTATATAAAGGAAGCTGATGATTTTTATCTTTTTTTTAATTAAACCACAGAGTCATCAATAAAATAACTCTCACTTTATTTGTAGTCATAAATAGAAATCAATACTGTTCCTGAAGTAATACCAATAACAGCCTCTCAAATGGTCTCTAAATATTCTGTGGCTAAACTGTAGATGAGACTACGCAGGGATGGATTAATGCCAATGGGCCACTGAAGTCTCCATCTCAGTAATACTCTATAGGAAAGCATTTGATTTGCAAGATAATAATGAACAGACTGTAAAAAACTCCAATCTAACTTATACAATTATAAAAATATATTTAAAACGCATTTGTAATTTTTATTCTGCATCTAATGTTGACTGACTTCTGTATTGTTTTAATGGTACAGGACAATTATTATTTTCTTCCTATAGAACAATCTGTAACCATCTCAGTACATCTGTCACATCAGATGAGCAGAAAATAGACAATGCAGTCACAAAAATGGGTAGAACTTGAGTTCTACTCAGTCTTTAAGGCATAATTACGGACAATGCTAAAATACTACTTTACAGCTACTACCACCCAGTCCATTTTCTCCCAGATGTGTATCGTAAGACTACAATCTCTCCCCCATGCATGCACGCACACCTGCACACGTACAGGCACACTCATCTTTAAAGCACATGGGAAAAATATTTGAAAATTATGGGTTTGATTATAGACACAAACTGCAGCTACATCTACTTCCTTGCCAAAATGTTTAAGTTTCATCTTTATTCGGCTAAACAATTGAAAAAAGGGCAACATTTTTTTACATTAGGAAAAATAAATAAAAACTGTATTTTCAGCCCTACGTTAGCTGCGATTATCATGAAATAGTTACTGCCACTGATGGCAGTGATGGCAGCAACAGCAGAATTCTCAGTGCTGCAAAATACAACCTCCCAGTATCAATGCAACAAGTACAACTTCATTAACAGAAAGAGCAGCCATATTTCATGGGAGAAAGCGGACATACCAAAACTTAACTACAGGGTCTACCTCAAGTTTTAGAGGAGGCAACAGTATACTTTCAGCCAGTGAAACACTGCAATCTGGGTCGAGTCAACAATCTATGTGTAACAAAACACAGCATCATAACATGCGCAAACTACTTTCTACAGAGTGAGTCCAGCCCTCAGGGCTTCCAAACCACTTCCAGTTCTGTTGGGGAAGATCTTTTAAAGTTTGACTTTGGGTGCAACCCACTGTATAGCTTTGGGCTTCCTCAGGGTCCTTACACACTTGTCTGAAACTTCTCTCACCTGTGTTTTGTTTGTGCTGTCACATTCTCCCAGTATGCAGATGACAGAGGCTGTCACCATCATTTTAACAGTCCTCTCCTTCCCTCAAGCCCTAATGAAAGATTTCATTCTGATCATACATACAGAGCAAAAACTATGGTATCCTAAATACAAGGAGAGAATACTCAGCTCAATATTGGTTTCTTTTTTCCCAATACAGGTTCAAAATATAATAGGGTTAAATAAACAGTATGTAAATTCTGCAAATCTTGTTTCTTTTCTTAAGCAGAATGCCTGTTACTGAACTGGAATTAAAACACGAACAATTCAGAGCACAGGAGCTAACAAACTGTGGCTTTTTTAGATAGTTTCTTTCTACATGGCTGAGCTCTGCTTGATTTCACATAACTGAAGTTTTTTCCTTTGTTTTCATCTCTGATTTTCTGGAATATAAACAAGTACCAACTGATCTGGCAATTTGTTAAGCATCGATTCTTTTAACCATGTTGCTTCCTTCATTTTTTCCCATTACCAACAGTTTCTACCTCACTATGGTGTCTTTTAAATGTAAGTTGTTTATATCAAATTTAACAAAATTATAGCAGAAGGAAAAAAAAAAAAAGCAGCCACTATAGCTGCAGTGATTTGATGTGTCTTGCTAATAACTATAAAAACATTTCTGTTCATCTTATTAAACAAACTATTTAAATCAAATTGCTCTTGCAAAACAAAACAAAAACAAAGAAATCAGGTTCAACACTATCTACCCTGAACAGTAGAATTGCTGGCAGCAACAAGGCACTAAGCCAATTGTATTTGTGGCTCATAGTTAAAATTCAATGAACAAAGTTAGACATGACACAGTTTAGCATGTCTGCAGCAAGAAACAGACTTATAAATCTCCTTCACATCATCTATTTTAAGCAAAAAAGGAAATTAAAAAGGACAGTGAACTTTTTCGGGTACAACAACTTAATTCAAAAAAAAAAATAACATATGAAAATTTCTGATTCAAAAACATCCCTAAGTGTATGAACAAACCCAGAACAAACTAATGCTAAAGATTTCCAGATTATACATTAGAATTAATTGGTATTTGTTTTTTTCCCCTTACAATTCTATTTCTCCGTATCTTTAAACTAATATTTTTCTTACATATATGATGATCCAATCCCTTGATGACCTGCGGTATTTTAAGTTCACAAAACAGTAAACAATCAGAAATTCAACAGAATATAATTACATTCTTCAAATCCAAACACAAACCTTAAAGACAGAAAACACTAATCACCAATTTTTTTCCTTCCAATATTGAAACTGTAGTGAAGCCTAGCAAAAGCAATCTTGTGAATAGTTCACAGAAAAGATGAGAGTCATTGTTGCCAAACAGGCACAAGCTTTAATGATATATAATCAACTGAATACATCATATGTGGCCGTGCATTAATGGAGAAATACTTAAATGATGCGGAACCATACTGCACTTTGTTAGCATATTAACAAAAAAAAAACAACAAGCAAAAAATGACTCCTTGTACTCGTAAGTCTATTAAGGTTTCTGAAGGAGTTAATTTTAAAAGTTTAAAATATATGCACAATGTATTTGCATTATACACATGCGCACACACATACTGCTACCTCTAGATGGAAATATTTTAAATTGTTACTTGTAAGATTTCAAAAAAGAGCTGCAAAATTTCTTAGCAGCATTACTAAATATTATTCAAATTATCCCGTGCTCATTAGTTTTCTCCTAGTGAGCTCCTGTCAGGTCATTTGATTAAAAACAATTTTAGAAATATCCTGGGTTCTAATTTAGGTACAAGCAAGAATGCTCAAATTAATTTTTGATTACAAGTTTTCCTCTGTTCCCCAAAGGCTAAAAATGTATTAATGCATAACATACTATGTGATTTGAAATTGGGTTTGGAGACCTATGTTTTATCTGATGTCATTTTTTCCTCTCAGCATTAATCTAGTCTGCCTGTTAACAGTTTCTATGTACGGTGTATAACACAAAAGCCCTATGATAGATTGCAACAAAAGCTCTTTATTATAGTCTTGACAGAGACAGATTACTAATCCAGTGTTAATTTAAAATCAAAACCTTAGTACCAGAACTAAGGGCAGAGCTTCTGTGATTTTAGCATATCATAACATAGTACCTTTGAAAATGATCTACAATTTTTCTTGAAAATGTATATTCTATGTATTAACAGCTACCTTTGTTACATAGTCCATTACTAGATCAGGATAAGTCCTATTAAATGCACACATCAACTTTATAACTTCATTTTATAAAATTTACCAAATGCATGTCAAACGAATGCCAATACACTTCTATTGCATGGGCATAACCACCCACTTTAGAACGGTCGGTATTTTGTGGCCGTAAATTATAAATATTTAAAGAAAAGGTACCTGAACTTCCCAGCTGCTAAGAAAAGTAACCTGGTAGGTTACTGGGAAGATAAGGTGTTCCACCCTGGCTATGGCACCGTTCCCCATCAGGGGTACACGCCAACTTCCAGAACTCCCCAAGCTAAGGGAGCTCCCGGAGTTGCGGCACTATTAACGGCAGCCAACACCTCCCACGCCTCGGCTCCCAAACAGGCTGGCCCTCACACAATCCCATTAGAATTCAGCACACGGTGCCCTGCCTTGACAACAGAGCTGTCCTTACAAAGGCAACACAGAAGCACTCACCCCCGGTGACCAATGCCTGCCCCTTTTTCCCCAGACACAAGTAGAGAAGCCCCTGAAGGCAAAGCGATTAAGAAATAATTATTCCTCTGGTACCAGGCCACAACTGGTAAATGTTAAATTATAACGTGACAAAATGAGTGTCTGTGCATGGGTGAGGAAAGGAAGGAAGGGGACTACGGCAGTCTGGGCCTTTCACTGTGTTGACCTTACTGCTCAATCCAAGAAGGAAACTGGATGCTAATGAAATAATAAATAATGTTGGGAATCTACGGTAGTAAAGAGACCAATGTACCAGGGCTTTGACTAAGAAATCTCACACAGTTTAGGAGCTACTAACACAGCTCCCATGATTCAGGCTGTACTAACTAGTACACGCTTACTAAGCTAAGTAACAGGTGTCAACAACTATTAGAACCTTTTCGTGCCTCAAAACATTACTAGAGGTAACGTGGTGTTAGCATTGCAAGAGCCAGAGATAAGCCAAGTATTTAAAAATTAATTTTTCACTGCACTTTATGCTATGATACCAAATGCCTAAATGAGTTTTATGGTAGGATGCCAAAACCATGAATGACAAATCATTGGGTTTGATCTTTTTTTCCACAGTTTTAAAGGAAGAATTAAGATACGCCAGCTATCAAGTGGGATGTACAGATGTTTAATAATCACCCGATTATTACTAGCTGAGCTTCTTTGTAGATGATTTTTTCCCTGTTGTGAACAATACAATTTCTCAGAAGAGGATTTGTTGCAAAAAATGTGAATGTGCATACACAACATTCTGCCCTGCCATTTACGCTACTTAACGTGTTTGAAGAGACATGCTGCGGGGAAAAAGGTATTAACAGAAAAGTCGTTTACTTTTGAACAGAATATTCTTAAATACACAACAGTCCAGAAACACTGATGATGTATATTATTGAAAGTTAGAAACTGATCATTTCAGCCTTCACTCAATGTCAGAACTTCTCACTGAAGTGAATAAAAGATTTGCTAAGTGAAGACTGGAGGACTCAGATGTGCCTTTTTCCTACCCAGTGTAGTGCTGTATGGGACAATAATTTTTCCAGTATTTTTCCCATCTAATTTTCATCATTTTAGGTAGGGGGTTTTCAGCAATTTTTTCGGACGAACTCTACTACAACCAACGAAATGTCATATAGAGGAAAATGTGTCAGTTCTTCCTTTTTCCCTCTCAGTTTTGTTCCCTTATACTATCAGATTACACATATTAGTTCTTATTCCTTGTTGTTTAACCTTCAGTTATTTATAGATGTACCCTTTCTTTGCTAGCAATTCTACCAAGTTAAACATTTCTCTTCTTATTTAGCAGGAAAAAAAAAATAAAGTGTCACTAATTCCAATAGTATTTATCACTCTTACTCAAGTATCGTCTAATTTATCAGCATTATTTGAGCAATGTGGTATCCAAAATTGAGAATAGCATTCTGGATGCATTTGTGTTACATGAGCGTACCTAAACAAGACTAAAAATCAGGATGGTGTTGAGCTGGCAGTGAGCACTTACATCCCAGAAAACCAATCGCATCCTGGGCTGCATCAAGAGGAGCATGGCCAGCAGGTCGAGAGAGGCAATTCTCCCCCTCTACCCGACTCTCATGAGACCCCACCTGGGGTACCGTGTCCAGCTCTGAGGCCCTCAGTATAAGAGAGACATGGACTTGCTCAAGCGGCTCCAGAGGAAATGGACAGAGGAATGGAACACCCGTCCTATGAGGAAAGGCTGAGAGAGTTGGGTTTGTTCAGCCCAAAGAGAAGATTCTGGGGAGACCTTATTGTGGCCTCTCAATATGTAAACGGGCCTTACAAGAAAGATGGAGAGAGACTTTGTACCAGGGCCTGTAGTGACAGGACAAGGGAAACTATTTTTAAACTGAAAGAGGTTATGTTTAGATTGGAAGAAATTCTTTACTATGAGAGAGGTGAGACACTGGAGGCTGGTTGCCCAGAGAGGTTGTTGATGCCCCCTTGCCGGAAACATTCAAAGAGAAGTTGAGGCTCTGAGCAACATGATCTAGTGCAATATGTCCCTGCTGATGGCAGGCGGGTTGTACTGGGTGATCTTTAGAGATCCCCTCCACACAAATCATTCTATGTTGTTATGAATTCTTCCAGTTATACCATTATTTTTTTGCTATCACCTACTCTAAATTGCACCTGCATAAATTCAGATTTGCATGTTAGGTTGTTTTTTTTTTTACTTTTCTGATTAAGTTTCTAGTTTGGATGTCCTTTGAAAGTTGAGGTCTGAGGTTAAGAATCTCAAAGACTTGGTCCTTTAAGTAGCTATTTTGAAGTTAAATGAGATTCTTTGCAAGACTGTACTTAAAGCTGGCAACAGAAAGGTTTTTTTATTAGCCTAATTTACAGAACTTGCGAAGAATAAACAAACTTTTACAGAAAATCAAAAAAAGTACTCATGCCAATATTTACTAAGAATTACCCCTCTGATGAAAGATAAATTAGGTTCCATTCCTTGGCCTATTAAAGAATCAATATTCATTTAGCAAATTAATGTAGCAAGTGGGGATTACCTGCATGAAAGTTTTAAAACTTGTTATACTTTAATAAATTAATTCTAATATTTCTTAATTTCTGCAAGCAATAATGTAAACACCTTAAAATATATCATAAGGAAACACTTATTTTCCAGACAAAATTAATGTCCTTATGATTTCATAAGCAGCATTTAAAGACCTCATATTTACATGTGTTTTTCCCTAACTTTTAATACTAAAATTAATTCTAGTCACCATTTACTTTCACTGTCCATGTCCGAGTTTGAGAAATATTCTTGCCAGAAAAGGAATAAATATTGCAGAGAAAACATTTTTTTGTGTGTGTATGAACAGGGGAACTAATTAAAGCTAGTCCTCTCAAGGCCTTTGTGTCATGGTTGATTGTGAGCTTTAACTAAAGCTGTTTCCATAATTGGGATAGCTGTAAGATGCCTTTCCTCTCTGGTTTCCTGTATCTATTTACATGTAAACTAACACTTGTCACCTTTCCATTGCCCCTAACATTTGCAAAGACATACATTTTCATAGTATATACAGGAGTTTAATGATGTTTCTAATATCCGTTCCTCTATCAAATTTGTCTCAAGTCAGATAGCAGTTTAGAAATTATTGGGATGAAACAGGAATCACAGAATGACTGCATTCACCTCCTTTTCTTTACCCCTGATTCGGAAACTTGAGTTTTAAAATAACTTGGTTTTGTGCTATGCTTCAAACAACAATTATTTAAAGTTACCATCTTAAATAACTGGAGGCACAAACACGAAATAAGAACATTTTTCTGACTTGGGCTTGGAAATACAAAATTCATGGGAATGAAAACTACAGTCACTAAAATGGAGATGCCACCTCAGTTTCAAGCAGAGACAAAGTAGTCACATTTGGACACTTTGCAAGTGAACTTATCTTCACAGGGTCAGAAGCCTGTTTTCAGCTGTGCATTCATCTTACATCAGACTTCTTAATAAAGAGACAGTAAAGGTACACCTACAAGGCTTATGGCATCGACATTATTAAGTCACTACGAGCAAAAACCTGCGTGTACAGATCTATCAGGGAACATAAGGTGTTCTTGATCTGCAGGGAAAATATTTGTGGCCCTCATGACCATTACATGTGACAATCATAACATCATGTGTGATAAGAGCAAACACATATCTCTGCTAGCTCCTTTGAGGGAGTTGAGGGGCTACAAACACGAAAAGGAAAAGAAAAGAAGGTGAATCTGTTTATTCTCTGTGATACAGGAAAAAGATTAGCCCAGTCAGCCAAGAGGAAGGGCAAACCTAGTAAAGGAATTACTGAACTTGGCTCCTTCTCTCTAAACAAATATTTAGCAAAGGGTATATTATGATTGAATAGGGATGGAGAAATGAGATTATCTTTAGGAATCTCTACCGGGAGCTCTGAAAAGATAGCTTGGAATTGTTAGACTTTGAACTAGTACATACAATTAGCAAGTAATAAAGATACCTGTTTGCCTCAGAGATATATAACATAAAAACCAAGGAACTCAGTAATTCCTTTTGCATTTATCATATGTTAACTGTAGCTATTCAAAAAATTTAGGACATAGTATTGGAATAAAATTATATAGTCCACATACCATACAGTATAACTCTACTCTTCTTGAAGTACAGGCACCAAAGGAAGGATGATTTTTGCATCCTGATCAAGAGACTGCTCTTTGGAGAACTCTTGGAGAACTCACTCAAGAAACTGAAAGACCAACTAAAGGATGTTAGCCAGATAAGAGGAATGAATTTATGCCGCTCGTATTACAATAATCAAAAGCATTAAGGTACAGAACATTTTGTGTGAAAGCACTTGAAATTCACCAAGCAAATAAAGAAGCCAAAGCTCATCCAGAAATTGGGTATTAGCTGCAAGTAGCAGAATTACATTTCTAGATCTCAATCCCAGAAAATAATTACACATTATAAAAATGTATATATTGCCATTAGATAAAACCAGCTCCATAATGACTGATTAGAAAATCAGATATGTGTCCTTCCAGTTTAACGTCTTGATTACGTGAAAGGCATCTTTTCTCTATTACCAAGCCCTTTCTTCCCTAGAAAGTCGAAAACACAGGTTCAAATCACCTGGCTTGAGTGCTGCATCCACATTTCTCAGCGCTCTAATACGGCATAATCAACTGAATGCTCTATTAGTCAGGGACAGTAATGACCACTCTCATATCAGTCACAGAATAATCCCCAGTTCACCTTTTCAAGCCTCTCATGGAAATGATAGAGAGGCTGTCCAGATACCTAGAAAAATGAAGCACCTCTAAGCATGTGTGGTTGACTCAAGTTAAATGCCTCA
This sequence comes from Baryphthengus martii, assembly GCA_013396935.1. Classification (NCBI taxonomy): domain Eukaryota; kingdom Metazoa; phylum Chordata; class Aves; order Coraciiformes; family Momotidae; genus Baryphthengus; species Baryphthengus martii. The sequence continues at coordinate 27,499 of VWZK01011966.1, forward strand.
GCTAGGCAGAGAGAAGCATAATGCACTTATACACAGTGTTACGCAGTCTTGGAAAATAGATTTGACTATCTGAGTTGTATACATTTTGAGTGGCTAAATTGCCATCTGGGTAAGATATCATTTTTAAACCACAAATCTAATCCTATGCAATGCAGAATACAGCACTATATAATCCTATTCATGAACTAATCGAGTGTCATCCTAAATCTAGTTAAATCTAGTTAAATTTAATCCAATATTAAATTTAAGCACAATTCACTCCTTAGATGACAGGAGACAATACGCCAATTGTATTCTAGATTTATGATGAACATTAGTTTTTTTCCCAGTCTAGAAGTGCTCTTCGTTGCCCATTTTCCTTAGAAAATTCTCTCTCTCTAACTGCATTTCTGTCCTTTACTATCTTTCCAGTTTTACATAACTAAAACATACTATAATTAAATATAAGATAACTAAAACCAAACAACAACATGCCTTTCTGATGGAAAGACTAGTTGCATAATCAAGGGAGTTCAGAATACCTGGATTCTCACATGGACTTTGGTTCAAGTTGAGATGTCCTTCTGATACTGGTTCAGACAATTTTGTTAATTTATAGACGAAAAGACTGTCCAGGAGACATGAAAGCACCATGAAAACACCATGCAACACCAGTCAGGAATCCACATAACCTGGAGGCATGCCTGGAAAGTAGTGGATATGGAATTTATAATGGGATTCAGCATAAAGGCAGGCTGTCAAGTGGCCCAGAATACCTAAGGAGCTCATCAATGTATGGGAAGAGGATGTAAGGAAACACTAGGAAAAATAGCATAGGTGAAAATCAAGTCCATTATGGTTCTGCTATTCTTCAGGAGTTTGCACAGGAGTTAATAGGGACTTTTTATAGTTACTAATATCCCAAAGTGATTTGCAGGAAGCCTTTAATTAATAAAGAGAAAAGAGCTACTCTTTTTACACCACTAAAGGAATGCTTTATGCCTTAATTTATCAGCCCCAACAGCACGCAACAATAACAGCCAGATCACTACAGACTGCAAGGTGTTTTCCACCAGAGAGAGGACAGAGAAGTGTCCTGAAAACCAAGAGATGCAGGCAAATATCTCCATTGCAGAGACAGTATCATCATGCCTTGCACATTATCTTGAACCAGCAAATAGACTTCTCTGATGCAACATCTCTGAATTTCTCTTCGGAATGAGAAAATAATTCCACCTCCTTTGGTTAGAAGAGTAGTTTCTTGTTATTCAGTTTTTTTTGTTAAAAATAAAAACAAAACAACACAGAAAAGATAACTGAAAAAAGATAGAGATGATAAGGCTAAGGAATGATAGGGAATCAGACAGATGTAGGGATTTACTGAACAGATTGATGAATACTTCCTTTTAAGGTGGGATAGCTTCAGGACTGATCTCAAAGAGGTATCAGGAGGAAGAGCTAAGAGGAAACATCTCCTAAGCAAAGATATAAGTTGATGTCTGAGGTGCAATGAACACCAAGCACAGTCTGCTACAGTGGAATTACTATCGCCTCCACTGAGGGTTACAAAGTCTTAATATGCCTTTGAAGTTCAGGAGGTTGAAGAAAACATTCAGAAAGATTAATCTTAGCATGAGAGGAAAGACTACAAAAAGGATACCAAAGTAGCCACTGAATTATCACAAAGAAAGGTAAACCAGCATCCAACTACATAACTTGCATACAAAAAAAAAGAATATAAAAAAAAAAGAATAAGAAAAAAAAAAAGGGAAGAAAAAAAAAGAAGGGACAACTTTCAGTTAGTTGCACATCTCTAGATCAACCACCGTGTCAGTAAAGTCAAGTGATGTTTATTGTGAGGAGTAACTCCAGACCTATGTCTCTAAAATGTATGTCTTGTGTTAGAGGCAAATTTATTATGCAATTTTAGTGCTCTGTGTTCATCACACTTTTGGTGATGCAAAAAGCTGAAAGACAACAAACAGACAAAAATCAGCAACTGAGAAGGAATCTCCCGACCTCTCAATGAAAGTATCGCTGAGAACTGACCGACTTTGAGTTATATGTGAAGCTGAAGAATTTTAAGAATGGTTAGTCTTTGCTTACAGCAGTTCTCATATCCCTGACATAAGACAGAGCCCATTACCCATGTAGAACAGAACAATTGCCATTTGTGCTGTAGCCTTACACCATAAGATCTCCTTCACACTGTGACAACTGCTTAAGCCTAAGCTTTCAAGAAGGTTGAAAACAAGTATCACCTGAGGAGCAGACAAGAGGTTTGGGTAGCTGCACAAGTTCTTCTAGTGTCCTTGCCTTAGTACAACCAGAAAACAAAATGTACTCTATGCATCTGGGCACGAACAACCCCAGGTTCCAGTATAGGCTGAGGACTGACCTGTTGGAGAGCAGTGTAGGGGAAAGGGATCTGGGAGTCCTGGTGGACAACAGGATGACCATGAGCCAGCACTGTGCCCTTGTGGCCAGGAAGGCCAATGGCATCCTGGGGTGCATTAGGAGGGGTGTGGTTAGTAGGTCAAGAGAGGTTCTCCTCCCCCTCTACTCTGCCTTGGTGAGGCCGCATCTGGAATATTGTGTCCAGTTCTGGGCCCCACAGTTCAAGAAGGATAGGGAACTGCTAGAGAGAGTCCAGCACAGAGCCACCAAGATGATTAAGGGAGTGGAGCATCTCCCTTATGAGGAAAGGCTGAGGGAGCTGGGTCTCTTTAGCTTGGAGAAGAGGAGATTGAGGGGAGACCTCGTTAATGTTTATAAATATGTTAAGGGCGAATGTCAGGAGGATGGAGCCAGGCTCTTCTCAGTGATGCCCAATGACAGGACAAGGGGTAATGGGTGCAAGCTGGAACACAGGAGGTTCCGCTTAAACTCTAGAAGGAACTTCTTTACAGTAAGGGTGACAGAGCACTGGAACAGGCTGCCCAGGGAGGTTGTGGAGTCTCCTCTGGAGACATTCAAGACCCGCCTGGACACCTTCCTGTGTGATGTCATTTAGGTTCCTGCTCTGGCAGCGGATTGGACTTGATGATCCTTTGAGGTCCCTTCCAATCCCTAACATTCTGTGATTCTGTAATTCTGTGATTCTATGTCTCTGATTTACAGATGTCTGAGACAACCAGCCTGCAGCATTCTTCAGAGTATGTCACCAGAGTCTTTAAAGTTCCAACAGAAAAGCAACTCTCTCAACTCTGGGTAGCTACTGAACTAGAAAAAGTATGAGCAACCAAAAAAATGGTTCTAGGTATGGCAAGTATGTTATGGCATCAAGCTGTATAAAGCACTGAGATGGACTCCTGAGAACTTTAGAGCAAATAACAGGTCTACCAAAAGAATCCCCTATATCCATCAAGCACGAGTAACCCAAAGTTTCCCCTTCTTTGACTTGCATATGAGAATGTCAATCAAAATTTTTGGACGTGTGTAAATTCCCTGCCATGTCTCTTTGTCTCTCTGCAAGACAAGAAGTGTTTTTATCGGGATATGGAAAGTAAAGCCATCATACGTAGTAGAAAATAGCTAAAGTATTAACAGAAACAGCTTGGTTGAGAACTGGTCCCTGAAATGCACAGTGGTCTCACAATCAGAAGCAGTCTTATTTGTCTTTGATAAAAAAATCTTGCTGAAGTGAGAAAACTTGTAACAGTTTGGTCTAGGAACCAAACCCAAACCAATGGATTTTCTCAAATTACATCTACAGCTTCTCCTTGAAACCTTCTCTTGCATCTGGCTGAAAGCATCTGCAAAAGCACTTGCCAAAGACATGGTACAGACATGGAAGTTTCTGTTTCAATAATGAAATACAGCAGTCACTTAATGCCCAAACTTTAAACCTCACAGACTTATCTGAAGATTACTTCACAGCAGTGAAGTTGAATTGCTTGAAGAAGGATGAACCCTGAAGAAAACTGTACCATGAATAGAAGGTCCCAAATCAAAAGCTAGAGTTTACCACCTACAAAATATTCTGGCACTGTAGATAAGTATTTGAAACCCTGATCTTCCCAGAAAATTGAAAAGACTGAAAAGGAGCAGAGTAGTCTCTGCATGGTGTGTGCAAGGGCTGACGCTATCCTCAAGAGTGCTACTGAAGATAGACAGACCCACAGTTTTGGGAACTTCAGCATATCCATAGCGTATTTTGAAAGGCAAAGGTAAATTAAATGCCTATGCAAATATTACTTCATGTATTGTATGAGAGGTGGAAGAATTCCACTTACTGATGCTAGAAGACTAATAAAAACAAAACGGGAAGTTTTCTTCCTCTTTAAAACAGAACTCCTACCTAAACTGTACCGTAGAGACATTGGCAAATGGAGCATAAAGACATCCCTGTGATTAGCATCTCCAGGAAAGTTTCGCAAACATTCACGCAAATTGGAAACATTCATTGGACTGCTGGAGCGCGTCCAAAGAAGAGCAACAAAGCTGGTGAAGGGTCTAGACAACAAGTCTTAAGAGGAGCAGTTGAGGGAACTGGAGTTGTTTAGTCTGGAGAAAAGGAGGCTCAGGAGAGACCTCATAGCTAAAAGGAGGTTGTAGCGAGGTGGGAGTTGATCTGTTCTCCCAAGTAACAAGTGCAAGGACAAGAGGAAATGGCCTCAAGTTGTGCGAGGGGAAGTTTAGGTTGAAAATGAGGAAAAAAAAAATCTTCACAGAAAGGATTGTAAACCACTGCAACAGGATGCCCAAGGAAGTGGTGGAGTCATCATCCCTGGAGGTATTCAAAAGATATGTAGATGTGGTGCTGAGGGACATGGCTTAGTGGCAGACTTGGCAGTGCTGGGTTAACGGTTGGGACTCAATGATCTTAAAGGTCTTTTCCAACGTAAATAAGTCTATGATTCTATAATTCATACAAAGCTTAGTGGGAATATTCATACAGCAAATTCAGATAGTCATCTTTTTTTTTTTTTTCCAGTAAAAAACTAAAAAAAAAGAAATTAATTAAAATAATATTCCTTTGTAATAAAGTCTTGATTTCAACGAGATAGCACAGAATAATTTCATAGCACCATAATTCTTAGCAACTACTTTGAAATACTCTGAAGAGAAGCTGAAGGTAAATTTCAATTTTTCTCAATTAATATAAGAAATACAAGCTGTAAATAAAATCTTTGCCTTACTCTATATACCACAACGACAGATGCAATGAAAAAAATAACTGCCTGGCTTTTCTGCAAGATCTTCAAGCAAAACCTTTATCAAAAGGCCAGAAAATAACCAAGAAGGAAAGTAAAAAGCTTGCTCAAAAAAATATTACCCTTATTGCAAAATGAAAGAAAATAGCTCTTGTTGCTGTGAGCAGCGTTAAATCAATCATTAAATGTCATCTGTGTTCGTTCCAGATGAACACTACAAAAGAAAATAGACATGGCTATGCACTTAATACTAAAGCAGATAACAAGTTCTTACTAATAGTGTAGGGATACTTTGTAATAGTAAGCAGGATACTACACTGGTGACAAAACTGATACTGCTGTTTATTCACTAAATAAACACATGAGATCTAAAAGCACATATTTAAAAAAAGAACACTCAACTTCTGCACTTTCCTCAAAGACCACGCCAACTTCATCTGTATTTTTTATAATCCATAACCTCAATTTAGTAGTGTTCCCAAAGAGCTAGACTCTCATATGGGGAAAACTACTACCAGAATTCACCCCTGAGTCAATGACTAGAAAAACTAATAAAATTACCTACTCTGACTCACTGCAGAGCACAGGTTGCAGAAATGCTCCTAAATTTTTTGTGTCAACACCTGCTGGTGCTTTGAACTACATGCATGCAAAAAGTGGAACAAACAACAGAACACTTCAAATTATGGAAAATAGGCGCATGCTAATTTTCCAGGAAAAAAGGCATATGCAAACAGTTATAAATAAACCACTTGCGGTTATGTCATGTCTACATTTTCTTTTCCAGTTCAAGTTCCTGGCTATAACTGAAGGCTAGTACCAGCTTAGATAATTAATATTTAACTCACATGGCAACTCCTACGTGCTTGGAATTATTGTATTAGTACTGAGATGATCCTTGCCACGTACATGTTTAGATGAACGAACGTTTAACTCGCATGGCAACTCCTACGTGCCTGTTAGACTTGAGATGATCCATTCCAATGTACATTAGTCAAGCAGACGTAGCGGCAGAATAATTTCAGTATTAAGGCAACAAGAAAGGGGATGTTCAAAATTTATATCCCAATCATACAACGAACCCACTTTCCTCCAGAGAACTAACCAGAAAGAAACTAAGTAAAAGGAAAACAACAGGAAGAAGAAAACCCTTCTGGTTTGCTATTAAGCTGCATCACAAGTCCAAAGATTCTTCTTCCAGTACCCAGTTTATATCAGGCACCACTACAGGGAGAATATTTTGCTAATGTAAGAGGAAAGGAAGAAAAAATAACAAAGAGTAACCTTGTGCAAGACTTTAAAGTAATACCATTAAATTATCATTGTGTTAATATATAGAAAACGTTACCCATAAATAAAAAGCATGAAAGTGATTGTCTGGCACTTGATGTCATGCAATCATTCATAATGAAGACTGTCAGTTCAATAAGCTACAATCATTCCTCATAAAGAAATTATTCCCTACTATTGCTGTAACTTAAAAACATTACTACTTATTGAAGAAAAAAAAAGCATCTTGTCACACGTAATTAGAGAAAAGAACCAAATTATTATACAACACTTAGAGTAAAACTATTAACTTTGAGACCAAGCATAAGACAAGGAAGTTCTTGTTCTTTGTAGACCCACTCAACCTAACAGCACAGTAACAATTACATTGAAACAAAAAACCCCAACCTTTAGGAACAGGCTTTTCTCACTACAAAAGTAGATTTTCACTTTGAAGATACTTTGCTGAGAATGTTTCATTTAAATCTAAGTTTACAACCACTGACATATTTTTTAGTGATTTCTAATAGCGGATGTTGAATGAACAGAATGTAAAGAAAATAAGTTTCCAGAGTTCTCAGAAGTTTGCATGAGACTGATACACTTTATGTCTTCAAGAGACTTCAGTTTCCTACCTGCCACTTCCAACTTACTCAAAGGTCACCTGCTCCTTCTAAATATAAGCATAGATGAGAATGCCAATCTTAAAAATCCCCTTTCAGCTTCTGGTCAGGACTACTGAAAATATGATATTGGGCATCCCTGGTTGGGAGGTGAGTATAAAGAACACAAAGCCTGCTGAAATCGCTACACAGGGAGAGTTTCTTGGCAAGAAAGCGCTCTTATCCCAAGAAACTCCATCTCCACTTCAGGAAGCCCTCACATCTGCAAGATAAAGACACCACTACAGAAAGTATGAGGAGCTCTGTCAGGCTTCCCAAACAAGACTCTCCTAGGGACAGTTGGCATTGAGTCACTTTGGAGATCTCAACTTGATAATTGGACTCTAACCAGCTGCTGTTCAGCGAAGCATCTTTTGTGTCTCTGCTTTCCTAACCCCTCCAGGCTTTCCAAGGAGGAGGGAGGCAGTAAAAACATCTTGTGCCAAAGTGCTCCTCTCTTCAGCCTGCCATTTTGCAGAGGTCATTCAGGAAGATGTCTCAGTGTTGAGCCCATCCAGGTGCTCAGGAAACTGAAGACTGCAGGAATCTACAAGAGTGCTCCTGTGGGATTTTTAAAAGACTCTTAAGAATCATAAAGCTGAGTACAAGAGCAGGGAAAGTTTCAGGTCATCTACAATCCATTCTTCCATTCAAAGGAAAGGTCAATTATATGCAAGTTATTGCTAGCAAATGATTGGTTAACCTGTCCTTAAAAATATCCACAGATGCCTCAAAGTCTGGCAGACTCCCAAAGAAACATGTTGCAAAGCTTCAGAAAATACACAGGTCACCTGCATACTTAAGAACAACCATCTTTCATTATACCTGGGAATAAATCTTATTTGTCCCAAATAAAAATATTGGGAAAACGCAGGAGAAAAGGAGGAGGAGTGGGGGAAGTTCTCACAGCAAAAATAGCTCTTCTAAGGAAACAATCTAACCCCCCATAAAACTGTACCTTGGTTTTCTGCCTCTCCCAAAAGCTTCAACCACACAAGCTCTGGCAAATTTAGCTTAAGCTATCAGTGGTGTCTGCTGATGTAATAAACCGAGAACAGGTGAAAGGCAAACTAATGCTTTGCAAAGGGGCATCAGATAGGTGAGACAGACGGCAGAGAGAAGCATCTTAGACCTTCGTAAGAAACTAATAGAATTCATTTGTCAAGAGTCTCAATGATCTATGTCAGAAGCATAAATGTCCGTCATTCTAGGAGTCGCACTGATTCCAGGTAACTGCCAATATGATAGCCAAAATAAAAATTCTTTATCCCTTTCTTACGTAAGGAAGACAGTTTATATCAAAATACTATGTTTTTATTGAACAGACTAAAAACCAAAAAATAAAAATATCTGAGCTACACCGAAGTCCAAGCTAAATATGACAGAATTTGAATAGTTCTGCTGTTAACCCAAACCAAACTCATTTCTCAGTCAGATCGCTGGATAGCTCATGGAATGGATAAACAGCCTCCGAGTCTTCTACCTCTCAGTTGAAACCCAGGCTAGACTGGAAGCATCTGGCAAGAACTACTATACAATTTTTTTTCCAGTGACCTGTGCAGAAACAGTCAATTAACTAAGTGCATAGATGATAAAACTCCATTGCTCCAACAACTTTATCCACAACTGCCCATATCAGAGCTGCCTGTATCAGAGCAGCTACACAGAGGTGAAAGATTAAAACAATGAAATTCTGGTTTTAGTCACAGACTAAGGACATCATTCCAAAGTTCAGATACACTAAGTCTTGTATATGTTGGTGCAACGGCAGTAAGGACGACTACTGTTTAAGAATATATTCATCTTTACCAACTATGGTACCTCTTAAACACCACTTACATGACCAGCCTTAGCCAGGAAAAGAAAACCTGCCTGAGAAGAAAGGCAACTGGAAGAATAAAATCAGCTTGTCTTTTTATAGTGAGGATTCTGAACTTTTAAACAGAAGGTCTGGTTTTGAGACCACTTCCTACACTCAAGGTTCCAGTGTTACTATCAGTTTCTAGTTGTACACTGCCCTTAATTACTGGCATTAAGAATACGATCCAATCCTCTGTTGATTTATCACAAAAGGCACTGTAAAGAACAGCATATAATCATCATATTCTGTACTAAGATACATTTTATTCACCTTTGTAAACTCAAATGGGGAGAGAGACTATTGTCAAGTATCACGTGCTGTGCAGTGTCCTGTGAAGTTTAAGGTGCTTGTTCTGACTGAGCACACTAACACTGTCTGGCATTGCTGTCCCAGCAGCAAGGTCCTCAGTTCTCCTCCTGACATTCTAATGAACAACCTCCCACTCTGCCACTCTCCTGCCATTACTGCAACAGCTTCTTAAACGGTGGAATTTGGATGAGTCTGTAATAAGCCCTGAAACGCACACAGAGAAGATCTACTCCTAATAATTTCCAAATACGGAACCTCATGAGGGAGGGCAGAAGGTAAGCAGAAGCGTATTAGACTGCTAATCCACCTCTAGATTCCTTTCCTAGAGAAGTTCTCGTAATAAGGACAGTTCAAAGAAATAAGCAATCACGGCAAAAATATTCAAAGGATTAATTAAAATAACACAAAGCAGAGAAATCAGTACATCAACAAAAGAAAAAAAATTAAATTTTGCATCTACCGCGTTATTTTTAAAATAAACATATGCACTACCTGGGAGGCAATTTTCAGTAGTTACAAATATTGTACACACACAAAAGTCTAATTCTTGATTTCAAATTGTAATGCTACTGGATTCTTCGCTTACACTGTCCTGTTGAAAAGAGCAAAGAATTGGCAAATTTCACAGTAAAATCAAGAGTAAGTGTTAAAGTTGTATAAATGTTCTGAGAAATTCAAGCTGAAGTTGTTTCCAGGAAGTACATAAAGTAAACACTATATTCAGTATTTAAAACATTTTAAATTATCATCTTTGCGCATACTACAATTGCCACATTTCTGTGTTAAAGACAGCATTTCACTTGTTTAGTATTAAAATATACTCTTTCAAGATGCTATATAAATTAAGCATGAAGTAACTGCCTGTTCCCACATGCTACAGGAAATTTCCTCCTGCATTAATGGAACATATATATAAAATAAGACAATTAGAAAGTCTTGAAACAGTTTATTGCTCATTTTAGCAGCTTATTTCCTGCATTCCTAATTCTATTTTTAATTCCTTCTGCCAATACAGAAATATAAAGAAAATAGAAGGACTTCATTGTACAGCTCACACGGGTTGCTGAATTTCAAACAAAGAATTTGGGCGGTGTAGAGGAGAACAGCCAGTGCTTACTTATGTTATTCACATTATTTAAACTGCAAGCTTCCTGGAGCTTGTTCACTGAAATGAGGATGGTTAATCTTAAGCATTCAGTAAATTCCACTGAAAAGTCTTCTGGGGCAAGGATTAAAGAACTTTCACTAGGCATCCCTAGTTCATGCATGGAGTAACTGCTTCAAAACAGCGTGTACTAAATTTGCATAGGTAGAGAAGACTCCACAAATCCTACTAGGATAATTCTAATTATTCAGGGTGTTAAATTTAGATAAAATTAATCCAAAAAAAGGCCAAATGATTTGTCTGTGTACTCATAGCAGAACACCCAGAACAAAGGGTAAAGAAGTGATCATCAAAATTGCAAACGTCTTCTTTTTGTGCTTATTATGATTTTTTACTGTGGTATCCTGTTGAGACTCCATTTACTGCTAGATGCTGAATAAAGACATTACCCCTGCCCTGAAGATTTTATTTAGTTTTAGAGGTCAGATCTCAAATGCAATACTGACCTATTGGTACCAGACTCATCTAACACTAGACATCAGAAGGAGGAAATGCTGATTATGTGACTTGGTTGTAGGAGTTTTTTTCCTAATTAAGAGAAAATGCCATTTCCTATTTTTGAACAAAACAAATTATTTTCCCCCTAAAATGAGAGAGATATAAATTTAGCATTAAAATGTTCTGTCAAGTATATAATTCTAGTATTACCATTCTGGCTGATCTGTTCAGCTATTTGTTCCATTTTATTACTCTGGGTTTTCAACAGAAGAGCTAGAAGAAGTACACATTTGCATATTTCTACATCTCTAGCACTTCTACATCAATAGCATGTACTATACAGCTCATACTTTTAGTTTATGCCACCGAAGACATTTAATTTTGTACTTTTCTCTGCCATTTTTTTCTTTTCAAACTTTCATTTTATATACAGTTACATTTTAAACTGTGTTTTAAATGCTTATTTTTATCAAATGAATGTCTCTGTCTCAATATTTATGGAATGCATTAATAACACAGAATATATTATTTATACTTTAGGCATTAGAAGAGGAATTGAAAATTCAGAGGACCATTTTAGATCAATTTATTGTCTGTAATTACAAAAAAAAAAGCATATACCAGGCATATTTGAAACTTTGCGAAAGGAAGCCTGGCGACACAGAATACACAGATAATGCGAAACTGTGCTAGGTATACCACAGAGCTATGCATTAAGAAGAGAGTTTAAGACAAATCTCTGTAACAAACTACCATTTCAGTGACTAGCAGACATGCTGCATGGATTGGAATTTCAGCTAGAAATAAAAAGTTTTGCTGCATATTACTACTTCCCCAACCATGACACCAATCGCAACAGAGGCATCCCCTGCTAATAGATATCAGACAGGTGCCAAAGGCAGAGCATTCAACTGTATTAGACATTATGTCGATGAAACAAACACCAATACAATCTTTTTATGATCCCACTGACTTTTTAGATCAGAGGTTGTTTCATGGTTAGCATCACAAAAAAAAAAAAAAAAAAAAAANAAAAAAAAAAAAAAAAAAAAAAAAAAAAGAAATACAATCCATGACATGCTTGCACCGAGGAACGCGTAGAGCCGGTGCAAAACCTCAGTGGAAGTGCCACTCAAACAGTGACTATAACGTACTTAAAATTAGTATCACCGTATGAGCTATAAAGGCCAAGAAAAATCACCACAGTTGTGCTAATCTTCAGAAGGTAGAAGTATGTAAAAATGAGGATGACTGTTAAAAAAGACAAAAGGGCCTCTTAAAACAACTGAATCCTTCCAGGCAGAAGTAGAGACCACTGAAGGATATCGTATTGGAAGCGCAGTGCCAGACTACACAATTTACTAAAGCAAACGCTGGTACAGGGTAACGTGTAATCAGTTGACTAAACAACTAAGTCCTTAAGTCACTACGCAGAGGTTCAATTTAGACTGAAACTAACTATGGAAGAAGCTATGGTACAAACACACAAATGAACATGTCACCTAGGCTCCATTGCATACACCCAAAAGTTCTGATGAACTGCAGGATGAAGTAGCCAAATGCCCACGACTTCTTTGGTACCTAAACACTAGAGCTGACAAACACAATGTTGAGAAACAAACAAGTCCTAGGGAATACATTTGAGTAAGTCTGAGATTTGATAATGTAAAGTATAACAAAGAACAGAATTAGTGGACACCTCACTAAATACAATACATCAGTAAAGAGTCAGTGTAACTTCTGCAAAGGCAAGTCCCACTTTAAAAAATTGCCCAAGTTCTCTGCAGAGGTTACAACCTCGTGCACAAGGGCGATCCAGCACAGTCTACTCACTTCATTAAAAAGGCTTCAAACAAAATTTTTCACTAAAGGCTTTTCAGGAAAGTAAGCTGCCAAGACATAAGAGCACAGCTTGCGGTATGGAAAAGTAACTGATTAAAATAAAGGAACCAGAAGATAGAGGAGTTCAGACTCAGCTCTCACAATGGAGGGAAGACACGTGCACAGGGGGCAGTACTGGGAACTGTCCTGTTTAACAAATGCATAAGTAACATGGCAAGGAAGAAGGAGAAAGGGATGGCAGTACATCAGTGAGGTGAGAACAACTCCTGATGGTACATACTTATCCAAGGTAGTAAGGGTGAGTGCCCTAAAGAACAGCAAAAACACCTTATCAGTCTAAGTAATCAGGTAATAAAATGGCTGGTGAAATCCAATTTAGATTCATGTAAAACGATACATGTATGGAAAACTAATCCAAGCTTCATATATAATACAAGAGGCTCTGAGTAGACTGGTAACACTAAGGAGCAGAAGAGCGGGGTTATGCGAGATAATTCCATGAAAGTATCAGCTCAGTGCTTGGTCATAAAAAAGCAAATTAGGAAATTCAAGAAGCATTATGAAAATTACAGAATATTAGGACAGGAAAAGAGTATAAAACAGAAAAAGGTCATTCTATATAATTTTATAAACGTATGTTTGTTCCATACTTTAAATATTGCATGAAGTTTTTGCCTGTTCCTCTCAATAGAGGACATGGTAGAAGTGGAAAGGGTTCTGAAAGGTATGGATTGTAGGTATGAACTGCCCCCATACAACGAATGCTCAAATAGATCAGGACTATTGTTTGCAAAAAAAATGTGAGTTTGGGAGCTGCGATGAGAGAGATCTACACGATCTTTAGTGGTAAAACCTTAGATAGAGAATAAGTATTCATCGTTTCTTCCAACAAAACAAACTAAAGGATATCCCATAAAGGTCGGACCCAGGTTCAAAGCAAATAAGTGACAGGTCTTCAAACAATGAACAGCAATCGCTGGACTCTGCCAGGGACACTGAGTCTAAGAAGCTCACATCACGAAGTCAAGGGGGAAAAAACACGCAAGCACTTGTGAGGGGGATTCACTGCAGGTACCTAAACAGACTAACTCCAAAAAGTTTACAAAACCTTCAAGGTGAAAATGTTCAGAAGCTAAAAGAATTAGGAAGTACCATTTGGGCTCATCTTACTCTTACTCTTCTCTAGGCATCTGCTGGTGGCTACTGTTGAAGTAAGAATACTGAGCAAGACAGCTTGGTGCAGAGTTGACCATTTGATTAGCTGTTTAGGTGCAACATTTTCTGCAAACTACTAACAAAAAAAAAAATTTTTTTTAAATATCATATAAATGCTGAGATAAGGGGACTCAATTATATCTAATAACCTTACATAAACGTAAATATTTAAAAGATAAGCACTCAAATTGCATTCTGCTGTCCTTGAACTCATGGTCATGCGGAAGTTCTTATCCTCAGAAGCTCACACTCTTCTTGCAACTTAGCTGCTGAACCTACGAAAGCTAAGTTAGATTACTAGTACAGTACATAGTTTATCTATAATAATTTATTTGAAATAATATTTCCTCTGGATTTGAGGTATTTTCCATTTCTTTTTCCTCTTTTTTTTTGTGTTGTTTTTTTTTTTTAAAAGAGTACATCTATTCTTCTTTTTTGAATCAAGAGAACTATAACTTCTGAGTATTTTCTGTATATTACTGTAGCACATTCATTTGTCATGTCACAGCTTTTTCTTCTCTTTTTCACTGGATTGCACTATTAAGTACAACATCACAAAAAATTCCCTGTCTGCTCTGAAAGCCCAGTACACTTGAGACAGGTACCTTGAATGTTTGTATCATTATCCAGTGGTCAACAAAGGAGAACAAGCTGTTTGTTTTGTTATTTTTTGGGGGTTTTATAAACTACTGAAACCTAAACCATTATACTGGCACTGATAACTTTGACATACTATTCTGTAGAAGGGAACAGATATTCGTTCTTTTGCCAGAATCATTGTTTATCTTAAGTAACTCTTCTTCCTTCAGTGTTTACCCTTCCCTCAACACACTGGAGGGAAGGGATGACATCCAGAGGGACCTGAACAGGCAGGCCCATGCCAATCTCATGAGGTTCAAGAAGGCCAAATGCAAGGTCTTGCACCTGGATCGGGCAATCCCAAGCACAAACACAGGCTGGGTGGAGTACAGATCGAGAGCAGTCCTGAGGAGAAGGACTTGGGGGTGCTGGTTAATGAAAAGCTCAACACGAGCCAACAAAGTGTGAGTGCAGTCCAGAAAGCCAACTGTATCCTGGGCTGCATCAAAAGTGTGGCCAGCAGGTCAAGGAAGGTGATTCTGTCTCTCTACTCCACTGTCATGAGAACCCACCTGGAATATTGTGTCCAGCTCTGGAGCCCCCAATACAAGGACATGGACCTGTTGAAGTAGATCCAGAGGAGGGTGACAAAGATGGGGTTGTTTAGCCTGGAGAAGAGAAAGCTGAGTGGTAAGACACTGGAAGGAGCTGCTGAGGGAAGCTGTAGATGTTCAAGGCCAGGTGGAGCTGTCCCTGTCCATGGCTGGGTGGCGGTGAGGTGGGGTGTTGGAACTAGATGATTTTTAAGGTCCCTTCCAGCCCAAACCATTCTATGACCTACTGACGGCATGGCAGGCACAACTTCTTTAAACCGTAATTTTGTACATCAGATATACTACTCTCCTAGTCCTTAGCTGCATGTATTACAATCATAACACATCATTCCTGAATATACAATTTTACATTAAATCTTCCCACTTCCTGTGTACTGATGAAGATGGTATCTCCAAGAAACTTGCAACAGGAGACAAGAAAATAAGAGACAGAAGAACACAGACATAAATACTGGCATTAGTATCGCCTACGCCTCTTTAGGTAGGTATTTGACAACAAACTATAAAGAGAATTTGATGGACTATAATGAAGTATTTGTATAGATATTAAATGACAAATGTCATTAACACAAGTATGACAAGCAGCACGGTTTTATATGACTGCGCATGCAAATTGCACCTGGAATGTTTTCATTATGTACACATTGTCCATTTTTTAATATAGTGCACTGAAAATCTTTTAATATTTTTTCTATTGCATGTGTTTCTTTTCCATTAAAGATACACTCATCAGGAATCACAGATAGGGCTTCTTTCACAATGTTTAAAATGAATATTTTATGTAATGGGAAAAAATAGAATCTTTTACTCTCTGTGTGTATAACTATCAAAAATAACACATGTGCCTTAAGTGGTCACACTGAATTAACTGTACCAGTTTTAACTGCTCTTGTTAAAGTGTATCCAAGGGTCATACCCAAAATAAGCCTCAGCACTGAAGGCTAGAGCGTAAGAAACTAGGTGACTGGCTCTAGGGGTGGAATTCACTGGCTATATTCTGCATGTACAGCCTTAGGCATAGAAAAATAGCATTCATAATACTCCCTATCTTGAGTGGAGGAAATACCCACAATTATCAAAATGAAATGTACGAGACAAGTGCATTTCTGAAATTTTACCTCTTTTATGCATTTAGAAACCTAAGCTAAGTCAGCACCTCGAATTATGTTAAACTGTTATGTTAAATTTCCCACATTTAGTTTTCTTCCAACCTATTATCTGTATCCACACAACTGAATTAATTGATGTTACTGCCCATTTCTCACATAACAGCCTAAAGCACTAAGGGGAAGCGCTGATTCACCGAGCAGAAATTCCGCATGTTCTCACTTTCTAGGAGAATTCCTTAAGCACCAGGTTACAGACATTGGTACTCTGTATGTTTCTGAAATTTGGCAAAGAAAAAAGAGCTGTGGTTTAGGCTTAACTCCCTACTGTCTAAGCGCATCAAATGTGCTCACCTCATTCCCTGGTTTGCATTCGTGGAGGAATGCAGTAGTACAAATGTCCACCCATGGTTTCTCAACAGCCTTTCCTGGAAGCTAGGTACCTAAGCATGCTGACAGCTGTACCTCCAGGCCTGGGCTCTGCACAACCTTCAAAGTTTCTGAAAGTTTTTACTAGAAATTTTACACACCGGTTATAGTTAGTTAGATTTTTCAGGTATTCGGATCACTCTCTTGACCTTGGAAACCTGAATCCCATACAAACTCAAAGCTGGGAAGGTATTTCAGAGGAGAATAGCTGTATACCTGTCTTCCCTGTTCTTATTCTTTGCCAGTGCCATAGAATCAGCTGGGTTGGAAAAGACTTATAAGATCATCAGGTCCAACCTTTAACCCTACTCTTATCTTTATCACCCCTAAACCAAATCCCTAGGCACCTCATCTACACGTCTTCTAAACGCATCCAGGGATGGTGACTCAACCACCAACCTGGGCAGCCTGTCCCAATGCTTGACAATCCTCTCAGAGAAAAAATTTTTCCTTATGTCCACCCTAAACCTTCCTTGGTGCAGCTTTAGGCGGTTCCTTCTTGTCCTATCATTACTTACTTGTGAGAAGAGACCAGCACCTACCTCTCTACAACGTCCTTTCAGATACTTGCAGAGAGCAATAAGGTCTCCCCTCAGCCTTCTCTTTTTTAGACTAAACAGCCCCAGTTCCCTCAGCCGCTCTTCACAAGGGTTGTTCTCTAGGCCTTTCACCAACTTAGTTGCTCTCCTCTGCACCTGCTCCAGCCCCTCAATGTCTTTCTTATATTGAGGTGGGGGTCTCACCAATGCCAAGTACAGGGGGATGATCACTTCCCTAGACCTGCTTGCAACACTATTTCTAATAGAAGCCAAGATGCCGTTGGCCTTCTTGGCCACCTGGTCACACTGCTGGCTCATGTTCAGCCGCTTGTCAGTCAGCACCTTGAGGTCCCTTTCTGCCTGGCAGCTCTCTATAGCCACTCCTCCCCCAGCCTGTAGCATTGCCTGGAGTGATTGCAGCCCAAGTGCCGGACCCAGCACTTAGACTATGTATGAGATTTGTTTTCTCCATTTTGGCTTGCTTCGGCACAGCTCTTCAGCAGCACTTCACACATGTGTGTTTTTGGAAATTCGCCCTTCAGTTCTGTGAATTTAATTAAATTGGATATTTTACATGCATTTTTCCTAACATTAGTGATTTTTTTCCTAACATTACTGTTACATTACATTAACCACTTTGGAATTGATGCTTTGTCTGGAAAGATAATATTTTCTAGCTCAAGAAACACTGCAGGTATAAAAGACAAATCTATTTATCACCTCTAAAACTAGCTGTCATTTGCCATGATAATTAAATATATATGTCATGCAGTGATACGAAATGTCAATTTCTTCAGCACCGTGCTTTCTTTAATATTCTTTTAATGTATGATGAACACACAAATTTTTACATACCTATGCTTAATCAAACAGAGTCTCTAAAATTTTAAAGCACCATTTATTTTTAATGTACTTATTCTCTAATCCCCCCTGCCATAGTGCATCATCTCACTGTAAGGTATATCACAACAAAACTATTTGATTTCAAGGCTTCTGACAGTTTCTGTGGCTACTATCTTAAGTCAAGGTCATACATGTATTGTATGTACAGTTACATCTAACGAGTTCTTTCACCCCTCTGCCTCCTCGTGAAGAGAAATACATGGAGCTTATTATCAGGCTAACAGGCAAAAGCAACACTACACCATAAAAGAATTTTTAAAGCTTGTGAAAATAAACTACTGCAGGATAATAAAAGCTGTTCCACTACAAGGGTAGGGCATTCTCCAGTTCTGCAACACAGAACGTATACAAACATACAGACGCAAGCGTGCACACACAAGCAAAACCAGCTGAAGGACAGATTTCTTGTCACCACATAGTAACATGCTTCTGAACTGAAGCCCTTAATATACAAGCCCTTTGTGAACTCTGTTGGGTCAATATTTTTGCCACCTATACTTATCCAAAATTGTAGAGCTTTATGTGCACATTTGAACTATAAAATACCCCCACAATCCAAAATGAGCAAACTACAAATTATTCTTCACTTTACTTCCCAAAGTGCAGCTCTGTTAGTATTTAGAAGGTGTTCTACATGAGTGCCAATGTACTTTATTTACTGTTATGAAATAAAAAAGGCTTCTATCATTCACTTTTAACACTCCACCTATTAACATAATTTCTTCTTCCCTAGAAGAGAGAACCAAGGAACACAGTTTGCAAAAGAACTGATAGTTAATTTAAGATTATAAAAGCAGCATTTGGTAAGATCTGTGAACAACACTGGATCATCACATGGCTAACATAAAAGTGAATTTATCTTTACTTCAGATAAATTTAGAATCCGAAATCAACCATTCCAATAACCCTGGGCAACATATGTATTTGGGAAGAGTTTTACAGAAATTCTGGACTCAAGTATATATCTCTGATTACCAGCTAACACCAAAAAAAGAATACATGGTGAACTAGTGACAATGACGTAGTTTTTTTCAACCACAAACAACGTGTCTCTCACTCGATTTTTCAGGGTGTTCTCCCACCTGCCTCCAGTGAAAGGAGTCCCTTCAAGAACAGGGACTCTTGATGAACGGTACATGTACCTCTTATAGTACCTTCAGTTCTTGAAAAAATACAACAACAACAGAAAATAATATGAAAAACTAACCAATCAACCACAAACCATCCCCACAAGATCACCACTTGGGAAACTATCTTAAAATGTGGATTCTGAAAATTGATACAGAAAGATCAGTCACTCTGCCTTCAGTTGATTATAGGCAGATGAACTAACAGAAGATGATCCATGTTTAATTTTTCTTCTTCCATGTAGATCATAAGATATCTCATTATAAAAGGCTATTTCATCCTTTCCTTGGGTGATGTTACCAAGATGAAACACCATTACAAGCCAACCCTAAAGAACTGAGTTGGGAAAAGTACTGTTTTCTTCTCCTTGAAAGTCATTCCCACCAGCAGAAGGCACCAGTACCAGTGATACACACAAATTACTCTCTTTTGTTAACAATATGGAGGCTTAGCTAAAACTTTTCTAAGACACTAGTATTCACTGGCATAACTTGGAGGGTAGGCCCACAGATTGTTTTATAGCCTAAATGCCAACTCTACTAGTAAACAACTGTACCAGAACTGTAGGTATAAATATGCACATAGAATCCCCAGTGTTATGAGATGACTGTGATCATGTCAAGCAAACACATTAAAAGCATGTAGAATGATTACATTGTATTTTTCAGTGCCAAGCAAATGTACAACTTTTTTTTTTAAAAAAAAAAAGTTTTAAATGTCATAGCTAAATTAGCAAATACAAAACTGCTTTTAAGATCACTATTTAAAAAAAAAAAAAAAAGGATTCAGTTAGGATAATAAGCTTGCTATAGGGCATATCATGCAAAGAATAAAAGCTATGAAGCCTGTATGTACCTCTTTTGAAGTCACTACATAACACAGTTATTCAGTGTTGCAATACAGACCCCAAACTGGTCTAGGGCAAGGTTATCAGCTCAATTCTATTACGATAGAGTCATGATGAAAGTCATCATGAAACAAAAATGTATAATGTATTTCTTTAAAGTCCAGTCTATGAAATAAGGTAGGCTTAGCATGTCACATAAAAATATGAGGTATGTATTCCAGAGAATAAATGCTGCAGTTTGCTTTCAGCACCTTTGTAAATTAACTACCTACCTTCTTCTTCCTGCTCTAATTTTAGCAGAGTTGAAGATCAGATAGCTAGCTCAGGTATTATTTAAATATAAAAGAAAAAGAAAGCACGAGTTCTCAACTGTCATATTAAAATTAAACCTCATGGTCTACTGCAATGTCTGAAAAGAAGCTTCTCAATAAGAAATAAAATATTATAGATGTCCTATCCCGAAAGCCATGGAAATTCCAATCCTACAGACTAATCTAAAAAGAATGCTTTTGTAGTTCTACTCAGTCAAAATAATTTGCAGGAATGAGACCAAAAGTCAAACAGATATGAACTTAAAAAGAGAAGGAATTAAAAAAATAATTAATACTGCAGTTAAGATGGACACAGTCCTTGTTTTTTACATGATGTATTAATGACAGTGGAGTTCTCTTTGGCTAAAAAAAAGTGTGTGTGTAATGTTCAGGGGTGCAGAGCTCCTAGGTAGTACTAGTTCTCCCTCTATATCAAATTTTTACCTTCTATCTGCAGGAAGAGTAGTTTGCGTTTTTGCTGTGTTTCATCACAATTACAACAAGCCTCCACAGGCGCATTGGTTACTGTGTTTTGTTTTGTTGTTTGTTTTTGTCTTACAAAAAAATTTACATAAGCTTTTTAATATCACTATCTATTTTGAAGAATCTTTCTTTCCATTATTTTAAGATCTTACAAAAAAATAAAAAAACAGTCAAAAGAAAAAACACGCTCTCAAAATATCCACCTCAGGATCCTGTTTCTGAGAGTGTCCACTTCAAAATGTCTAAGGAAGCCACTGAAGAATAATGCAAGTAAAAACATACTTTTGTTACATAGCTTAGCAACTTTTCACCACCAGCAATTTAGGTACTCCCTGAATCATAAATGGCATCCACATTAGTGTTTCCTAACCGGGCATCTATCTAACAATTTTCCTAAGGCTTAGGACAAATCATATTGTCAGCATACACATCCAGAAACGATTCATGTCAAAATTTAAGTATTACGTGAAAACCTACTCCCTCATTTTAAAACATCTGCATCATAATTTCATTACACTGCATTCTAGCAGTCTACTTAAGAAAGTAGCTTCTTATTTGCATTCTTCAAGCTTTTGAATGTCTTTTTTTCCAAGCTGAAAAATCCCAGTTCATTCAATCTTTTCTGTTGAAACTAAAGAAAAGGTTCTTCAGTTCTAACAGAATTACCTTAGAAAAATTACAAGTCAAAGATACAATCCCGGAATCATGAAGTCTATCAGTATTATGACCATTTTAACGATCACTTGAATGCACAGTGATAAAACCTAGGCAAAATTGCAGAATAGCTGTAACATATAATTACATCACACGTTCACTCTAAAATCAGGTTTGCTTTTTTACTTTTCACTAAAGTACTGTATGGTCGCGGAGGTGTTTAATGGACCGTCCTCATTTCTTTAGTCCATTATGTTGCTGTGAGTCTCTAAATTTCTGTACATAATACATAATTTTATTAAAGCACCAGAAGTCAGATCAAATGGAAGCATGCTGTCTTTTCCATAAGTGGTCCAAACCGAATCATGGGTACTTCTTACAGGGAACAATGCCATCTTCTTCTTACTATGCATAGCTCCCAGCTGCTCATCTCTCCCTTCTTCTTCCAGTCTTTGAGCACAGTAAATTGAAAACCAGAACAGAAAGAAAACCAAAACCAACCCACAAATAAAACACCTCTCTGTAAATAAAGACAAAATCTATGTATTTCAAATCATTATGCTTCTCTAAGGATTTTCAATCAACTATGAATCCAGCCATTCACCTAGAATTAACTTAACTAATTCAGGCTGAACAGCATGATCTTTCATTAACTGGTTCTGCCATTATATGAGTATAAAAATCAGAATCACAACTACTGCCTTTGGTCTATGCAGGAGTTCAGTTTTTTCATAGCAGGTTATCTCCCCTTAAAAATCTTAATCCCTGTCAGTACAGGGGCACAATAACAATTCTTAGTTTCCGTATTTGTGTCTATCTTGAAAAACAGATTAAAAAAAAAAAATCCGTATCTGCAAGTAAATTACATATAACTATTTGCATTTTGTTGTGCTGAAGTATGTAAGCTCTACTCTTCTTCTGCCTTCCAACTCTACTATTATATATAAATGCAACTGAAGTGCTTTGTGCAACGCGAAACAATGGATTCCTTGTACACGCAATTTTGGCCACTTCAGCTTTTCAACTATGCAACTAATTTGCTGATTTTCAAAATAACTCAGACAACATTGATTTAAAAGTTAATTTAGTTTCCTGACTCTCTGTTACTATATGTAATGGAGATGAAACTGAACCACTTTTACTAGAGCATTAACGCTTGCTTTCAAGCACAGCTGGTAAGTTTTCTTTCTTTATGTCTCCAAATGCTGTAAAATCAATATCTAGGTATTTTACTTATCAAAAGGAAGAGAATATATTTACAAACACTTAAACAATAGTTTCGGATGTTGTTTTTTTATCTTTTCTTTTTCAAGAGTTTGATATAACCCATGCTTAGAATAAGAAGTATCAGACACACCTTTCATGGGCACAGACAATGAGGAGGTTAAGAGGAGTCTTATTTGTTGGTGGTTGTTTTGTGGGGTTTTATAAAATCCAGCAGTTTGTGTTCATCTGTCTTGAGAAAGAGAAATCTGAACTGAGATGAATTTTCCTTTGTCCATATCCTTATACTAATTTCTCTCTTTTTTTTTTCTTTTCAGTTGGGTAATTATCTCTCCTCTGCATTTCAATTCTGTTTTGGCAGCTTGGATGTCCAACTGTTCCTTCTTCCAGTCACCAAAAAGCTACACGTTGCTGGGTGAAGAGAATGCATTACCTCACCCAGACTGCCAAAGGACCAGAAAAGAGGCTTAGGTCTGTGATCTGTTGTCAGAGCTTCTGCAGCCAACATTAGGACTAATATAAACAGTGGAGAGAAAAATGGAATTATTTTTTTAAAGACACCCATTGCTTTCCTAATGGCAACATTTTCGTGTATATTCACACAGATCTTAACTTTCTAAACCATCCAGGTTTTTTTTCCCATGTCCTGTCAACCTTAAGACTAACAAACACTGTGCACAATGGAAATTGCCTAAAACTGCATTTACTGAAGTATTTTCCATATTTAAATATTCATCTTTATTGTACTGAATATATTCCATGATACTCATCTTTTTATTTCCACAAACAAAAAAGGTAACTACTAAAATATTTGCAAAGAAATGGGGAGGGAGAGACTAAGTCTTGAATTTACATAACCTGACAAATTTTGCAAAACTTCTGATATTCCAAATGTATTTGAACAACTGTTATTGCCATTGAATAAAATACAGAAAACGTGCAGATAAAACTATTTATTATATTTAGAGGAACACCTGCTAACACATACAAATCCTGCTTTTCAAGTTTCCAATCAAGTCACTGAGAATAATTGTCCGAAACTGAAGTATACTTAGACATCTTTAGCTATAAATGTGAAAAAAAATTTTTACGTCTTTTACTTCAAAACCATGCATACTGATATGATACACTTATTACAGAAAAAAAAACAAGTAAATTTAGACCTATGTGCAAATGTGCGCTCAGCTATGCAACTCGATCACTCGCTGAAGCATAATTTCTTCGGCTGCCTGGTTTTATGTCAAATTCCAAAAACATCTCTGATAAAACATACACAATCTGAAACTGCCTGCCATTCCAGAAGATGATGTGCTGCAACACGATTTGCAGTGTTACCTCATTCCTCCTACCTTCCCCTACCTCCCACTCATTTCCTAAGGGAGGAGGAGAAAACACAGAACAGAGAGGAGAGTCTTCCATTTGACAATCAGAATTCAAACCCATCAAAACAAACTCACATGCTGTAACTAGCATAGGTATGAAAAGCCATGAAAATTTACCACTATCTAAGAGCATAGCCAACGTGACACTAGCTACAGCTAAGGCTACTTAGCAGCTAACAGTTGATTAATATTTGATTATTCAATACAGTTCAATCATGAAAAGTGTCATCAAAATGGATCAGGATAGAGGCAAACCATCCTTACCCTAGTGACAACCTCTCCGTGTTACTGCTGAGGAAAAGAGAGAGCAATGGAACTTAAGTACTTTTGTTGCATAAACTTGCACCTGTTTTGTAAACAGAAAAGAGTTACTGATCTAGAAGCAAACACAGTTGCTTCAGATGTGTTGACCTTTTCTTGCTGGTTTGCAAGCACCATGGTAAACTTGGGCTTCTTTTTAACCAGAAACAGTTTCTTTTACTGCACTGTCTCTGTTACAACACTGGTAGGTACAACAGGTGAAGTAGCTCTTCGTGTGTTTGCAGCGGCAGGACATTCAGCTGCAGAAATTCCAAACAGCAGGGGTAGAAGGCAGATTACTCAGTGTGTAATGGCAGCTCCTCAAGAACTGCAGCTACAGAAGGTTAAGTTGCTTGGATCAATTCTTCATACTGACCCTGTTCACAGCGATTAGCAAGAATCCTTACTCACTTTCTAAACCAAGCCTGATGAACACATGGATTTAATATTCACAGGGACACGCAGAATCACAGAGACATTTGGTTGGAAGAGGACCTCCAGAGTTAATCTAGGCCAGCCTTCTGCTCAGATGAGGATTATTGGCAGCACCAAATGAGGGCAGCCTTGGCTTTGAGTCATCGTGGTCTAGAGGCATGAAAGGATGAAGACTACAATCTCTGAGGAACATGTTCCAGTGCTGCACTATCCTCCTAGGTTCCCAGAAAGTTTAAAAAAAATCCACATGCTTGAAAGTCATAAAAGCTCAGTTCAGTAGAAAAGCAAGTCAGAAGAACTTTGGCCAATAAATCACAGAATCCATGCAGTTCAAAAGGATCTAGACCAAGCCCCTTCTCAAAGCATGATCAGCTAGAGCAGTTCCTCCAGGCCCTGCCCAGTCATGTTTTGAGTATCTCCACAGAGAGAAAGTCCACAATAACTGAACAACTCATTCCACTTTGACCAGATCCACAGATAGAAAGTTTTTTCTCAGGTTTAAATCAAATTTCCTGTGTTTCAGTTTGTGCCCATTGTCTGTCGTCATGTTATAGAGCATTGCTGAGAAGAGCCTGGCTCGATCTTCTTTCCTGTCTTCTGTCAGGCACTCATTCATACACATTGATGTGATTCCCACGAGCCTTCTCTCCCCCAGGCTAATCAATCCCAGCTCGCTGAGACTCTCCCCATGTTACAAATGCTTCAATCCCTTAATTATTTTTGCGACCTTTCACTCCAGTATGTTCATATCTCTTCTGTACTTGGGAACACACAACTAGACCTAGCATTCCAGATGTGATCTTGCTAGTGCTGAGTAGAGGGGAATGATCACCCCCTTTATCTCACTCGTGACCCTCCGCCTCACACAGCTTCATTGCTGTCCTTTGCTGCAACAGCTGACAGCTCATGTTCAGGCAGCATCCTCAGGTCCTTCTCTGCCAAGCAGTTTTACAGCCGGCCTGCCCCCAGCATGTACTGGTGGTGCCGGGGGTTGCGCCTCCTCCGGTGCAGGACTTTGCACTTCTTTTTGTGGAACTTCATGAGGTTCCTGTCAGCCTGTCCAGGTCCCTCTGAACAGCCGCACAACCACCTAGTGTATCAGAAAATTCTTCCAGTTGTACATATTTTAAGATCATCAAACATTTGTTCATGATCTTTTGAAGTAGACATACTGAAGTGTGTATGAATCACACTGAAGAAATAAAAATATTAAGAACTAACGCTGAGGTATTTGGTTGAGCTTTAAGACTGTGATTTCTTTCCATGCATTAAATAAAACGCAAACCATAACCATCACTAGAAGTCACAGGTACTTTACCATATGCTTGAGTACAGAACAGAAATAGTTTTATATATGGTATTAAATGAATCACATGATCTCTGGATTTTTTTCCTTGTGTGTATTCTTTAATAAACTGTTACAGCCTGCTGGACAGATGTGTAAACATACTTTGGTGGTTTCTCTGCTTGCATGTACAGTTGGCACTAGGCCAAAAGACAGAACTAACAGAACTGCATAAATTTTCACATAAATTTTATTGTGAGGAAATCATAACATAGCTTTTGTTCTCTCTACAAATCCACCAATTGTTTCCCTGACTCAGTATAAGACAGCGACATTAATCTTGAAAATCTCTAGCACTACAGACTCCAAATACCCCAATGGTCTTGTTAGGTAGGAGAAGGCAAGGCTCTTAAAAATAACATTTCCTCAGTTGAGTTGAAAAAGCAGAGAGACTTCTGGGAAGCTTCTTGATTTTGGAGTACAGCTTGTATTTCTTTGCAAATGCCCACAGTCCCCCCCATTCTCCTCACTGCCCAGGAAAAAAAAATACAAAAAAAACCCAACACAGATACAGATATACCTTTATTTCATGTATTCTTAGAAAAAGATAAAGACTTACTTTAAAGTAATATTGGAGTGATTTACTTTCTGAACATAAAACATTCAAGCATCAAGTGCTTTATTAAATTAAAATATACTTGATTCTCATATTCATCTTTACAAAGCTCAATATGCGAAAAGTAGCGCATGTGCCCAGGAACTAAACAACTGGTTAAGTGTTATTAAAGAATGCTTTTCAAAAGTTTCATGTTTTTAATATATGAACATCAGGCAATATTATTAAATTCAGTGTTTTCCCAGTAACTGTACTACAGCATTTTAGTCATTACAATCTATTTAGAGACTAGATTATAACTTTTATTAGTTCCCACTGCAAACAGCTAAAAAATCCTTATCGGCATTTTCTAGGGTAAGAGTAAGGTAAGATCCTTCAGTCAACAAACATACTTTGACTATCTTTGTTTCCTCTACTGTTTACATCTACCACAAACCTCTCTGGTTCTTAGAATCATAAACCAGTTTGGGTTGAAAGGGACCTTACAGATCATCTAGTCCAATCCCCTTACTGTGGGCAGGAAGATCCTTCACTAGACGGGGTTGCTCAAAGCCCCATCCAACCTGACTCTGACTTCTAGGGATGGAGCAACCAACACTTCCCTGGGCAACTTATTCCAGTGTTTCACCACCCTATCTCATCTTACAATGTATTTACCCTGTAATTTTCACCTGGTGCTTTTAAGTGGCCTACTCCTTGCTTTCAAAAGCTTAAAATGTGACAGGAAATGGAAGACGCTTGCCTTGAAGTCAGCTGAAACTGTAACATGGGGGCAACTCCTCGTGCCTTCTCACAGAAGCCACCCCTGCAGACTCCTTGCTACCAAAACCTTGTCACATGAGCCCAGCACAACACAACAAAATCTGATCAATTAATTCAGATACAGACAGCTTTGCAGAAGTGATACTACAATACGTACACAAGCAAAATTGTAGATGTCTGGATGACATCTACAGAGAAAGATGATATCTTAAAAAAAGGAATAAAATCAGATGATGAACGAGATGCTGGCAAAAAGCAGGAAAAAAATCTGAGACGTAACAGGCAGGTTACAAGATCAGGTGAGAAGAAACAGTAGAAGAAGGAGCACATAATAGAGTTCTAGTATGTGATTTAATGAACTGACAATTTTTATAAATTACAGGATAAAAATTCAAATTATGTCAGATGATTGCTGATATGACAGCTCTCCCTTTTTCTGCGGAATGCCTTCAGATTGCTATGGGCATCGTGTGACAAGAAAGCACTGGCCTCCCTCATAAGAATTTTTATTGTCACCTTTGTATGTAAGCCACCAGGACTCAGATACCTACCAAAAAGTGGAAATCCTGTTCTTTCATTGTGGGCCATGCCCTACTTTTTCACATCTAGGGGGTGGAGAAAGAGCAGATGGTGCCAGTTTATAGAATTGCTTCTTTAAAACAATGTATTTCTTGTAATTTTTCAAATTTTTCCCCTTTTGGGAACTATCCCTTTCTACTGAGTGTTCATCCCTTTCAGTAAGTGTTCTTTATAGACACAGTAATAATAATTCATTAAAATTTAAAAGGACATACAACAATAATCAACATTAAACTGTCTGCTCTGTAAAAAGGAAGGTCAAACATTACTGCCAACTTTTTAAGACTGCCATTTAAAAAAAATCAAGATGTAAAATATAAAGTTATTAAAGAACTCATCATAACTTTCAACAAAACAATAAATCAAGATGCTGGGCTCTTTTTAGGCTTCATTTCTCACTTTTCATCTGCATAAAGATAAAAGCTCAAAATTTGTATCCATGTTATATCTGTATTTACAACTTTCAAACTTACTACGCTTGTAATGCATCTGTATTAGTTTTTTCACAACTGTAACAGAAATACAGCCTTGATGCACAAAGAATAATTACAACTGAACTAGGTTGTCAAATTTCAGTTTTAGCATCCAAGTACCTTTTGAAAAAGTATGGCTGCCTAAATGTCAGCACTGTTCTGTCACCTGGAATTTTGCAACCATTTAAAATTAAATTTTGAAATTAAATTCTGAATGTCAGAAAATAAAAACAGTAATTTTGAAATTAAGGCATAAGCAGTCTGGGGAGTTGGCTCTTCTTCCAAGCTTCACATATTGAGTTGATGTCCATCCCTTTAGCTTTTCAATGTGAAAGAAAACAGATCCCATGTTTCTCTCACGTTTTACTAAACCCAATTAAGGCTTGAAGTACATAAATACCTTCAAATAAAAGATGCTGCATAAACAGAATTCTTGGAAGACCATATGAACTGCAGAAACATTTCACAGTAAAGAAACTGAACATTCAGGTTGTACTGTTTTGGGGTTTTCTTTGTAAAATAAGTATTTGTGATATAAAAGTCACTAACATTTTCTATTCTTATTTTTTAAAGTATGTATTCCATTCTCTATAGTAGGAGAAGAAATATTCTGCTCATTTAAAAAAAAAAAAAAATTCCAAAAATATCCAGTATCTCTCTTCAGCAGTTGCTTATGCATCAAATGCTACCCTCAAAGTGCTGCTGCCCACACACCGTGATTACTCATTTGAACAAGAAAATGAAACTTTAAAAGAAGGGGGAACACTATATTTATACCAAAAGACATTTAAAGAAAAAAAAAAAAAGCTCCAAAGGAGGAGGCAAGAGTCAAAAATCACACCTGTGGTCACAGCCTGAGAACTTTAGCTTCTATTTCCTTATTGACAATCAAAGCAAACAGGCCCTGGCCTGTGTGCTGGGTAATGAAGAGATTAGTGTACATCAAGCTTCCAATCAAAAGGATTTTTCTTTCCAAACGATTTTAAGGTAGGTGCGTATTCTACGAAGAATAATTCATGACAACAACATGTCTGCAATCACAAAACGTTGATTCAAAATGAGTCCATTTTCACGCTTAGGAATTTCCTCAGCTCACACACGCACCCACACCTCCCACAGTGTCCAGCTCTCATGCACTGCAGCAGCTGCTTCCTTCATGCTCCAAGACCCCAAATTCAGATCAGCCTTACCAGCACTGCCTGCAGAGCATAGGGACGGCCATGAGACTGAACTGCAGGTAGGAGAACAAAAAAAAAAAAAAAAAGGAAAAAAAAATGTATTTTCCTGTCTGTGCCCTTCTCCACTGCACGAGCTTTGGTGGGGTTTCTCTATAGCCGTACCAACCACCTGATGATCTTCATTAGTGATGTATGAACATCCTCTGCACAGCTTGGTCTGCTCCTCAGTCAACCCAGAGCAGGTTGGCTCTGTTGGCATACACCTTAATGCTCACCTGCATGTTAAGGTCTCTCTTTTCTAAAAAAACTTTTTATTCTGTTTGTATTTATATATGTATCTTACTGTTGAATCAATCTAGAGGTATTTTTATCTTTAAATAGGTTTTATGTCCCATATCTCCAACTCACAAACATCAATTCATAGAAATTCCTTTCCGCGCAAAACATTGGAGACAGAAAAACACTGAAAGAATTGTACGTGTTCAAAACTTTTGTTTGCTTTTCTGTGGTAATTACTATCCTTTGTATCCAACTACATACAGTAAAATTAAATTAAGACTAAATGATTACGTTTTAACATAAACATAGCTTCCCCTGTGCGCAATGTGAAACAGAATCACTTATACCTTCAAAATAGCAAAGACTAGAGTATTTTCTATACACTTGAACTTACATGGTGAAAAAAAACCTGTAAATTAAATCAGCATCCAGGAAATTCCCTAAACATTCAGACTAGGAATATCTTATATTTTATCTATGTATCTAACTAAAGAGCTCATCTGGTAAGGTTTCAAAATGCAGAGTTGTTTTTCTTTATTGCTTCTTCTTCCCCACACTCTCTTCTTTATTTTCATATTCACTTCTACTTTTCTCCTGATGCCCTTTCAGGTTTCATCAAGATGATTTTGGCCAATGAGAATATCAGTAACTGAGAAAAGACATCTCCCTCCTCCAAACTCTAAAGTTTGGTGTAATACTAAATAACAACAAAAATGGACAAGCTGATCTAAAATCGCTTTACTTCAGCAATATTTGATCTGTCTCAGAGATTTACATAATTTGCTGTGGCTGCTAAGCAACAAATTAAATATGATTTGGTATATTTAAATTCATTATTCCTCCTACTGCTCTTCTGACTGAAAAAAAATACATTTATAATAACGTTCTTGTCACAGAGCAATAACATTGAAGAAAGGTCCTGCACTTCAGCAGGTGTACTAATTGTGAGCAAAAGAATATGTATTTGTTTGCCCTGCAGTAAAGATGAGGAAATACAGAGAACACAACGTCTTACAATCTATTTCCAGAGTCGCTATTGTCTGTATTGTCATGACACCTACAGAGATTACAGTTTTGCCTAAATTAGCCAGCTCGTGGCAAATTAATAGGCAAGACAAACATAAGATGGATAAGTAACTCCACCTGGGGCTCTCTGTTTGAGCTCTACTAGAGTATTGTGAATTCAGCACTCTATTCCGAGACTTTATACGTGCGGACGCTGCATTTCCAGCTGAGAAAAGCAACTGAACAAAACTAACCTTCAGTATCAATCAAAAATGCCTCCTGCCCGGAAATGAGAAGCACCACACTTACTAGTCTTTCAGCTGCAATATGCTACTACTGTAGCAAAGCGCACACAGACCTAAAATTGAATGTGGATTCCAAGTAGAAGTGCAGAGAAATCGCAACAGGCTCCTCTCTTGCAATTTGCAGGTATTACCAATTCAGAAAGACAGTTCTTCAGAATCCAAGAGACCACTCAAATCTTCAAAATAGCACCTTCAATTTGAAACATGAAATAAAATGCTGTCAGAGGTGGAAAATAACCTTTGAGTTTAAAGAAGGAAAGGAATGCCCAGCTTCTTTTCACCTCCTTAAAGCAACTATGTTAGACATGAATTGAAAGCAAGTAATAGCATTTGGTGTGTGGGCAGGAGGATTGCGTTGCTACTACCAGTGTTTGTCATGTGTCTACTGAATATAAGCATGTCAGCTCTTCATCTTGCAGCCTTCATTGGTAAAGAGTAACAAACCCATCAGAATCACAGGAAAGTTTTATTTGTGTACATCTTAGTGTCTTTTTTCCAGACAGAAATACTCCTGTATTCTTCATCTCAATTGCATTAACTTTCTGACTATTCAAATTATTTGCTATTAACTGTTATTACCAGATGAACATTAGCCTGTGGTAACAACTTTGTGATGAATGTTTTTTATTTATCCACATCACTAAGATAGATGCTTTTAATTTCAGCTACAATATTAGAAGAAAAGTTACTAGATTAAAGTTGCCAAAAAGCTTTCAACTTTTAAAATTTTAATGAAAAGAGTAACAAAAATTAATTCCTTCACACACGAATATATCAGCGCTCATTCTTCCACTTCCTGTTGAAATCATATATTCGAAGGAAATACTTAAATATAAAAGTGGTAAGTCTTAGTTTTAACTCATTGTTTATGTAAAAGGAATCCCAATATTAATTGCATTATCAAAAAAAAAGTCAATAACTGTATTTGAAATATGCTGAGTATAAACCAGGTTTTACCGCAGATACCCACAATGTAACCGTACAATTATTTTTGAAGTATCTGTCCATTTTTCCTCCTTTGAAAGCTGCTAGTATTTACATCCCCCAAAAGGAGGTATTTATTAATCTAGAAAATAGATTTAACAGATGCAGTATATGGATGGACAGTTTACTGGGATGTCATCCTTGGAAGGCCAACAGAGACAAATACTGTGTTGAAGTGATTACTTAACCACTGCAAGTGCTGCTACTAAGTACTATCAGGCACACCACTATACAGCTCTTGAATAGCAATAACTCCTCATCACTACAAAGATGAAAATTAAAATAGAAATGTTCCTTTTCTCTTTAATTTACAGGTTTGGAAATTTGGCCTTTTTTCCTAAGACAAAAATCTAAAAAAAGCGCCCTTCTTTGGGGACTGGGCCTTCAAGATGTTCCGGGCCATTTTTCACTGTGATGAGTCCTTGATTGTCTGAGTTGTCTTTAGATTACCACAGACTGTAAGCAGAGCTGTATAGAACATCTAGATCTGATCCTGTTTTAACACGGTAAAATAAAAAAAAACAAACAACAAATCAACACAAGACAAAAACAAAAACTCACAACTAAACTCACTGTAAAACAGTAAAGAGAGAGATATGGAGAAAGTTGAGCAGTGAGTCATCTGCAACTGTGAAGTTCACTAAGAAGCACAAGGAGGTAGAGTTGCTCCACACATCAGGATGACAGTGGCAGCCCTGCTGGGAAAGACCCAAGGGTTACAACAGACTCTGAACTGAAGGAAAGTTAACAACGTGTTTTTCATCACAAATAAGGCAAAGCACACACTGGGCTGTATTAGGAGGAAAAAGAAGTAGACAGAAACAAGAACAAAGAGAACAAGAAAAGTTACCTTTCCTCTCTAACTCGGCGCTAGTAAGGCAATACCAAGAATACTGGTTTTGGGATTCCCATTTCAAAAAGACTGTTAGGAGACTGGAGAGGCTCTCCTCACATGGTAAGGGGCTGAAAACCCATAGCTTCCAAGAAGACAGGGAGAGCTAGACCATTTTAGCCAAAGAGACTAAGAAGCAAATTAATAATAGCAAAAGACAACTGCTGGACAGGAGCAACAATGAAGTCAAACTCTTCATAGGTGATAGGACGAGGGGTAATGGTTTTAAATTAGAAAAGAGTAGATTTAGATAAGACATAAGGAAGAATTTCTTTACCATGAGGGTGATAGAACACTGGAACAGGTTGCCCAAGGAGGTGGTTGGGGCCCCATCCCTGGAGACATTCAAGGTGGGGCTTGACGTGGCTCTGAGTAACCTGCTCTAGTGGAAGATGTCCCTGCTCTCAGCAGGGGGGTTGGACTAGATGACTTCTGAAGGTCCCTTCCAACCTGGACAGTTCTATGATTCTATGATTCTTCTTGGTAGTAGCAGACAGTTAAAAGTGAATGACCATAAATTGCAATTCAAAAGGCTCTGACTGAACTTCTGGAAAAAAAAACCTTCATAGGAGGGTGGTACAGGGCTGGAATTGGTCAGCCCTGGAAACGGAGCCTGTGGAAGCTCCATGCTCACAACCGTTCAAGATTCATCCACACAAAGGTATGTGGCCTGGCTTAGTGCCGGCCATAGTTCTGAGTTGAGCAGGAGTCTGGACTAGATAAAGTGAGGTCCCTAGTCATCACATCTATGGTTTTACCTTACAAAAAAAGCTTTAAAATTGCTAAGAGATTAAAAGAATAGGTGGAGGCAAATACCGAAAAATGAATCTAACTTTCCTAGTGTTATGATAATTTATCTAAGATTTGTAGCACTATCTCCCCTGAAAGTTGCTGTATTCAATACAAAAATGAAACAGGACAGAAGTTTGGAATTACCACTGAAATGAAATGTATTCTTTCACTTGAAGCATATAACATGCAAAGAAATGGTCTGAACTAAACCAGTCCTGATGCTATATTAAAGGATTATTCTGTGAGAAGAATGTCACGAAAAATGAACTTCTCTCCCCTCTGAATTACTTTAGCTTTTTAATATAAACTATGTATTTCATCCTTCTGGAAAAATAAGCAATTGCAGAAGTCTGTTTGACATGGTATCATATTATTGAAAACTAACTTATGCATGCAAACTGTTTATTTGATTTTAGAATAATCTTTGTCTACTGTCTTAAAGCACTGACAGCATAAAATCTCATTTCAACTA
This sequence comes from Baryphthengus martii, assembly GCA_013396935.1. Lineage (NCBI taxonomy): Eukaryota > Metazoa > Chordata > Aves > Coraciiformes > Momotidae > Baryphthengus > Baryphthengus martii. Next base: position 61,951 of record VWZK01011966.1, read on the forward strand.
TCACCCTTATTGCCAATTTTACTCCAAACTCTCTCATCCTCAAGTTCATTAATAAAGATTCCCCATCCGTAATGTCACACTTACAATTAAGCTTATTTAAGGGATGTACAGAATAGGGTGTCTCTAACTTGTAGTAACATATTTGTGAGAATTATTTTCTTCTGAAAAACAGTCTAAGTTTAAGGATAAGGATCATTTACAGCTAGGATTTTAGAAAGAATGCTATAACTGTGTAGAATACGACTTTTGACAAAAGCCCAGCCGATATATAGAGTCCAATTCCAAACCTGCATAGATGCCTTATTTTCTTACTCCACTTTTGCAAGGAATATTTAGGTAGTAATTTGATAACCACTTTTTAAGAAGCACAGACAGAAATCCTGCAGTTTCTTCCCTTATCTTTCTACCCCCAGCATACACGTAAAATTGTCTGAGAAGAACAGAAAATTAATCCAAGTAAAACATAATCCAGTAAACGAACCCCAAAAGAGCCTGGATGAGAACCCAATCCCACTTATTGCAAAACCATACAACTGCAGGGTGACATGAGTGCAAGTATCATCTGCAGAGGCTAACAAAATTAGTACCACAAGAATTTCTTGACAATCTACATTCTTACAAGCGTATTTCTGAAATTCACAGAGCCCACTTAAAATATACCCACATAAAACGCATAAATTTTCAAAATACATAGAAGAGACACAGAGACAGGGTTTCTGCCTTAAGTTCAGTGTCAACAGTGGAAGAATTTTATACAACATAGTATTAGCCTAAATTGGTCATGAAGTTTCAGATTGTATAATGTTCATAATACCGTTCCTGAGGCCTCGTGCAGATTGTTAACATAAGGTACTGAAGCCTCATACCAACACTTAAGTAACTAGCTCCACAAAATCTTGTGTTGCTATCTTTAAGGAAAAAAACACCTGCCAGAAAACAAGATGAAAACCTAACTGATACTGATAGGATACTAGTCTTACTGTCTAGATGTTCCTTTGAATAAATCAACTACAGCCCATAAAAAAGTTCTACTAGTACCTACACATCTTTCAGGTCTGCATAGGGTTTCTAACCTCAAGTTGTAGTTTAACCCAGTTTTGTATCCCATATCTCTCTTTCTCATATTTTTGTAAGACTGTAAATTCAGGTGTTTTGCTTTTCTTCAACGAGTCCCTGAATTAGGTTAGATATACACTTTGATCCTCTGCATCCTTAGCAATTTTTTTATCTTTCTCTGCTTGCTTTTCTCCCTCCACTTTTTGTTTTCAGTCACGTTTTCTACCAGTTATAACTGTATACAGGATTTTGTTTCCCAGGTTACTTTCTGTTCTCCTACTGCTGTTCTCTACTTCTTCTCAGATGTAAATATCAGTATGTTAGAGCTTTCTTCCAAAGCTCCTTCACCTTTTGCCTTTTCCTAATTTATCTAGATACCAGATTTATCTTCCTTTCCCCCTTTTCCAGCTCCCAGATTCAATTCCACCTCCCAGGACATCTTATATCCTTTAGTGCTTCTCCACTCCCTCATTAACTTCAGCTCCTCCCACTGTACACTATATATACACACACACACACATACATGTATAAAGCTGTCTATCAACATTCAATACAGCACTAAAGAAAACCTTGACAATATTGCTACCAATTTTGAAAGGGTCAGGGCTTTCAAAACCTTAAAAGCAAAATGGGTAGTTTTTAAAGTGGATTTCCTAAAAGAGAAAATCACACAGAAGCCTTCAGCGTCCCTCAAACTCAGTAGGCATTTGAAAAAAATCTCAAATGCTTCCCTTTTTTCTATTCCATCTAACACCTTCTTATAGTCTTTTGCTATGCTATTTCACGTATCTTACCTTGGCGATTAACTTCTGTGCTTTCACAGATAATGCCATCTGTTGATCCCCCTCATCCATACTATGAATATAATCACTCTCATCCCATGCTGAAAAGAACCAAAAATCTTCCTACTTTGCATACATGGAAGATCACAACTGTTTCCTCCCATTTTCAAAACTGTGGTCTTCTTGATGCAAGTAGGAGAAATCGGCAAGTATGGCAGTGGTCATACTTCCCTTCTCACCATTTGTCAGGTTTAGTTCTTCTCCAGGGAGAGACAGAAATTAAGCAGACAGAACACAACTTGAAAATAAAACCAAACGTCAGATAAATGGATTCTAAGCATGACTGACTAGTTTGTGCTCATTTCAGCCTTTTAGGTGAAATAGAAGTTTTTGTTGTAGCTAAAAAAAACTCAACAAGTTATCACTTGCCTCTTCTTTTTTTTTTGTTCTTTAGTTTTCATCCTTTTTCTTCCCAAAGACCTACTGCGACAGACTTGGGAAAAGAACTTTGAAATCTCCCCATCCCACCTCCACTCACAGCCCACCTATGCTAGGAAAACTAAGTGGTTGTGATAGCACAAGAAGCCTTTAAACTCAATTTTTTCATCTTGTGACAAAATGCTGTATCCATCATCTGTAATTGGGAAGAAAAGGAGTAGGAGGTTTAGAGTCTGACTTTCCACATTAAAATTTTCTAATAACTATCAAGGGGAAAAAAACAACTACACTAGCAAGCAAGTAAATATTAAGCTCCCTTTTACTGGAAAAATTGTGCATTCTTTTTTAAAAGTACAAGTTTATTGAAAGACATACGAAACTTTGTTTGAATATATCAATTGACATATAAGGGTAGAAGAAATTGTGGGTAAAGAGCTTATTTTGTGCACCATCTTATTAGACTTCAAGAGCATATTTTATCTTGCTAAATCCGGCTCATTTCAAAAAGCTGTAATGCTTTAAAAATTGTTTCCTGAGATGCCCACATAAATTATATGTTATAATGGTGATTTAGCAATATCCCAAAATAAGACTATGATGGCAGACAACAATACCTGAGGTCTCCTTGAGTTTGGTGGCAGAACTTTTTAAGACTCAGTTGGGAGCCTGAGAAAACTTCTTTCAGAACATAACTGCCACACACAATCTTGGAACTGCTCAATGTTCATGCTAGCAATTTCCTCTACTTTTCCACATCCTTTTCCACCTGTTAAACCTCATTTCTAGTTACTGGTTTCTTCCAGTTTTGAGGCAAGAATAGGATGAAACAAAATAGCTCTCTTCCTTAGTAACACTGCTGCCCAGGCTTTGAAGAGATCAGAGAAGCTCTGAAAATTCTGTTTGGCTTTCATGATAACAACTATAAATGCTATGAGCTGTTACATAATATTTTTTTTTCCATAGTTGTGAATTATCACACAGAAAACCTTTAGGATTTCGCACACACGCCACCAATCTCCAAAGATGACTGGTTTCTCTGAATTTCTGCATATTCATTTATATTAATAAGCTATTACAATAATTAAAAAAAACTACACTCAGGATTAGGGCTTTGGCTGGTTCTCACTAAATACAGTTTTGCATAGAATTACAATGAAAGCACAAGCAAAAATTCTTAACAGTAACTACTAGAAATATATTTTTCTCAACTCCTAGGTACACACAAATGCACCGAGTTAGTTAACAATTTCTTTCCTGAGTAAGCTTTAAGGAACACAATGTAAAAACAAAGCCCTCAAAAAACTTCACATGCTGAGTTATTAGTAATTTGGAACAAAAAAAAAAAAATTTAATATGTGACAAAAGGAATTCAAATATCCAACAGTACATTTTACCTTCCCTTCATATCCCCAGCTCTTAAAATTATACTAATTATTACAAATAAAATAAAATGCTTATTGTCTTTACATTCTAAAATTTACTGGACAAAAGATGATTCCTTTGCTATCCTCTCAATCTTGCTACATTTTCTAGCTTTCAGTTTAAAATTCAACTGCTACAAAATACAAGTTTTTGCTTAGGCACATAATGATAAAGTCATGCTTATAAAATAAGCACAGCATAACACATCTTATTAGCACTACTACCTTTAAAATATTTGAAAAAGTGATAAGCTTTACAACTAGAATAACGATGGAAAGAAAATTATGTATTACAATTTACAGCAATTAAGAGAAAAAAAATTAATTCCAAGCAATACCTTTAATTTACAACTCATTATTTAGGCTGTTAAAATGATTAAGCCTTCCATATACTTGCCTTAAAGCAACCCATCAATGTAAATAAGCAGAGCTTGACACCTACTGTAAGAGTCTGTAATAGATTTACTTGCCTAGCCTTCTGTAGGGTACCTCCACACTAAAACAAGTCCCACATGTCATTGTTCTGCTTTATCACTTGCCTCCACCACAAGAAGTGAACAAAGCATTTTACTTATCGGTTCACTTAGCAAGGAACAGAAAGGCAAGAACTGTGAACAGTAACTTATTTGCACAACTGAGCCTATTGTCTCTTGTTTAAACTAGATGCTACCTCAGCAAGTAAAACATTGCAATTTTGTATAAAAGAGAACACTGAGAACAGGAAAAAAAACCAAAATATAAAGGAAATGCTTATTTGTACTGTTCATCTGACAAAAAAAAGAGATGAGGATAGTATAATATAATAATAACATCTACTAAGAAGGGTTTAAATTATTGTTTGCCTATATTTTTATGTAAAAGCTCAAAAAGCAGAACTCAAAATTTTGTCAAGGTCTGCTAAGAAATGCTGTCAACGTAGGTCGATTGTTACTGTTTGGAAGAGAGCTACTTTTAGAAGGATCTAAAAGAATTATATTTAGGAGTGAGTTAAAGTGGCCCGTTCACATTACACACTACTTCTTGACATTTCTGACAGCAGCTGTTGTCTTTCTTTTATGGACACCTTAAAAAAAACCCCAAACACTATGAAGACTATACTCCTGAGATCAGAGAGCAGAGCTTTAGAAGTTTAACTGCTGAGTGAATGCAACTACTGTCCCAAGCAGTAACGTGGATTGCACAGGTCGACAAGGGCTGAAGTGAAATGTTCACTTCAATTAGTTTCTAATACAATACCTGAGGTTCAAAATGTTCTGACAAAGAGTAACTTATGAATTCCATAAAATACCCACTATATACATGTCACAGAATGTCAAAGTGACTGAAGGTTCTTCCGCTTTTAAAAAGCAGCTGTCACGCAACATCTGCAGAGATCTTTCTCCATGACAGCAGCTGTCAATCTGAGGGGCTTCTAATGTTGGACTGAAGCAAACTATAAGGGGTGACCCCTTACAAAGAAGGCTCTCCCTAGGGCCATTCTGGGTACACGAAAGACAATGGATGACAAAGCTCTGAGGTGAGAAGAAAAGCATTAGCCAGCATTCGCTAAAGGAAGCTCATCACTGCCCTTTAGGAAAGCAACAGTTTTAGGTACCTTCCTTTCTCCACCGAGAACAGACAGTGAACCTATTGCCTCTTTGCGCTCCTCACTCTCAGCTGTGTTCTGTGGGTACGCACAGAGGTACAGCAGAACAGGGATAGACAAACCAAGCTGGTGATTCTCAAATTGCAATAAACAGAGGCTCGGCACCTTCAAGGAAAAAGGTTTGAAAACTGCCAGTTTAAGAAAAAGTTTTATTTACATTCTTATCAGCTGTTTTACAGCAGTGGAGGTTTACAGCGCACCACCAGATTCAGGAAGAAGAGGCTCAGGACATCAGGCACCGACATTTTCTGTTAAAATGGTGGAATAATACTGATACATGTTGATTTCTCTGCTTGAAGTTTCTCTGTTGCTTATAGATCATCTTCATAAATTCATATTCCGTTGCAATAAAAAGAGGCCATAGTAAATCAGCACCTATGGAGGTGCCATATTTAGAAGATTGAGAGGAAAACAGTGCAACTTCAAACTTCTCACATCCAGGAAAGAAGATGATCTTTGAGATTAGAATCTGGGTGAGGGAGAGAAGTTTGTAACCATACATGAAATATCATTCTGCATCTAACTCCCATTTCCCTACGAAACCATGATATGACAGTTACTGGTCAGCTTCATTTTTATTGTCTGTCCCAGAACAGCATTCAAGATTAGTAATATGCTATGGAATAAACTTAAATTACCCAAAATGCACCTAACAACTTTGCTTCACTCAATACTGAAATATCATGAGGAGGAGAGGTATAAAAAAAACTAAATCCCCCTACCAAACCCCCTAAAACAAAATAACCACAAAAAAAAAAAAAATTACCCACCAAAAGGAACAATCACCAGTATTTATTTTCAGACATAATTCATTTTTTCCTAAGAAAGAGATACTATGACTCCATTTCCACTGACTGTGTCAGCTTTCATTTAAAAGATCCATTTTTTTCAGTACTGAATAGACAGCTTTATTCTCACACATACACCAAAGAAAACAACAACAAACAACCCGCTTTTATTTACATGTTGTGTCAAGCAACTTTGCATTATATATCGCTTGGTCAAATCTGACCATACCATTAAAGCCTAGATTTAATAAAACATTTATGTCTACCTGGACAGCTGAAGACAGCTAGCTGTTAAAGTGTCTAAGAAATGAGCCAGTAAAGCCTCAGACTCATCCTATGCCCACAGGGGTATAGATTGCCTTTCAGTAAAGAATCCTCATTTAAGATTCCAGACTACCCACATATAGAATATGATGGATGACAACAGACTGGTGATTTTTATATTCCACGCCTTTTCTAGATTTCATCTGTCACATTTAAACTCACAGGTAAGCATTTTTATCCATTAAAGGTGAACACAGCTGTTTACATTCATTGCTTCAAAGAATGAAGAAGATGTCCTTATTTTCTCTTACAAAATGGAGCCAGGAGAGAGGGTGCCCATTTTTGATATTAGTTACGTTCCCTACAAAGCAGAAATTTTCTTTTGCTTTACAGGAGTTCAAAAGCATATCTCCTACATCCCGTGGGGGAGAATACATATACCACAAATTAAAAGACTATTCACCTTCTCTTTGCAGTTGTTCCACTAACCACAAAACAATTCAAGATTCACAATAGCAGAAAAACAGCAAGTATTACTATATGACTCAGCAGTTAGGACACACAATACAACCTTCAGAGAGCTTTTCCATATTTCATTTAATATCTTTCTAATAGTCTGTTATTACAACAAAAAATACGTTGGAAACTCAAAGAGCAGACAAAACTCAAAGAGCAAACAATATCCTTAAAAACTGAACAAAGAAGAAATGTATGTTCTCAGGAAGTTTGACACTGTTATTTCGATTTTATTTGTCAGAAAAAGAAGTAGGCACTAAAAGAGGACAAAACATCGCAGACTGATGATTTGCCTGACAATTTTTTAAGACACAGTCCAAAGCAGTAAGCAGTTAACACCTTTTTTTAAATGGTAAAGGTCCACCACCAGTAACACTCAGTTGCAGTTCCCTGATTGAAGTCTAGCAATCCACCACTTTCTTCTTGAAAAACAAGATCCTTGAAGTTTGTGTTTTCTATCCCAGAATCTCCTATACTGAACACATTGATCTCAATTATCACTAAAACCAGGCCAAACCACTTTCTCTCTCTTCTCATTTTCATGCCTGTTACACAGCAGAGATGAGAACACACCTAAGCCTCAATCAAGCTGACAGGCATTAATTTCATTCTGCAACTTTCTGACAAAAATCCAAGCCGCAGCAGAGGGAATGAATCACATTGTGTATTAAACAGAAGAAAAAAAATATTATTATTTTCTATTCATACTTGATAAATCACAGCTATTTAACTGAAAATATAAATTCTGAGCTTTAGGTTGGTTTTCATACTCAATGAGGGAAACTTCCTAACCTTTTACTCACAAGTCGGTATCTTCTTAACATTGCTGGTTGTACTAGAGGTCCAGTACATTAATTTCTCCCATGCTAATCAAACTTACCAAAATAATTTTCCCATATAATACCTGAGATTTTGGAGCACTTGTTTTTGAATCTTTGGGAAAGCCTGAAAGCAACATCCCAGCAGAAGCACACTAAAATTAAGTAGGAGTCCTGTATCACGATCTAATTCTGATTTCATTAACAAAAGACAACTGGTCATATAATTGACACACAAAAATTGAAGAAGAAATAACAACATATGTAAGGGGGGAACCATTAAAGGCCATGTTTTTTTAAATAAGTATTCATGCTGGTATTCTTCAAAATACACTTCCATAATAAGCCTCATACGCTAAAAATAAATGCAGTTTCAAGAAAAATTGAAACTCGAGACTTTGCAAGAGTACGAGTCATACTGGTACTTTCGACAGAAAGTTTGTAACACAAGAAGAGTTAATATAATAGAAGAAGTTAATACACATTTATACCAATTTATTCCTTGTTTATCTGTGGTAGTATTAAAGCTAGTTCTAATGATGAGCTTTATAATGTGCAAGCATGTCTACTGAAAATATTAAGTTTAGGCTCACATTGGCCTCAGACCACAGTCAAAGTGGATGCCATTTGCTCATCTGCACAACTGATGCACTAGCTAATGATATTTAACAGACAAATTTCTCCACCGAGGATATCCGCTAATTACAGAATATATTCTTAAAATCACAACAGCTGCACAATAACAAACACTATTAGCGATACTTTATAAAATGTAGTAATTACAGATATTTCATTTTTAATATAAACTTTCACAGACTTTGGATAACAAGTGATTTTGAAGCACTCAGTTGTAATGACATCTATATAACAAACCCTACAGCATTTGTAATAAAAGAAAAAATATTACGTATCAGTAATCAGCATAATTTTATCCATTTAAATCTAGAAATTAAATTACAATTTTATAGTTCTTAAATAGATGTGCATGTCACTTAGTAAATCTTATCTTCAAAGCCTGCATAATTCTACCCAAAATTAATACATTCACTACAGTAAGATCACCATGTACCAGATATAAATTTTCAATGTTAGAAAAAAACCCAAAACAATAACAACACATCAATCTGAACAACATGATTATTATCATTATACTCAAATTTGTCATTGTCTGGTTTAGGTCTCCTAAAATTTCTGCACTTTCGAAAGGGCCGTAACTCTGTGCACTGAACATGCCATTTTCTTTCTGTAAGGCCCCAGACACGTCAATCTTTCTACAGCCTCAAAGAAAAAAGGTCCTGACACAATATATATTTTTCTGAAGTGTACCTTCTGAATCAAAGTGCTGTTCTCAAGTACACATGAATCAGGCAACTCCAGAATCCTTTCAGCAACAGCCTCCAAAAGGTTGCTCACGTTCCAACATGAAATCAAAATCATTTTTTCTGCAACTCAAGCTTAGAGATAGCTGAATAGTCTAAGAACAAGGCTAACAGATGTGCCTTGAAATTCAAATTGACATTAACGTCTTGAAAAATTAACATAAACTGCTAACCTGCAAAAAAGGTGCATAGGCAAGTTGCAAGTCAGCCCACAAATCCCTGAAAAAGGAGGCATAAAACAGGTAGAGAAGAACCTGTCCTTCAAAGTCATTCTCAGTCTCCTAGGTTACCATCAAGCAAAATCCTTCTCTCTCTCTAGCTAACATGTTTCACAACAAAAACTGGCCAACAACCAGAAGAGTAAATCAACATCCAACACGCTTTATGACTGCATCACACACCGCCGAGGGTTTTCTTTTCTAGCTGTCTCCATTTTAAAATTACTTCCTTATCTCTCTGCTTAATGAAGTTTATCTTTTTCTAAAAAGATTCTTCCTCTAACGATACAGAAGGTTTCAAAGGAAAAATGACTCACTAATAGTAAAGAAGCTCATTATAACCGAGGATGGACTAGAATATCTTCAGCAAGCATATGGTTTAGGATTGTGAAAAACGGAAACATTTCCTTCTCACCACATAAAAAGGACTGGATGCTACATTTATGCTCAAAAATCAGCTTTGGTAGCTGGTGCTCCATATGCAAGCACCAAGCTAGCAGAAGTGCTTCCATCCCTGAAAATTCTCAGACACAGAAGATGACTCGCTTAGATTCTTTCCATACACGAATGGCTTTGCTGTTCAATTTGTTACCAGGAACAATGAAAGACAGAATTAAGCGACTATTTTATGCGACACGGCAGGAGTCTGAAAGTATTCAAATTAACAACAATTTTTCTCTATCAATAGGTTATTCTACATGAAACCTCTTACCAAGTATCGCTTTAGAACAAGACTGATTTTTAAGTGGCTATTTCCCATGGGAACTCTCTAACAACTAGTCAGAGCGCGCACATTCAGTGGCTGTCAAAAGTTCAGAATTAAGAAAAACTTTAAACCATGGAAGTATATACAGTCATGAAGATGTCCCATCGTTGGGCCACACTGATCCACCACATGAAGGTCACTCCAAATATAACATGCTATGCTGTGCTAAACAAATCAATAGACATCCAAGAGGATGGCTCAAGATTTCAGGAGAATAATCTTTTGGCAGCACTGATCAGATCTCCAATGAATAAGCAGACAGTAAACCTAAGAACCACCTAGAGTTTACTAGAAGACAGTCTATAAATAGACAAGGCTTCAAAAATCAATCAAACCTGGTAGATCCTAAGAATCAATGCTATCTACCTCAATTGCAGCAGAGAGTTTGGTATTATCAGGCATCAAGTAAGGATCGAGGAGCCATCAGAGTTCCTTTTTCCCTTTGACATAATATCACGACTATAATTTTTTTTTTTTCCATGAATACTGTCAGTACTTGTAAAGATTTGAGTAATGAAGCACCACTCTGACCTTTCCTGCAGATCAGACAGATGACTGTAGAGGAGGAGTAGAAACCTATCCAGAGCTTAACGACATGTGTATCGGTCATCTGGAAAAAAATGTGTTTATTAGCAGAGCAGCCGCAGGTATGAAATAGAAATCCAACTCTCCCCCAGTGAGAAAAAACACAAAACAAAAATCTTTCTCCTTGTTAATAAAACTTTTTCTCCTTTCCTAGACAAAGAAAGAAAATAATGTTTATAGCTCAAAGTAGAATGGATAAAAGTCTAGCTAGAGAAGCTAGCCACAGATAATTTCCAATATCTGATTTCCACTACTGGAAACATCACTGCTGGTAGAAAATATGTATTCTTTTTGGACTGAATTGTAGTGAACCTCTCTCCAGATCATGGAGCTCATTGAAGACAGATTTGTTTGAAGTTCATTCCCACGGGAAACAAAAACTGTTGACTCCTTTGTAACACAGATTTTTTTTTAATAGACCACTCATGCTAGCTGGAGCCACAGAAGGCATTCTGTTGCCTCGCCTGGGGATGCAGACAGTATTGTTTCAAGTGAGTAGCCACTTCTGAAGTTTCCAGAGCGCAACGCTCTTGAATCATCAAGACTATGGCATAACATCAGTTCACTCTGTATATGAATGATATGCTTAAGTATTCTGCCACATAACGCAATCCTTCAGCTGCAGTGTAAATTCCTGCAACACTGAATAGCTGTTGTATCATTTCCGATGTATTTTCACAAGAGCACATTCAGTTGTTTCATTACCACCTCTACAGCAGTCTAGACCACCTATCATTTCTCCCAAATTATTTGTAAGGTATTTTTATCTCCTGCGATGAAGATCATAGAACATTTGAGGTTGTCCACAGCAGAATCAACCAGAGCAGGTTGCTGAGTATTAAGATGTAATAAATATCACTGTCTTGTATTACCAGCAGAGATTGAAATTTGCCACATTGGATGCCTGGGAGGCACAGAGCGAGGGGTTTTTTTCTCCCTACAAATTACACAGTTTTTGTGAAGCTCTTGCTTCTGAGGAGAGGCTTCCAAAGAAAGGCACCTATGACAAACTCAACTTGTATTTTTGGTTGTGTTCTCAAGTTTACTAAGTTTCACACCTGCACATGGAATTACAGTTGGGGAGATTTGTCAATGACAGCCACCTCCATTAGTATCAACAAGAAGGCAGAACCAGCTGAGCGTAAAAGACCCCTCTAAGCATTTCTGCACACACTAGTGGCTGAACAAGATTTAACAAGTTAAGCATTTCCTTTTTTTACTGGAAAGCTGATTCTGCAGACCATTTTTACGAGAGCTGGTTGAACTACTTAAGTTCACACATATTATCAAGTTATAAATGACTTGTTATTTTCCTGGTTTGTTTGTTTGGGCTTTTTGTAATTACTTGAATGTCTGTGCCAAAATCACTAGGAGGGTGCTGTTTTGTCTTATGGTAATGAGAATCTTTTGTGGAACATTGCTCTCAGTTACCCACAAGGGCTCTTCAATAATGAGCCTGATTATGTGGTATAGCTGATCTGGCAGACAACCTAGCTGGACCCACATCTCCATCCTGAATGTGCCTGAAGGTAAAAGATTCTGGACCCTCAAACCATGAACAGTATCATGTTGTAGAAATACAGCTGTCAACCTTGATTTTAGCCACTCCGTAGCCTTTACTTTAGAGGTGGCAACCAGATGCTGCTCGACGAACCGCTGTGTCAAGGTTTAGGGTCAGGGCTGTCCACTGGACCCATAACCAATGCTGCTATTACTATCAGTAAAATACTTCAGTGTCAATCACTCTTCCAGTTTTCCATAACCTATGCACCTATTATGCAGTGCCCATGCTAAATAAAAGGGTTAATACGAAAGAAGACTCCACCTCCAAGGAGACGACTCATGCTCCTCACTATAAGCTTGCTGGACTGGCCTAAGGCAGCTTCTCTACAAACATCAATTTTCATCCCTGGTTTGTGTTCAAAGTCGCCATCCTCATGCTACAAGCTATTTCCATATTCAACATATCGATGCAAGAGTTTCTCTCGTTATCCCCCTGATTCGGACGGTTCCATTTTGTGTAAAACAGCTCATTACATCAAACGGACAGAAAATGACTCCAAAGCCCAGAAATTACAAAATTAATATCCGCTATGGAAGACTGAGAATACTTTACTCCAATAAGTATTAATTTATTTGAGCAGTCATCTCTGATGAGAACGAGTAAAGTTCAAATTATTGGTTTGAGCAAATAAAGGAAGGAGTTTAAGCTGGTTCTGTGTATTCAAGATAAATAGTCTAACATTGAATGAGAGATAGATAGACAGATACATACATACATTTATGGAGAGGTACATTGAGAGGAAGCAGGGAAAAATTCTCAATTCCCATCTCCTTGCAAGAAAGTATGGTTTCAATAAATTGTCTCTCACCGAATGCAGCTTTTTTCTTTTACACCTGCTTTGGAGAGCAGAAATTCACATCTACTTTATAACTTCCCACTCCTCGTCTGTTTAATCTGCATTTCATTTCCTTAGACAAATAATTCCAATCTTTTCAACAACTTGAAAAACTCTGCCATACCCTTTGTATCAAACTCTTCCAATACTGTGATTTATCTTTTTTTTTTAAAACTAGTTGACAGTTAATAACACGCTTCTAATAGCAGTTAAGATAGTAAGGAATTTGTATAGAGTGGCACTTCCTTCTCTAAGCTTTCTTCCCCCCATTAATGACAAATATAAATTGGGTAACGATGCCTCAGCAAAATGCAATGATGCCCAAATTTTCTCATTATATTAATACTGTTGATTTAGGAACTTCTAAGACACATAAACCATATCTTATTTTCTGCCTCCAAAACACACTGTTTTGCATATACCAACAATCAGTTTTACCTGTCGTCCTGCTGCCCTTTCACATAGCTTCCTCAGACTTCTCAGGTGACCTCTCCAGTACTTTTGAATTTGATTAAACAGTTTTGAATCCTCAATAAACACTGCTCCTTTATAAATCAAATTCTACAGATGATTAATAGAAAGTATTGAACAGCTTCTGATTTAAGACAAAAGGTTAAGCCTCCTATAACTTAGCATTTATTTCTGCTATTTCCTCGGAGATTTTTGTGACCCATGAAAACATTTTACCTCTCACATCATGGCTTCTTTATTTAATAGCCTAGTGTGAAGAACCTTCAATTACACCTTTAAAAAGTGTATGTCAATTAGAACTGTATTAAAATTTAATCTGCTATGCTCTTACTGCAATCAAAACCCCTAGGTTAGTGAGGCACAATAGCCTTTGCAGAAGCAGTACTAACTGCATTAGTAATACTAGTTAGTACTTCTCAGTCTACCATCATTTTTTGTTGACACCCTATACTTCTATCCACAAGCAGTTGTGACTGTAAGGAATGAGAATTACTTGTGCTTGTTTTCTTTAAGAGCACGCAACAATTTTCAGATCTGTTTCCTATGCAAAGGAACTTTATGTGGTCACTTGTAGAGTATTTGTCGGAAGCTCTTCTTCAGTATCTATTGATCAGTTTCTACCAGTTTGTACACAAGTATATTGAGGTTCTCCAAATGTGTGAAAACAAGGGCCAGATAGTAAACAGAGACTCCATTAATACTCCCAGTAAACGAATGCAGCTTACCACAGAGCAGGAAAAAAAAGAGAAAAGATACAGTACAGATACCCTTTCTATAAGAAATGCTTCAACAGAATTTAATGCCTTTTATTAGATGCCAAAAAAGCGCACCTGGCTTTAGAATAGATTCCTGTTTTCTAATAAGTTTTAAGTGTCAGACAGCTACAGCTTTCATAATTATCTACTTCTGTATGGAGTCTGCTGTTGGAAGACTAAATTCATGTGACAACCATAGCATCTAACCAAAAAGTCAATCAACAGCAAAGGTATAAACTCACTGAAAATTACCCATTATTTCTGCTCTTCATTAAGTGGTTTGTTAAAATGTAACTACCTCTGTTATTCTGTGGCTTTTTGGGTGCATAAGGTAATTTATTACACCAACATATTAGCATTCAATTTACCTCCTAACCCCCCCAAAAAAACAGGCACCTAAATTACTAAATATATTTTTAGAAATGGATATACTTTTGATGACATTTTCTGTCCTTTACCTGATATTAAAAAACACAAAGATTTTTCAGAGAATTAAGAAATCCAATATTAAAGATATGATAATTTCTAATTATGCTAATTCGTTTATTTTCCAGCAAGTCTATAATTAATGTCTTGCTGCCTTTCCAACACATCCTTAGTTCAACTTGTGTTGTAAGATGCTGGTCACAGCACTGCATAAGCACCTGAGTAGTTCAAAGAGGAATAGCTTCTGACCTCTAGGGAAGAGGTGGCCCCGCCAAAAAAAAAATAAAATTATTTTGTTTGCAAAGTCATCTGGAGTAAGTGCATGACAGTCTAAGTTGTTCCAGTCTTATGCCATGTCTTTTTTCTTTCCTTTTAAGCCACATCTTGTAAACATGAAATATATAGCCTGTTATCTGTGTCAGACGACCTCAAGATCCCTCCCCAAAAACTTAAGAGACTGATTCACAGATGTACTGGAACACAGAACTCCTATTGCAATCCGGCGCCTTGGTATCTTTGAGAATCCAGGACATAGTCCAAAAAAACAAAAACTGGAAAAGAGGTATTATGACCCTTGCAGCAGTCCGAGGCTCCAAGGTGGTAGAAAAAGCAGAGCATGAGCTATAAAAAGTGCTTCACTCTGCAAGTAGTTAAATTATAGTACATTAAGATGCATCAGACACACAAGTAGAAGGGTATAAAAGGCCCAATCTCAACGCAGTAACAGTAACCTGGTAAGACTTCCATCATGATACCTTTTCTCAGCAGCCAAAAGCACAGCAACAAAGGAAAAAAAAAACCTCCTCGTTTTCTTTCAAACCCTCTATTTCCCACAGACAATAGAGCCTCATATTTTAGTTCTATCCTCTGCCTGATAGCTATCTAGCTTTTTTTTTTTTTCTTTCCTCCAAACTGCAGACTTACAGATCCTAATGGATGAGAAGTGAGTGTATATGCAAGTGGGCTGATAGCACTTTAAGAGTGTTAAAATATATAGAGAGAGAAAAAATAGAACAAGTAAGATTATATGCATCATCTTCTGAGGGGAAGAAAAACCAACAGAAACACAAGGTATGAGATAAAGCACATTCATTGTGGAAAGCAACAAAAGGAACTATGAAAGAACAAATAAAGGCAAAATAAAGTAGGATGAACTACATTAAAAACACAGAGAAACAGATTTCATTATCTACTACAAGGAATAAAAGACCGATGTGAAGGAAAAATTGTGAAATGTTGAGTTAAAAATTAACATATTTTACCCCAAGTTTTTAAGGAAATTGGTCTCATGTAGGAAGTGTTGGGGGCTGAGGGGTCCCCTACTTGGAAACTGGCTTGCTGAATTCAATCATATTTGACAGAAGGGTAAAGGTCTCAAAGATTATTACCGAAGAAAATGCTAAGTTTACGAAATCAAGATGCTATGAGTGTCCTGACAAAGGGAAAGGCTGCATTATGCATTAAGACCTTATTAGACATTAGATGAATCACAAAAGGACGAGACTATAAATGTTTCAAATAGGAAAAAAAAAAAAAGAAGAAAAATGCGTTACAGCTTAAAATCATGTGTGAGATTTTGAGATTTAAAAAAAAAAAAAAAAAAAAAGCCAGGCTTCTACCACTTAAGGAACTACTCTTTAAAAATACTTCTTCCTCTTTCACCTGGAGGAAAAAAAGAAGACCTGGTAATACCTGGTACAGCATTCACCATCAGGAGTAGTAACAAACAGGTGCCAAAAAGCCCTTTTTATATATGAAAGTACTGTACAAAGTAGGACATTTTTATCTTCCTTTGGAGAAATCCCAGCAAGAGAGGCAAAGTGACTGCAAGGGAAAACAGCAATGGAAAAGCTGGATGGAAAGAAAAGCCAAGTAACCCAAATCACCGTCCGCCCACTACTCCAGTCTGCCTTCAGAACCAGCAGCACCCAATACATGACATAATAGGTTTTCTGGAACCTGATTAAAACACAACATGCTTATAGCACACAGTAATCAACGAGAAGACTTTTTTCTGGAAGCTGTAGCATTAGATTTGTTTTTTTACCAATCAACCCCTTCTTGAATTCAAAAATACACAGCTATTACGCATGTTAACATATCTCAACAGAAATGATGAGCAGGAATTCCTCAGCTTTTTCAATGAAACCAGATTTCAGATAATTACGAATATTATCTGTCTGCCCTTTTAAAGCATAGTCAAAAACGGCACCTGAATGCTTGCTATGCTAAAAGTTAATCTTTTCTACAATTTAAAAAAAGACAAACGAGACAGTATTCCACTGAATGCCTTCTTGAGTTATTGCTTACGTAAGTAGCCTGATGGTACGGAAAAGGCAACTAATTTAAACCAAAAAGTTACTTTCCTAAGTTCTACAAAGAAAACAGGTAGAATCCCAGATGATTAAATTTTACTGGCAAATCACCTAGGATGCTTCGACACAACATAACAGAACATATTTAAGCAAACTACCAAAGTTTTGTCAATCAAACATTTCAGATTCAAGGATAAAGGAGCAGAATTAGTTTAATCATTTTCAACACAATTGTCCGGATAAAATAAATGCAGACTAGTTGTACAAGTAGACCTTCAAATATTTCACTTTTCAGGAAGCGCACCTTTTTAACTTCTGACAACACCCAGCATCTGCATGCCAAGAGAAAAAGGAATGCAGTCATATGGAATCAGTTAACAATTACAGACAATAAACAAATCGACTGCAGTGGAAGACCCACTTCAGATATTAACAAGCAGTGATTCATGTGAAGCATAATATAGCTTTCCTTACTTATGGATTCGTCACCCTTATATTCAAGAGAAAAAGTCAACTCATTACCATATGCAGTGCCAGTTAAGCCCAGTATGTATTTCAATTGTTGGAGATGCAAACAAAAGAAAGGTCTCAGTGATGAAAATGTGGGACTTACTTAAAACCTCGATTCTTGTATACAAAGAGCAGGTACGTCTGATGTTTAATAAAACAGATATAAATGCAGCACCTCGTTCCGCTCCACACTACGGACACTTTCTAATTGTCCTAACGTTTATTCTCTTTTTTTTTTTTTTTCAAAAAAAAATAAAATCTCAGCTATATCTTCTCAAGCTCAGGTATTTCTTCAAAACCGTGACTGTTGAAAAGGGTGGAAAATCAAACTAGAGCATTTAATCTGATTAAATGCCACTGTGTCACAATTAGATGTCACTCTATGCTCACTTTAATTCTGAAAGCACATGCAGCATGAAAGGAATTCGTGGCAATGTACCGCTCCAGGTGCAAGCGCATGCAACGTCTATCTCTGGCATTAAAGCTAGCCCTTCAGCGCTCTGTACTTTCTTATTTATCCAGTCCGCCAGCGAAGCGGGCGCAGAGAAAGGCGTTTATGCTGGCTGGAGAAGTTGGAACCTACGTGCTTCTCCTGCTCGGAGCCAGCCGCGATCTCCGAGCCAGCCTAACAATGGTAGCAGTGTTCCAGCGGGCAGATCTGCCGCGAATCGGATCGAATCCAATCCTCTCGCTTCCGAACGGCAAACCCGCCGCCCGTCCCCACCTCAGCCCTGCCGAGCCCCAGTCAGCCCGGCGGCGGGAGGGCACAGCACCTCACCTCGGCCCGGACCTGGCTGCGGCTGACGTCACCCCCGCCGCCCCTCGCC
>VWZK01011966.1:81551-143650 GCA_013396935.1 Baryphthengus martii
ATCTAGTCTTCAGGTGCATCCCCGCGCCGCTTGGTCTGCAGGGAAAGGGAGACGGCGAGCTCCGCACAGCTGCCAGGACCTGCTCCTCCCGTCATCCCTCGCGCCAAGATGTCGGCGGCAATCGCCGCGCTCGCCTCCTACGGCGGCTCCGACTCGGAGCCCGATTCGGAGCCCGAGGCCGAGAGCGGTTCCCAGCGCGTCGCTGTGGTCGCTAGCCGCGACGCCGTGCTGCACCTCCGAGCGCCGCCCGCCGCACCCCCGGCCCTGGCTGTCGACGCGGCCCCGGAAGTAGCCGTTAAGGTAGGCGTCCCTCCGCCGCCTGGAGTGCCGAGGCCTGCGCAGCTCGTCCGTCCCTGGAGCTGCACCGACGGTCTCTAGCCCTGGGCACAGCCTCGGGGTAGCCCCAGACCGGGGAAGCGGAGCGGAAGGGGCGAAGTGCCGGGGCGGGCGGGTGCGGGGCCGGCGAAGGGACGTTGCCACCTGCCCCGCGTTGTGGGGACTGGAGCTGAGGAGGGGGGGAGGGAAGGAGGGAGGGGGTGTGCTGGGGAGCTCGGCCAGTGGATCCCACTGTGATGGTTAAGCTTATTAAAGGGTATTATCTCTACCTCAAAGCCGTGCCTTGCTTGGAATTCCTCAGATACTCGTATTCTGTTCCCCCGAGTTTAAGTTGGTTTTCTGGGTGGTTTGCCCGGGTGTTGGTGTGAAATCGGTACATGATAGGCTGAGTGCAGCTGAGTCCTGTTCTAAAGAGCATACTGAAAGCTGATCGGTATTTCGGTTTTCATGACAGTGTTGCTTGGGAAACTTTAATTTTCCAAGTTTGGTATCACATTGGTTCACTTTTGTGAATACAGAAAGGAGGAGAGGAGGGTGTTTGTTTGGGAATTTTAGTATAAGGAACTTTTTTTCTAATTAAAGACAGACATCTCACTGTGATGACTGTCACTGCAGTACTGTGTTGCATACAGTTGTTATGAAAAGTTTCCTACTTTGTCACAAAGAGGGGAATGGAATTTTTCACTTTGTCGTTAGTTAATTCACGTGCTGTCAAAAGTGATTGTATTTGCCTGTGTATTGTTATGTTGTATGTACTGACTAGATGTGTGTTTTCTTATCCCTTAGAGTCTTAGAAATATCTAACTTCTTGAGTTGCAACCTGTGGCAGACTGTCTTGCACAGGCTTTGAAAGGAATGCTAATTAACATCTATAGTATCTTTTGAGTGGGAATGATGATAAGTGGCAAGTAGCATTTGCTGAGCTTTTCACCACTCTTAAGGGTGTAGCAACAGGATTTTCCCTTTGCCATGTCAGCACAAAGGTTTATGCAGTTGCTTGGTGACTGACATCAGGGAACCAATCTGAATTTTTTTTTAAAAAAACAACAGTTCTGGTGGAGTTATTTGTCCTTGAATCTGTTCCTTGATCTGCTTTGCAGTGTAGCTGCATGAATGCCGTGCTGACACGGTTAAATGCCCCATCACAGTGTAAAAAACAAGCAGCTGGAGGAAAGAGTTAGGTGCCAGTAGCACGCTCCGTTGAAAGCTCTTTGCCAAGCTATGCCCTGGAAGAGGCATCCACCAGTACAACTGGGACTGTCTCTATCGCCGGTGTTCTGCTAGCCAAGATAAAAAGGAAATGAGGTCTCTGAGTATCCAGATGTTTCATTAAAATGTTGTCTGTCATTAACACGTTGTCTGTCACTTTTGTTTGAGATCATAAATGATATGCTTATAACTGAAAAGATAACGACTTCACGTTGAGGCTTTCTGAATACACAGCGCACTGGACCTTCTTTTAGCACCACAACTTTATTTGAGGAGCAACACATCACTTCCTTGTAGAATGATGTCAGGCTTTCTTTTAAGACTCTTACACTTCAAAACACAAGTGCTGGTCTCGTAGACAACACTCTCTCAATGCCTTCCATGTCTAAAACTTACAGCGTCCCACCGATCAGCAGTGAAAGCTTGCCAGTCAGCGCCTCTGGAATTTAACTTAATCCCTTAGGATAAGAAAGCTTTTACTGACCAAATGTAGAAGATACAATGTTTGAGTGTAGGTCACAAGAATTCTTTAAGTACGTTGACTGGAAAAACAGCAAGCTGAGTGAGGAAAAAAGCAGAGTCAAAGTTCATCAGTATCACTTGTCCGAATGCTGTTTTGACATGAATAAGGATCAAGTACCGTTAAGTGCGTAGCTATGTATTACACAAGGGATCAGGAATGGATAAAAGATGATGATAAGAAGGGAGGCTAGAAGGGTTAGTCATACAATAAATATAAGCAACAGCTGCAGGCAAGTGTATTTTTGACAGTTGAGAATGTAAATCTTAAGCGGTTGGTGTTCTGCATTCTAGTTCTAATCATTGTACCTGGTTCTGGTTCAGGATTTTGGCCGGTTAACTTGCACAGACGTTAGACTTTGGTGTACTTTAAAGAGGAACGAGTTCCTTACTCTTTATTAGCAAGGCACACTTAGCACCCTCAGCTATGGCATTTGGGTTTTTTTTTGTTGTCATGTAAATGTGCTTATCAAAGATAGCCCTATGATGTTACTCCAAGATACATTTCTGTGAAAATAATTTTTTTCTAGGCTTGAAAACCGTACTGCTTATTTATAACTGTTTTAAAAGTTTGAGGGGATGGATTTGTTACACCCACTTCTTATAGTTTGCTTCTTAAAATGAGCCTATTGCTGATCTTGATGTTAAATTACTCATCATCATTATATGATATTGAATTATAATTATTGGTTGCTTCAATCCAGTAATAACTTTAGATGAAAGTGCATGTTCCTCCTATTATTTTTAGCACCACTAAAGTGCTGAAAATGTTATAGTACTTGAGGGAAGACAACGGAGGAATGAAGCGTACACTTCTGGTGCCTTCATCCAGAAAAGCATATGTTATAGCTGCAAAACAGTTCAGAGAAGTGCAGCAAGGCTGAAGAAGCACCCTGCTTCTGTATCAGGAACTATTGAGGAGGCTAAAACTGAAAAAGAGACTGAGGTGAAAAGTATGACGGGGACCTACAAAATCTTTAAACGGTGAGGGTTGAGATGGAGTTGAATGCTCACCCTGCCATGGGCAGGGGCACCTCGCACTAGACCAGGTTGCTCAAAGCCCCATCCAACCTGGCCTTGAACACTCCCAGGGATGGAGCATCCACAGCTTCTCTGGGCAACCTGTTCTAGAGTCTCACCACCCTCACAGTGAAGAATTTCTTCCTAGTATCTAATCTAAATCTACCCTCTTTCAGTTTAAAACCATTACTCCTTGTCCTATCACTACACTCCCTGATAAAGAGTTCCTCTCCATCTTTCCTGTTGGCCCCCTTTAAGGTACTGAAAAGCTGCAGTAAGGTCTCCCCAGAGCCTTCTCTTCTCCAGGATGAAGAGCTCCGGCAACCTCAGCCTCTCCTCATAGACCAGGTGTTCCAGCCCTCTGATCATCTTCATGGTCGTGCTCTCGACTCACTTGAGGAAGTCTGTGTCTTACACTGGAGGCCCCAGAGCTGAACACAATACCCCAGATGGGGTCTCACAAGAGAAGAGTAGAGGAAGAATCACCTCCCTCAACCTACTGGTCACACTTCTCTCGATGCAGCCCAGGATATGATTGGTTTTCTGGGCTGCAAATGCACGCTGCCGGCTCATAATGCTGGCTTTCATTTGAAAGTAGATGACAACATGTGTTTCAAGTCCTATAACATAGCAATTTTCTTTTCTTACTCTAAACCTCCTATTTTAGAATTCTTTCTAAGTTATGTATTGCTAGACAGTGCCAAAACCAATTATAATTAATTTTCCTACAGCTTCTATTGGTATGAAAAAAACACACTAAGATTGCTCACCGAGTATTTACCTTCACTGTTGAATTAAAAATGCTGAAGGAAATTCAGGAAATTGCACATTCTGTGAAGAAATCGCTTTCACAGGCAAGTTGCAGCTCTAAGTTTTGCTTTTGGAGAGGACCTTTGCTGTTTGATCTCCATAAGTTCAGCATGAGACTTGGATGGGAGCAGATCTTACAATATATATTGCGTCTCATTCACTAGTTTTGAGGAGAGGATACTCAACAGGGTTGAAATCAACTGGACTGGCCCGGCCCAGGGTAGGAGCAGCAGGGTTCCTGCTGTCTTCAATGTGGGAAGGGGTTGTAGCTCACAGGTCTATTTCTCTGTTGAATCTGGCTTACCTCCCACACTATGCAGGTTTCCAGAAAAATGCTACTTCAGGAGAAGAAACAGACTTCAGTCACATTTCTTAGTGTTCTCTAAAACCTTATCCCTGCCCAGCTATGGAGAGAGAAAAGGTACACTGTCAGGGTGTGACCATTCTGTAGCACTGGTGAACATTAGTGACCTGGGAGGTGTTATTTGTTAGGAATGTTTGGGCTTCTTTTAATATGGTGGGTTTTCCTCCTTTCTTTGTCACAAAATACCTTGTAGAAAAGAGATGTTTAGAACTTGTCATCCTACAAGATGCTAGGGATGTAGCCTAGTTCAACAACGCCGATTAGCATACGCTTTTCTTGCTCCTTTATTTTTATCCTATTGAAGTTAGTGGGATGGACACTTATTGCTAAACGTGTACGAATGGGTAGAATGACTAAACGTTGATAACAACCAAATCTTATCTTGATGTTGAGACTTCACTGTAACTGCCCTTTATCTCTTGGTAATAAATCTGAAAATCTTTAGAACAAGGTAATACTGTGTATTTGACAGCCCAAGTGGTTTATGCAAGAATTGGTTAGTGACAAATTGCTTAAGCCTCTGTGGCTCGTGGGATGGGGGTCTTAATTTATCACATTTTAATTTAATGGATAATTAAACCTAATTAAATCTTATGCAAAGCAGCTTGCCCTTTTTAGCTATTTGGCTAATCAGTAATGAATTTACCTGGGAAGAAGCGAACATTGTAGGTTCAGAAAAATAAAAACATATAGGCATCGCAACTCTACTTGCATGCTATGAAATTGGAATGTTCTGACCTTTGTTTAGTCCTAACAAACTTTGTGTTTAGACAAACACTTGAAATTTAAGTGTCAAATTCTGCTTCCAAGTGCAAAAATCACTCTCATTAAACTTACGGGTAACCACATAATGGCACAGTGGGGATTGCAGAATTTGGCCGAAATTTAAAAATATTGTGAATTGCAAGGATTGTGAGTTGCCTTAACATGAACAACATTATAGTCTTTCAAGGGAACAGAATTAGCATCCAGCAGTGCAGTCCATGCTACAGCTTGTTTCTCTTAAGGTTTTGCTTTGATACCAATTACAAGGATTTGGTCTGTGTTTAATTTAAGAATTTTTTTTGTCTTACACACGTATAAAAGAAAACTTCTAGCAAGCTTTTTTTTTCAGATTTTTTTTTTTAATTATTGAACTATTTTGCATTCTATAAATCAGTACTTTTCATAGAAGGTAATAGGTTTGTTTTATGGCACTCAGGTAGAGCTTTTCCGAAGAAAAACAGGACCATGGTATGTTTAAGGAATCCATGAGGAAAGCTAATCTGGTTTACCGTATTTATAGTCTAAAATCCCTTCTATTTCCTGTGCTCTTTGCTACACTGCCTTTTAACTGACCAAAGACTCTTTACAGTAGGAGTGCAGGAGAATGCATTGGTAGGAGCTAGACATTCTGTGATCTCTGGAGAGTTATGATGAAGCATCTGCTTGTCTACACTGAGCATCGAAAGCTTCTTTCCATTTCAAGGTAGATGCCTTAGGAAATGCTAATACTTCAGAGTATAGCCCTGAGTGCCATTCCCCTATGATAGTATGATGCTGTGTTGTAGGATGAAGGAGACAAAAGGAGAGAATTTAAGTATCAAAGAACTTTTTAACCTAATCAAATCCTATCTGAACCATAAATCGACCTGATATTGCAAATAAGTAAACATCACACCTATTTAAAAAACATGAACAAAAAAACTGAGCAACACACCAACTAGACATCCTCTGCTTCTTTTTTGCCTTGTATGAAGAGTGATAGCAGATACTCATTTAACCTGTCTGCCAAACGTCAGTGGATCTACAGAATAAGCAATTTCAGCATTTGGCTGTCCTTATTTCTGCTAAATTGTATAATCCGAATCTTTTTTTGGCCTAAATTAGGTTGTTTGATACTTTATTTTACATGTCATATTTTCCTAGACCTCTGATCAGTCTCAGTTTTCTCTTTTGACCCCTTTTCAGTGTAGAATCATAGAATAGTTTTGGTTGGAAAAGCCCTTTGAGTCCAACCATTAACCTAACACTGCCAAGCCCACCACTAAACCATGTCTTTAGGCACTTCTTCTATATGTCTTTCAAATACCTCCAGGGATGGTGATTCCACCACCTCCCTGGGCAGTCTGTTCCATTGCTTAACAACCCTTTCAGTTTCCTAATGTCCAACCTAAACCTTCCCTGGTGCAATTTGAGGCTGTTTTCACTTGTCTTATCTGGGTGAAGAGACTAACTCCCACCTCACCACAACCTCCTTTCAGGTAGTTGTACAGTAGGACGCGTCTTACTTGAGACGTGGTGCTCAATGTGACTTCTGTATTTCAGTTGGGCACTTGTTACCAGTGCTGAGAAAGGCAGAGAGGTGACATGGAGAGCTGAAATTTGCAGCTCCATTGTGTTATGTCTTCCAAGAAAGCCAAATTCAGTAAAACATAACTTCCTAAAACCTTAAGTCTGTTTTCCAGGTTAAATGAGGTGTACCAGCTTTAATGATATTGCAACGTGCCATAAAGCCCATATTTACACAATTTTGGAGTTGCAGCAAACACAGGCTGCTTCTCTGCCAGTCCCACAGCTGAACTTCTAGCTTTCTCTGGAGGAACAGGGTATCTGTTTAAATTGACAGCTTCTTGACCCCCTTTTTTATGATGCCTGTGCCTTTATGAGTGGGAAGTGACCTAGAGTAATACTTATCCCATCACTGAATTCACAGATTCTCTTCTCTTTCAGCCCAGCTACTGATAGTCTTCCATCTCACAGAGCCACTTGTGTCATACTTGGGATATAAGCTACATGATGAATAGCTCATCTTAGGCTTTCAGATAAATCAAGACATGTCGTGTGTGACCAAAGGAAAAACTGCAGCCCAGCAGAAGAACATGATCCCTTAGATTACCTTATCTCAGTCATAGCTCTGCCAGACTGCTGCTCTTCTGATAATTTCCCTGTTTGCTGTAGCTATGGCAAATACATCTAGAATGCACGCAGCTGAAGTTCTGTTGGCTGTTGCTGGCAACAACCAGCATAAAGGCACAGAGTCATTAAGATCCATACGTTTACTTTTTTTTTTCCCCTGTCTCGGTCTTGAAAAGATGATTTCTCCTGAAGCGGTCCTCTGCTGATGCATGCCTTTGTACCCAGTGGTCTCCACCATGTGCAGAGGTTGCTGATGAATTCTTTCCTCATGAAAAAAAACAAACAAAAAATGCCACAAAAAAACCCAAACAACAACAAAAAACACACACACAAAAAACAAACAACAACAAAAAGCACACACACAAAATAAACAAACAAAGAACAAACCAAAAAATAAAGCACCCCAATGCAGATAGCTTGCCAGTTTGTGAATTGATTAAATGATTGATGGACCAGATTAATATTTTTAATGTTTCTGCTACCTTTCAGTATCTTGTAATAGTGTACAGAATGGCATTTATCAGATGCTGGCCAAAAGATGATTTGTCTGCTGCAATTCAAACTCTTGTCATAATAGCCTGACTTTCAGAATATGTTGTGTCAATACTTCAATTTCCTATCAAGGTTTCAATTCTTTAAAATACTGAGAAGGTGAAGCGAGGAGTTGGGACACATTCTAATTAATGTGTAGTTTAAAGCCAATTGGCATAGTGAAAAGATAACCAGTACCTGCTTCAGCAGCATATGAAGCGATCAGCGTTTGGTGCCCATATACATGAAAGCAAGTGTAAGGCTGGAGGTCTTGAGGGGAGTGTAGCTCTGCTAAGTATAACATGTGCTTCAATTTCAAGGCCGGGTGGTTTTCACACAGAAACACTATGCCTGTGGTGGTCTAGGAGTGAACATATTGTGCGGCTTTCAAGTGACTCAGCACTGTTCCACCAGCAGTGAAGTAGAACCAGAATTGCTATAATCGTCCAGCAGAGAATCAGCTTTCATGGCACAGTCTGTTTCTTTTCTTGATTATCGAGTGGCATATAATAGGACCTAACAGGAGAAAAGATGAGGAATAATAGCAGAACTGAAAAATTCTTGACATTTCTGCAAAACTCAATTTTTCTCGTTTTATCAGTTTAAAGAGCAGGAAAAAAATCCTGTGTCTTAATTTTGAGTAAACTGATTAACTATCACTGACGGTTGAGTAGATCAATTTTACTGTATTATCAATTCAACTAATTTTCTTTTCTCAAGTTATAAGGTTGGTAGATAAGATGTGAAGTCTGGCAGGCCGAGCAAGCTGTATGATATGACTTGTAGAAGTTATCTGTGGAAAATGTCCTCAGATCATGGAGCTGTGAAAGGAAATACAAACGTGTAGGTAATACAGGTTAGGAAACAGTTTAGATATGCTCCTGATTCTAGCTGGGGATGCGAAGGATCTAGTTTTGTTGCTGAATGACTGGATTAGGCCTGCTGTGCTTCTTCCCAGGCAAGTTCAGAGTGTATGAAAGTCAGGGCTGTGAATGTACCGGTAGCCGTTGTCATCCAAGCTCAGCAAATGGGAAAGGTCGTTATGATGAGAGAAATGAGGTCAGGCTGAGAATTGGCAGCTCTAAGGGCTCAAGCAAGAGCAGTGCAGTAGCTGGACCTGCCTGTTAAAATAATGGATATGCAGTAAGAGTAAAGCTTTTCCAGTTGGACTTAACAATGCTACTGAGGTGGTGGTCTTAGTAGAAAAACAATTGCTGAGATTGCTGATCTCATTTACAAAAACTAAAAAACAAACCCGTGCTTTTTAATTTTTTTGGAGCAGTTTTAACCAAATGTAATCAGGTAGCAAGCCAGATATCTTTAGATACTATTTTTCTTTTCTGTGTTCTAGAAAAATAGGTTTTAAAGTCTTCTAAGTCTTGCATGCCTAAGCAAATTCGTTTATAATTGACTTGCTGTTGAATTGGATAGAAAAAAAAGCTTCTGGGCACAGCACGTTAGAGAATAGAACAATATTAAGTAAGTAAAGACCATGTCATTTTACTCTTTCAAGATATTGTAATACAGAGCAAGATTGAGTTTGTTCAAGGTAATTTTCTATTAATGAAGTGACTGCTAAAATTCAATCCTTTATTGTGCCGCTTCCTTCCATGAGTTGCAGATTCTTTTGGATCCTGTTGTAGATGATTAAGCGCTGATGCCGAGATAGCTTTCTCAGCATAGTTACTGGGGATATTATCAATATGCTAGCACACTGTAAATCCCTTTCACGTGCTTTTGTTCTAGAATACGCAAGAGGCAATGCCAGTAATGACACCACAAAATAGCGTTAACTGAGGCCTCAGGGAGGTGGTTGAGTCACCATCCCTGGATGTGTTTAAAAGACATGGAGATGGAGATGCTCAGGGGTTTGGTTTAGGGGTAATAAGGGTGAGAGTAAGGTTAAAGGTTGGACCTGATGATCTTATAGGTCTTTTCCAACCTAGATAATTCTATGATTCTCAGTGGGAGGGAAGGCAATGTCAATATAAGATCAATATAAATGGGCCTTTGTAGAACTTTGTGAAACCAGGTCTTTTTGAACACTGCCATCTAATCTGCCTTTTTATTTCCCATCTTCTCTGTCTTCTGCTTCAACTGTATATGCCCTTCTGAGTTTTTTCCCTTTGAGTTGCTTGAGAAGTTTTGATTAGCCTCTCTTTCTTGTCCCTTCATCTAGTGAGATGAATTTTTGTTACAACAGACTTGGTAATGCGTTTAAATACTGAGGCTGAATTATGTTTATACCTTTTGGTAAAAACTTGGATAAAAGGGATTTGTTGAATTTTCTGGGAAAAAGAAAAAAAAAAAAAGAGTAATAACACACTAGCAGGATTTTGCATGTATCTTAGATGAGTTTCTCAGGAAGGCCCTGACATTGCTTTTGCAGTCAATATTTTTTTAAAGGATAGAAACTTTGGCCAAGTTACTCTTCTCCTTTCATAGTGCTGAAAGTGTCGTCTTGAACAACAGCCCTAATTTGGTCTGAAATGGGGTAATGTTATATATTTAAAAGTCTATATGTGAAAAATAGTTTATTAATATGTCTGTTTTATTTCAGGAAGATGTGGAAACAGGAGTCCACCTTGATCCTGCTATCAAGGAAGTTCAATACAATCCCACTTACGATACCATGTTTGCACCTGAGGTAAGAAGCAATATTGATCTGTAGAGCAAAAATGCCTTTGGCTTAAATCTCGTGTGAAGTTCATATGAGACATCTTTTCCTTGGATGCTTACTATATTTTGGAATCTAGTTTGGGCAAATCAAAAAAAGAATCTACAGAAGTGCATTGGTATTTTTAAAGCTTGAATTTCTGTATAAAGCTGTTCTAAGAAGAGTCCTAAAGTGTTTATCAGAATTGTAGCTACAGAAATTAAAAATCAAGGTAGGAAAATAGCATTATAAAGATGTTGGGTAAAACATGAACTGCATTAAAGTTGTCTCTTACTGTTTTCACATTTTTGCTATTTTCTCATCGTACTACTTAGAGCGAAATGAACAGCTGTAAGTCTTGCGGCTATATGGTTTGTAAGATGAGGATTTAAAATTAAAATCCAAGTACTTTCAGTATAACTGTTCACATCAGTGTTAAGTATTTTAGTAATTTTTAGTGACAGAGCACAGGAAGAGGCTTCCTAGGGAGGTTGTGGAGTGTCTCCTTCTCTGGAGATATTCAAAACCTGCCTGGATGCAATCACATGTAATGTGCTCTAGGCAAACCTGCTTGTAGGGAGGAGGTTGAACTAGATGATCTCTAGAGGTCCCTTTCAACTCCAACAATTCTGTGAACTTAAGCTGTGCTGAGCGTGTATAGGGAAAAAAACATTTTAGGCTGAATTTGGACTGCCTTGTACCATGTGAACCACTTTCTATTTTATTATAACTGACAAGCTATCTGAAAGATAAAAATAGCTGTTCAAGCATTTAACGTTTTTGTACAGATTGTCTTCTTTTCAACCGGGGATTAGCATTCTAGGTAGACAAAGGCTGCATCAGTTGGAAATTTCTACCTTAGTTATGCTGTATGTTTAGAAAACACTTTGTAGAACCACATAAATTGGGCTTTTCTTAGCAAGCTTGCATTTTGCAGCATACCATGAAGTGTATTAGCAAAAATAATAGCTTCAACTTACCTTATGTGGTTTGGTTATGGAAGCATAATGTGGGACGGTCTGAGGTATCTGCAAATATGACTGAGAAGCAATAAGGGTTACAATTAAATTTAGTTTGATATTAGTCTCAGTGTATTGCATTTGTTTTTTTCCCTAACCATATTATGGTCAGGAAGACTCACATTTATCATCTGACAAGAAGGGGAAAACAAGGCAGGGTTTCATAAGTGTATTCCCTGGAATAATACAGCAACTCCCCAGTTGCTTTTTTTAAATGTAGGGAAGTACTGTTGGCAATGCAATTTCCATATTAAATTCACGCATTTATTAGGACCTGATGTCTCTTTCTTGATATCTTCCCTTTACAAAGAATGGTGTGCTGTGGTTTTGTCTTCTGAATGCTTGTACTGATTACATACCGAATGGCAGTGTTTCATGTCATATAGTTGATATACATTTGTCCTCTGTACCAGGAATAAAAGTTAGAAAGTTCAATCATGAAACGAGCTTTTCAAAGCAACCATGAAGTAATTACTGTGTAAAATAACAGACTAAGAAGTTTATTCAGTCGTAAAAAAGAATACAAAGTTGAAGTGCTTTTGCATTAGTTTTTGAAAGACAAATCTTTTTTTTCCTGTGTTTTGTCCTCAAAAAGTATATACACATAAATAAGAAATTAATAATTCTAATATACTTTCTTGTAACATTGATGTAGTTTGGACCAGAAAACCCATTTAGGACTCAGCAAATGGCTGCACCTAGAAATATGCTTTCGGGATATGCAGAACCAGCTCACATCAATGATTTCATGTTTGAACAACAAAGAAGAACATTTGCAACCTATGGTAAGTCCTTAACAGTGGAATTCCCCTCCATCTTTATTATGACTGTATTGGTCAAAAATTTTCTCTATAGAATAATTAATAGGACTGCAAGTTCTGTAAACTGCTTTTTAACAGACTTATTAAAATGGGGAAAGGTCTTTGAATGAGAATTCAATGTCTGGAGATCATAGCATTTATTTGGGAAATCTCTGTCATTCTCTGTGAATCGAGTGTTTGACCTCCTACCAAATCCCTCTTAATTAATCCTTCAATTAGTTGCATCAGCATAGAAAACACAAATCAAAATTTCACACTTTTAATATGGCAAATAACTGTGGATCTGTTATGCAAATAGATTCTTTCATGTGGTTCAAACTAAAGGTAGCTCTCTCAAAAACAAGGAAGCCTTACCGAGTTGTCAGGTTCTGCTGAGTGCTTGCAAGCTGAATGAGCGGGTATCAAAGAAAGTGGGAATACGTTACTAAAATATTCTTGGCAAAGATAGACCCAAAGAAATCTATGTTGGTGGTCATTATACTTGCTGCTTTCCTGTCTTGAAGAACCTTTCACTTCTTAAGTAGTTGCAGTTCACAAATGTAACATTTGAGTTTTGGAGAGACTTGAGTTTCTAACGGACTTTTTATGGATTGTAAGAAAAATGGATTTTGTTTTTAGTAAGGAAAACTTGGAAAGCCTATGGTTTCTAAGCAGTCTTTTGGAAACGTGTGAAAGAACAAAACTGTTATGTATTTATATATAACAGTGGTTACTTTTTCTTCTATTTCATTGTAACCTTACATTTCTGTTTTAAACTTGACTGCAAGTGCTTATCTTGCAATTACGCATCTTTGGCTTCATATGAAGTATTGTTTTGTATTCCACAGATTCAGTCTGTTAGACAAGTTTTGATACTTCCTGTGCAAACTTCGTGTCACAACGCTCAACTTTTTGCACAACAGACTTTGCATCTTTCTTTATTCGTATTTATATTTAAGTTACTACTCCCTGCAAACTATCTTACTGTCTCAAAATTGCCTCCCTAACACACAAGTCCCCTTAATTTCATTAAGACTTTGTGCAAGCATGAATCCATCTGAGATGGATGAGATTAGGACTTTATTGCTAACATCTTTGGGAGCCAGGTATTACAGTGAAACCTAGAAGGAGAATATTATCTAAAATCGGAGACTATACCATCTTTGGTTTCTCTTCATATTTGTTTTTTGTTAGAGGTTTTCTTGTAACTGTTAAAAATTGAAAGATACTTAAGACAGTTTTTTTTCTTCTACACAGTTTTAGTTTTCACTGAGTTGCCAGGATGCGGAATGTTAGCAAAATGTCAGTATTAAGAAATGGATGTCTAATTCTATAGTATAACTAACTGCAATTTGTATGTTAGAACTTGACAGACAATGCAGATGGGAGTCTATTCAGAATTTGAATAGACAGATTAGGTTTTGTTCTGTAAAATTAAATGTGGCGTTGTGTGGGTTGTGCATTTTTGTGTGTGTGTAAAACAGATACTGGAGAAAAAAGGGTCTGTAGGCATATAGTGTTTGGGTTTGGTGGGGTTTGTTTGTGAATTTTAGTTTGGGGGAAGGTGGAACTAGTAAGTCTCCCCAATGATCCTGCTGTTTGTTTCTATCATCAGTGCACAGCAACTGCCTTGAAA
This sequence comes from Baryphthengus martii, assembly GCA_013396935.1. Lineage (NCBI taxonomy): Eukaryota > Metazoa > Chordata > Aves > Coraciiformes > Momotidae > Baryphthengus > Baryphthengus martii. Next base: position 95,350 of record VWZK01011966.1, read on the forward strand.
GCTGTATTACGAGAGAGTATAAAAATATATTGTTAAGACTCATAACATTGGCAAATATGTAACTATCAAATTCGACTTTCTAGAAATGTTCAATAGATAATGATCTGGGTACGGTGAAAATGAAGCTACAAAAAGGCAATTTAAACTGCAAGAACAAGCATTGAGTAGCTGAGGTTTAAGCTAGAAGATGCAGTAATTGAGTACGATATCCTGATTCTCTGGCAGGTCTGTTAAAAACAGCACTCCTTTAACTTGTCAAAAAGTTGTCTATTAAAAAAATTCAATGTTCTCTTTTCCATTTGGAAAGAGATAATAAATATCTTCTCGAAAAAGACCAAGTATAAAGCTATAAGTATAATTGCTAGGCATAAATCTAAGTCATACATGTTTTTAATGACTAAGTCCTAATATATTGGAAGAACAGAACCTCTTAATTAAAAGCTGCACATCTTGATACCTCTGGCCTCTGTTAGGCAGTTTAGCACCATTGTGCTAAGGCAGGAGGTCTCAAACAAATCTGCAGTGGCTAGCATGTTGATAAGCAGTGACTACAAATGAAGGGCAAGTGTGATACAAGACAGAGAGGGCAGTTAAATGACATCATGTATCCAAAACAGCTCAACTACTGCAGTCTTTCAAAAATATTTGAATTACTGTAGGAAGTATTTACTGTCAAAAGTACTTTTTCCTTGTGATGCTTGAATAGATCAGAAGATCCATGCTGTCATTGACCGAGAGTCCTTCCAGCCCTTGATCCTATTGGACAGGTGGACAGCAATGGGTACCTAATGAGGAACAGAAAAAAGAAGCAAACAAATAGTGATAGGTTTGAATAAAACATATTAATGTGTTGAACAGCATGAGCCTGAGCATGGATTCGCCAGCAGCTTCCCTATGGTGTGAAAGCTTTTAATCAATGGACATGTGGGGTTTTGTAACGTGTCTTTGAGGCACCCTGTAATCAGATCACTTCAGCTTTGTAAAGATACCCAACATCAACGCAGCTTTGCTCGTTCACATGATTGTCACCTCAGAAATATTCTGGAGGTTTTGTCATTGTAATTTACCTGTAGAGAAAGCTGTGTTGTCTGCTCTGCTGCAATATATAATGCTCGTCCAAGTGCCTAATTGCCATTTTCTTTATTATAGTTTCTACTGCTTGAAACCTCTAACCGTACAATATCTGTCTGGTTGGCCTGTAGTTCCTAGATCTCCTCTGAAGTATCTTTTGAAAGTTGGCATTGTATTTAATCCACTTCTGTCATATTGAGGTGGTACTAGGCAAGAGTTTTTGCACTGTGGTTCAGCTTTAGATCTCTTGGATGGTCCCAGTGTTTTGTTACTGCTTATTTGACTCGTAATCTCTTGACATTTCACTTTGAGGTAGATAACTTTATTATGTTACCTGTAAAGAAAGGTTCATTGTGAATCTCAGATTTCTTTTTTCTTATTAAGTGTATCAATACTAATACCTTTGCAGCCTGTATTTTTTCCCCCTGTACCTAATCAGTTATTTGCTTTTCTTTTGGTATCTGTCATTCAGCATGTCTTTGCTGAAATGAAATATTTCACACTTGTCTTTGGTGTCAGCTGCGGATTTACAGGTCTGTGATCCTTTGCTGATGGTATAATCCATGAAAATGTTGAAGAAAATAGTCCACGCAGGCCATCTTACAGTCTTTTTAAGATCCTTTCCCAATTGGATGGAAAGCCATTAATTATTGTGTAAGAGTCTGACCTTTTTTTAATTGGTAACTGGTTTTTCATCTACAGTCGTAGACAATCTACCCTGTTTCAAAATCCACTGACGTAAGGCAATCTTCTTACATAATTTCATCTATTAAAGAGAAGTCTTTCACTCTAGAAAAGCAAATTTCTCTTCACAAGCCATTATGATGTAAATGGCCAAAAGCTTAACTAACATTATTTTTCCAATGTTGTAGTCCTTGGAGCATGGCTAAAAAGACTAGGAAATCCTAAAACACAAGCATTTGTTTATTCTTTCGTGTCTGTACCCTCAGCAGAAGCAGTCTCTGTTCTTGAAAATTCCTTTTTGAGTATTGTTAAAAAAAAAAAAAGGGCAAAAAACAAAGAAACAAACAAAACCACTAAAAAAAAAAAAAAAAGCCAGAAAAGCCAATATGCTTTCCTTAGTTACATGGGCATATATAAATTTTCAATGTGAAGCAGAATTACAGATTGGTTTTTTACATGTTGCCCACAAACTGTTCATGAGTATGGTGGAAAAATAACTTCATAGCTATTTCACCATCAGTACTTGTCCCAAAAGTGGACTACTTCATTCATACAGCATTTGGTATTTTTAAATCTCTCCTTCACAAGATATTAATGTTCTTTTTAATAAGAAACCATCCTCTGTCCATGAATCTCAAAGCTCTTTGTGAGCATTCAGTAACTTGGTTATAACAGAATTACTTCATCAATAAGATTGATATTTTAAGAGCTTAAAATGACTCTAATTTGGAGGTAACGCTTCTGACTTTTTTTTATTTACTCATATTGCGTGCAACACCTACAGCCACTATTACTTCTTTCAGTTGTAGGCAGTTTATTGTCTGATTACTCTGATTCTTCAGTGAGACCAGTGCAGTCAGAATGGGTTAGTCCAGCTGTATTTTGCTGCATGCCTGGGCTATCTTAGGTCTCTCTGTGCTGCTATATGCTGCATTGCACAGTGCAGTCTAAACATACTTTAATTAGACATCTTTCTGGAATGCACATCAAAGTCTGAGTACTTAACCAACCATTTTCAGGTGTACTGAAATTATGAATGTAGGTGGAATTGTACCTTTGCTTGCTGAAATGTGGCATTGAAATATCTACCTCCTAAAGAAAAGTGAAGGAGATCTAGAAATCAGAGCACATTAAATAGCGTACCAGCTGAGCAGGATAAAAGCAAGCTGTCTTCTGCAGCTGCATTTAGTAGTCCTAGACGGAAAGAAAAGATTCTCTTTCACATATCCACTAGAAAGTCAAAATTGTTCAGAGCTTTTCTATGAGAGTGATGCTGGACCAAATTCATCCCAGCTATAAGAAGTCTCCACTTCCACGGGAAGCTGTGCTTGGCCCAGGGGCCCGATTCATTAGAATACTGTCCCTCTTTTACAAGTACCAAATAGAGTCCCAGAGACTGTGTCAATACAGTTGGAGGACAAGTAAACCACTGTATTGATTTTGACATAAATCCAAAGAAGTAGTATCTCTCTGCTGTTAACAGAAACCTTATAGTTTGGAAGAGAACTGATTGAAATAGTGGCTCAGTAAAAGCAGGCAGTTAAATTGGCAAAAATCTAATTGCACTGTTTGCTCACTTTGGTTATTCATGGAGGTAAATCCTAATAATAGTCTAGAATAATTTTTATGTTGTTTGGTTTAGGTATAGTGGGAATTTATATTTCACAAGAGGACACTGTTATATATTTCTCTCCCTGTATCGTATTCATAGAGCATCTGGGCATATGTTGTTCCATGACTGGGTCTTACGAGATTTGTAGCTCCAGAGCTGGTCTGCAGGTAGATTACTCCTTTTGTATGGGAACCCTTGCAGTATTCTTGGAATAGGTCTTCTGCTAATTTCACTTTTTTTTTTTTTCCCCATTAGGTAATGGGAAATGAAGAGAAATGAATTGGATCATCTTCTAGGATAGTAGTCTTTCTGAGAAATATTTAGGGCGATGATCTTCTTTGAGTATTGGGATGGTTTTGATAGGTTCTCAACTTGTATGCACCCAAGTGTTTTAAAGGGCCATTGGACTCTGGGGTGTACTGGGTAATCTTTCACTATTCATGATTATCTAGAATCAACAAAATACTAGAATTGGATTGTATGCTGTAGGATTTTTTTGATTTTTTGTATGTGATTACTTTTACCAGTGGTTTAGTACCTTCGTTGTTTGGTTTTTTTCCTTGTTTGGTTGGGGTTTTTTTTCCTTCATGATACTGAGAAATTCTCATTGAGTCCTCATGGGACATTTCGTCGCTTGAATAATATTTAATAAAAATTGGTGATATGTCCACCAGGGTGCAGTCTTTCCCAAAAAAAAAAAAAAAAAAAAAAAGGCTGTAGTGGTCAGTAACTGTTCAGTGTACCTGTTCCTTGGAAACCAGATGAATTTGTCTATTTTATTCTTGTAAGATCATGCAGTCTGCTTCAGGAGAAATGGAGAAAAACTGTAAGGTACTTGTATTAAAATGAGAACCTCAGTATCAAAAAATGTAAATATTCTTAATATCTATGAAATGGTGGTACATTCTATAAATTATTTATGGGAGTAAATGATACAGGTTTGGTTTGTTTTTTTTTTTTAACAAGACTCAATCACTCTAATCAGGAAGTGGAGATGTGAATACTTAACTCTTTTAAAAATTAAATGCCATCGCTGCTCCTTCTGATACCAGCCACATTAGTGAAGGCAACTGCTTTCAAGTTGAAGGAACAAGCTTTTGCAACACTATCAGGAGGAGGATGATGAAATAATTTCTGCTGGAGAAGACAGAATATGCACAAAGCCCTAGAAAACTTCATTTGCTTTCATTTTTTTCCTGTCTCTGTCCTCCTCATCCTTAGAGCTGCCACCATCCCCAGGGACTGCCAGAGAAGAGTAGCACCCTCTGAACCAGTGGAGATAGTGGGCAGAGCAAGGGGCTGCAGGGCCAGAGGCCGCTGCTGAAGGCAGAGGGCTCTCTGTGTGCAGCAGCAGCAGCCTGTTTTCACTGTGACTTACTGGCTTTGCAAACCAAGGAACAGTGCCCTGAAGTAAAGCAGCATCTCTTTAAAGTCACGTGTCACTAACATAGGATTTTGAGCTAGTCTTTTCCTTATGCCATGTCACAGTGAGAAGATGTTGCTATGGCATTTCAAAATCTAATGTTTGCATTATGGCAAACTGGTCCAAATTCAGTGTTGGAGCACTGGAGCAGGGTGTTGGGTCAGGAGCCTCCTGAAGTCCCTTCCCACCACAAAGATTTTGCAACTTTACTTCCTGTGACTGCCATCTCTTTGTGTCTTACCTGTTGCATATTATATTCATTTGCTTGTCTATCTTATGCAAATGTAAGCATTGTGGCAGCAGCACATTCTCAAGTACCTCATGGAAATCCTTTGTAGTAATCTTCATACTTGGGCCAAGTGAAAAGTGGATGGAATTTCAAATTATCAACCCTTCATCCTCCCTAGCTTCTTGAGAATCAACAGGAAAATTTTAGAGTGGGGTAGGAGGCAGAGTAATAGAAGTTGTACAAAACTAAAAAGCTTGAAATAACAGTGTTTTATTTCCTGTCTTGTTCTAGGTTATGCATTGGATCCCTCTATAGATAACCCTGAAGTTGCGACCAAATATATTGGTTCTGTAGAAGAAGCTGAAAAAAATCAAGGTATTTAATTCAGAATCTCGTATAAATGACTTGCAATTGATGACCGTTTCCGTTCTTTCTTTACTAAGATATGGAATAGGTGTTGTCAAAGGAAGGAATTATGAGAGACTTACTCATGTCCAAAGACACAATAAAGATATGTGGCAATTGTAATGTGAAGAGGGAGGACAAATGTTGGAGTGCTTTGTTTTCTTGAAGTAGCAAATATTTCAGGCTAGCATGTGAAATTTTAGATTAGGATTTGCAACTGGAACCCTAGCGTGTGCCATTGTATGAATAGAATTGATATGTATATTTGAGACAGCTTTTTGGTCCTTCTAAATTCTGTCTTAGTTAAAATTGTCATATATCTGCATTAGGATATGTGTATGTTGGGATAATCATCTTAACTGTGCTACTCAGTAGCAAACTGATCGCTCTCTGTGCAACCTCTAGGATTCCTATGGGGACTTGCATGTTATCCCTGCTTAGCAGAGTTAAGCTGTTTGGGTTATTCAGAAAAGAAAAAAACATTGGAAAGTTGCCAGTTGGTAAAGGCATAGTGTGGCACTGGGAGGATCGACTACCAGAGGCATGGGATTTGTAATTAATACTCTGATACAAGATATTTAACACTCTAAGTGACATGTTTGCATTGGAAAATTGTACCTGAGTAAAATTTATGATTATGCTTTCCCTTGCATGTTTTTTTTCTAAGATCTTATTTGCATGTTTATACAAAGGTTTTTTACTTCTGTGTCCTCTTCCATGGAATACATCCATGGTTGTTTCAATCTTTCCTTCCAAAGTCAGATAAAGAAAATAGATTTATTTTGGTATAGCAGCTACAGACATTAGACAGAAATGGCTAAGATTAAATCATTTTAAAAAAATTTTAAATAACCTTCTTATAATGGACTTATAGTAATTTATTTTAAGAAAACTCTTAATTAATGTGCAATTCCTTCATATGAACATGATTTCAGTTTTTCCATTGCCTCTTTCCCCTTGTTTATGCAAAGCTCTTTTTGACTTCTTTGCAGTAGATGGGTGTTACCGATGCTATAGGAAAATATTGTTTGAAAATTGCATCTAATTTTATATACAACCTTTTGAAAAACTTTGCCATTACTTCAACATTTTACTCTTTTTTTTTTTTTTTTTTTTTTTTTTTTTTTTTTCCCTCTGCCATGTCTATATTGTTTAATGGTTTTGACTAAATTCTGAGGGCAAGCTAGCATTTATATGAAAGAACAACACAGAGGTCGGAGGTGGCTGGCTGTGTTGATGGGGACAGACTTTTTAATAGGTTTGTTGCAAGAGGTAATGATTTTAAGCTGAACAAAGGTATATTCAGACTGGATAGAAGGAAGACCTTTTTTTTTTTTTTTTTACAATGAGGGGTGGTGATACCCTGAAACAGGTTGTGCAGAGGGGATGTAGATGCCCCATCCCTTGAAACATTCAAGGACAGGGCTCTGAGTAACCTGATCTAGTTGAAGGTGTCCTTGCTCGCTGCAGGGGGGTTGGACCAGATGTCCTTTAAAGGTCTATTCCAACCCAAACCATTCTACAATTCCGTAAATTTTTGCTAAATTATAATACACAGTTGTGATTGGATTTTTGGGAGACTTATTTTGGTTTTGGAGGGATTTATTGTTTTTGGTTTTTTTTGCAAACTGAAAGAGGTGAGGGGGATCAGAAGCCAGTTGTTAGGACTCTACTGCACTATTTTAGTATGAAAATGGATATATTCATACAATCTGCAGAGTTACTGTTAAAAATTCATGGGTACATGCATGGTTAAATACTCTAACAAACCATGACACAGTTTAAGTGGTTCCTCTGCTACTGTACATAGTTAGCAGTGCTCATAGCTAGAAAAAACTAGCAATGCTTTGTCCAGTTTTGCTCAAATGATTTTTCCATTTTGTTGCATGTATTGGAAAGAGTGGTGACTGTTTTTTGTTTGGGTTTTTTTCTTTCAAACTGACAATGATGTGACCTATGATGTTGTGTTCTATGTTAGCAGCTAGGCAGTGTTTTGTTTCCTTCTTCAGGTTTGACAGTTTTTGAAACAGGACAAAGGAAAATTGAAAAAAGGAAGAAATTCAAGGAGAATGATGCATCTAATATTGATGGCTTTCTGGGACCATGGGCAAAGTATGTTGATGAAAAAGAAGTAGCCAAACCAACAGAAGTAAGTACTACTTTAAAGTAATGGATAACCACTGCAACGTGCTAACCATTTTTATAACAATGATCCAGCTGTACTAGTAGTATATCCAAGCAGATTGATGCAATGCTTTAGGATAATAGAAGCATTTCAAGTGATATGTCCAAATAAGGTGTTCCAAATATTCTGCATTAACTTATTTGCAAGACTGTTTGGAAATAAAATTAATTGTGTTTGTGTGTAGGGTGTAGAGTCTGATTAAAAGATGTTTATAAACAGAAGCAGCTTGAAAAGAATTGAAAGTAAAACTTACTTAAAAGAAAAAAAGCAGCCGAACGAAAAAAAGAACAGTAACACACAAAGACCATCCAACCCTCCAGTCAACAAACATCCCTCTTCTTCAGTCAGTGATGAATAAAAAGATATTTCATTCTTTTCAGTGTACACAGCTTTTCAAAGTGTTCTGGTTTTGATAAAGGTGGTATTGTTAGTGATATTTAGAAATATTTCTAATCTCATTTAGCCAATAATTGTGTTCTTAATAGTAAATAAATGGTAGTAGAGTTCTGGCTCTTGTTATGTGATTTGGAACACTGAATTTTGAAAAGATCGTGTTTTATTTTTCTAGGAAGAACAGAAAGAGCTGGATGAAATAACAGCTAAGAGGCAGAAGAGAGGAAAAGTAGAAGATGATAAACCTGGAGAGGAAAAGACTATATTACATGGTAATGGCATCTTCCTGCCTGGTCTCATTTCCTTGCTCGCTGTGTTTTCTTGCCTGCTGTGTTAATTAGTAAGTAAGGCAGACAGTCTCAGCAGTTTTGCTGAGGCACCTTGATGTTTCTGTATTGGAGATAATACTACTCAGAGGCAGAACCATAAAGGACAGGGAAAGAGATAAACTTGGACTGATTCCACTTCATACTGTGAAGAGCAGTGTGGAAATGTCATCTTTCAGGATACTGGTTTTATTTATTTATTTTTAATGTTACTAGATGCACGTATCATCTTCCTGTTTTACAGAGCAAATATTCTAAAGTTACGGGTTTGGCTTAGTTTCAGCTTCAGAATTACTGCAGTTTTATGTGTCAGTACTTTCGTCAGCAGGTAGTGCTTTGAGTTATGGCTTACAGACAATTTAGAAAATGACTTGGACTTTATACTTCCTCAATTCTTAATGTAAATGTGCTGACTGTCATACTATGAATAATTGTGTATGAAATAATTACCCTATGGAAGCCTATACCATGTGGTACCTTCAAAGAAAATGGTTCAGTAAGTAAAATTAAGTGAGTTTTGAGAACTGTTACTTCAGCTTCACATGTAAAACAGTCCTGCCTTCTATTGCTTGGTGTGGATAGTTGGGTAAACTGAGTCTGTCTTTGTTTACCGCTTTCTGCAGCCAGGCTCACATACGCAAGCTGCAGCATCCTTTCTAACATGCATTAAAGAAGGCTATGAGATATGCGTTGCTGACTTTAGTACTTCCTACTGTTTATATGTAGTGGATCATGACAATATTTATTAAATAGGGGCAAGCATAATAAACCTGAAATATTAGCCACTGAGCCTCCTATAGAAAAATTATTTTACATCCAGCTTTTCATAGTCTCTACTTGAAGTTTCGTAGTGAAAGGCCTTACAAGATTAATCTTCTCAAACACAGACATTCCAGAAATATGCCATTTTACAGGTGTGTAACCACCGAGAGTATGCAGGAGCTCACTTGTACAACCAAAACTACCATAACAGTATCCTAGAAACAGAGAAAACAATTTAATTGGTGCACCGTTTAATATAATGGCTATCCAACGCAAATCTAGTCTGGAATACCCATTTCCATGCACTGTGCATCCCTGCATATCTGACTGTCCGATCACTTAAATCTAAAGAGCATTTCTTGGCTGCTGCAGACTAATAATGTTTCACACTGGCTAAATGAATCTTTTTCTCTGATTTGCAATACCGTTGATGTGACTGACTCAGCACCCAGCTGTCTGGAATGTGAATGGCAAGCAAAAAACAGAGTTAGAGTTGCACGTCATAATCCATGTAGAATTAGTGTAAGCAAACCCTTGCTGGACAGAGGAACTCTCCTGGTGCTTGATGATGTAAGTGTGTAAGAGGAAGGTTGTCTTTATGTTCAGATTCCAAGCAGACTTTACTGAAATGACTTACTTGACATCAACTAAGCTCAAATTAAGATTCCATGTCTATATCCTATGAAGTGGGTTTTTGGTTTGTACACACTTCACAGCATTGCTGCTGTGTTGAGAAAGAACTTCCTTTGTATGTGTCTGCTGAGCCTTTCAAAGATTATACCATCTTGAGATACAGACTCCTGGATTCTCAGAATTCTGTATTTATCTTTTCAGTTAAGGAAATGTATGACTACCAGGGAAGATCTTATCTGCATGTCCCTCAAGATGTTGGAGTTAATCTCCGCTCTACGGTGCCACCTGAGAAGTGCTATCTTCCGAAGAAACAAATACACGTGTGGTCTGGACACACAAAGGTAGGAAGTCATGTTTGTGAGCGTGGATCATAAAAAGCCACTTCACTTTGTGCCTGAAACTTCTATACTTCCTTCTGAAGTATCTGTAGAAGGAAGGAGTATTTTACTTGTCTTTAGCACATTATGCATGTAACTGGTTTCCTTGCATGGTCTCACAAGGTATTTTGCCTGCTCAAATGCAGTTGTGTACCTGCACGTACTTTTTCATTAACACAGTGGCTTCCTGACCTCCCTTAAAGCAACAAATATTATTCAATGACTTCTGTGGGATTTGGAGTTATTTCCTAAACTGCCACACATGTAAATGTAAAGCTAGTTCTGGAGGTGCCTGAAAATGCTTGCTTTTTTTTTTTTTTTTTTACTAATAAAAGTACTTAAGGGCTATTTCATATCAAACTTACAAAAAGTTACATAGTTTTGTGGTTATGATGCATCAGCATTACAGGTTTCTTAAATACAGCTATTACCTTTGAGAGGTGTGTATTGTTAAGAGTTTTCTTTGATGGCGCTACTTAACATCTACATTTCCTTCTTATGTCAGAGTCTTTAACTATATACAAACTTTTTGGTATAAAAAAGTGTTTTACTGATTTGGTTTGTAAAGCTTATACTCAATTTGCTTCTTGTTTTGTCTCTAGTTTTCGGTATTGCTTGAGGTAATATGCTGTGCTGCAATAGACAGCACCTTAATTATATCTGAAATGTGGAATAAAGGAGGATGTAGGGAGTACTTTTAGCTTTTACCCTTTTTTTAGCTGAGTCCCAGCTTTGAACTCTTCTTTAATGATTGCTGTATTAAAGAGCTTGTACATGTAACTATCAATATTTTCCAGAATGTTGTCTCCCCTCCCAAGCTCTGGTCACTCTTCTGCCTATTATTTTAGAACAGACTGATATGTAAAATACCTTTTTCCTTTAAGTAAGATGAATAGCAACATCAATGCAAGAAGCAAAAGAAAGATGGCCTGACAAATCTAGAGAAGCTGCAGGATAAAAGTAGATTATAATAGGCAGGATAAAGAACCCTACTCCAACCATGGGTGGGAGGAACTGAATGGAATGTGAATAGAGTAATTGACATGAGACGGAAACCACGAGTCATTCCTTGGACTTCCTCTGGAAGGAGTACCTGGAATACAGATAGATGGAAAGATGCTGTGCCTGGGGAATCTGAGCTCAGTGAATATATGTAAGAAATGGAGCTGGCCAGAAACTTTTTTTTGTGGACAAATTCCTCACCTGCCCCATTTGAAAAGGCTTATTATGCAGAAACATTCCCCCAAACTCACAGTTTGTATTTCTTTGCTGTGTTTACCACATGGTGGTGTGAATATTGAAGGGAGGGTATATATACAGCTATTGAAGTGAATCAGCTTGTTGCCAGCAACAATTGTTCAAAACACATCACTGTTTTTAAAATGGAATGTGGGTAGGGTATTTCTTTTCAAGATACAGTACCTATGTATTTTATGAAGATAAGCTTTAGCTTTTTACTTGGAAAAGAGGGCAAGTGAACTGAAGGAAGTATCTAGATGCTCCACATACTGTTTAATTATGTCCTTATTTACAGGGTGTCAGTGCAGTTAGATTGTTTCCTCTCTCTGGGCACATACTGTTGTCTTGTTCTATGGATTGCAAAATTAAGGTGAGTTATTTTTCTTTTTTTGTGTGTGTATGTTTTATATCATCATTTGAATACAGACAATGCGTTTTTGAATAATTAAACATTTGGTGCTTCTGCCAAATACCTTTTGTCAGTTACTTTTATTTTTCTCTCTTGATTTTTAAATTATAAATTAATTGGAACAAAGATAGAAAGAATGCACAAGACCGTGGGTGTTAGAACAGTGTTAATCATTTAGTAATAGCATTTAGAAGGTCACAAGTTCTTCAGATTATTGCTGTTGTTATAATAATTCATTTTCTGCGAAGCTTAGTTTTCCAACTAGGAATAGGTTTCTGCTGAAGCATTTTGCTGAAGCATTTGTAGTCTGGAACTAATCTCATTTTAGTCCAGCATACATCGTATGAGAGAGCTGATTTTTAAGGAGATTTTGCTAACAAGAAGGTGACAGAACATTCTTGTGAATTTCTGGGTAGGTAGTTGTGATTACTCAGTAGATGTCATAGGTTTATAATGAATTCCTTAAAATATGTTGCCATATATGTTTGAACTTTGTTTCAGCATCATTATTTTTTAACAATTGACATCTTTTTCTCCCCGTTCCCCCTTTCTTTTTCCAAGCTATGGGAAGTATATGGTGATCGAAGATGTCTACGAACATTTATTGGTAATAGTCTTGGTTTTTTAAAAAAAAATATTTATATTTAAAACAAATCCATGGAAGAATATGATTTAGGCTAGCTTATTAATTTATCATAGTGAGGACTTGTAGGCATCTAAGGCAAATGGTGTTCTGTATGTTCTCAGCAATAGGAATGTGAAAAGGTGCAAATTTTTACTGAACCTTTGTCATTATTCCAAGCAATTTAGTGTGGATATGTAACACCTTACAAACCTTAAAACAAAACATCAGTGTACTGCAGTCATCAATGCTTTATGCAAGATTCCTTACCAAAGGCAAAATTGTGACATTAAATTGTCCCATCTTCAGGTTGAGAACAGCAGCCCTCTGTATTTATTCAGCGAGGACTTCTCATGGTCTGATGATCCCACCTTAAATAGGTGGTCTCTTCTGTGCAGAGTTTCTAGTGCAAAAGCATGGGAATTTTTTTTTTTAGGTTCAGCTGCTGTCTTTGTCAAGGTAACAGGTGCTTTTTAAAGCAGATAGCTGAGAGAGAGAGAGAGAAATATATACTTCTTGGCAGCCTTGAATGCAGAACAAAAGCAGCTGATTTTTCCTTTTGAAATGGGAACATTTCTAGAACACTCAGTGAATGTATGTTGAATAACAACAAAGAAGGCTTTTTTTCACTTAATATTTCTGATGACAGCAGTGTCTCAAAGATGATGGCTCAGAAAAGGTTCACTCTCAATAGACTGCTCTTTCTGAACAGTTTGACTGTTCTACTCAAAATGTCCTTATTATCAACCAGATTCACTTGTTTTTTTGCTATATTTAAGTTACTGCACCATTATTGTAACTGAAGAGATGTCCTACAAGTCTGATGCAGTGGTCGGGTGGAAGTATTGGGGTTGAGGAGTAACAAGGTTAATACCAGATGAAAGCATTCTTAATTTTCCCATATTTTATACTTCTATTTATAGAATTTTCTCCCTTAAATGTATCTCCTATAGTGTTTCCTCTTCTTCATTAGACGATGATATTTATTAGTGTTTTAAACTGCTCTCACAGCTCTTAATTGTGACCCGAACAATCTTTGAAGCCAACAGTACTTAAAGTTCTGCTTGTATATCAAAGTATAGGAATGATGCACAGTGGCTGGTTCTGTGCAATGCTATTGTTTCTCTTGCCAGCGCTTTACAGTTGATGAGGGGTTTGGTTTTATTCTCATCATTCTTTAGGAGTTACTTTTTCTTTCTAAGCTAAATCATTCTTTATTAGTGCTCATGAAGAACAGTAAGTGATTTCCATGTTCTTTAACTTCAGTAATGGTAGGGTTTTTAAAAATTATTTTTAAGCATGAATGGGTAAAAGTTTATCATTGCATTTTTTTTCTATTTTGTAGGACATAGTAAAGCTGTTCGAGACATCTGTTTTAATAATGCTGGCACTCGGTTTCTCAGTGCTGCCTATGACCGATATCTTAAGCTCTGGGACACTGAAACAGGTAGGCTTGTATTTGTTGACGCTGTTATTTGGCATGATGTTTAATTAATAGTAAACATTGAGATATATTGGCAGTCAGGTTGTTTCCAGTTATCCTTAATATTGTCTTGTGGTTCAATGTTTAGGCTTTCGTTAAAGAATGGATAGTATTTTTTTCCTAAATGTTTTGTTATCTTGATACTGCCCATATGCCTGTATGTCAAATACCTTTTTTATCTAAGAAGTTTGATAGTTATTTGTAATGCTAGAACAACTTTCAGACAAAATACAAAATTTTAACACATCCGTTATTAGAAGTTTACATTTACAGACATAAAACTAAGTAATGAAATCACACCTTAGATCTAAATATGCTTAATTTGGAAGAATTCTTTCACTTGATCTTTTGATTAACTTGAACTTGAAGAGCACTCCAAATAAGAAAATGTAGTAGGAATTGAACTGCTGATGTAGAAAGTTGGAGGGCAGGTCTCATGCTCTCATAGAACTGCCCGGGGGATGCTCTATAACATTCTGCTCCAAATAATTTCTTAAACTAAAAAGATACAAGATAGATTTTGTTTTAACCTTAAAGTCTGTTCCTAGGACAGGAAGTTTCCATATTTGAAAAAGATGTTAACTTTCTTGGTTAGCAGTGCCACTAGTCTTATACAGGTGACAGCCTGAAAAATATGTCAGATTCTCCAGTCTTGAATCTGAACTCAGTTATTTAGACACCTGAAAAATATATTAAGCTTTTTTTATTAAAACAGTCTCCTGTAAATTACAGATAACCTGTAGTCATGGTATGTATGGCTTATGCTGTGAGAGTAGATCAGTGGTTTGTTTTGCAGTTGAATTACTGTTATCCTTTTCTAGGCTTAGAATTGAGGAATTCTTGCCTGAGTTAGTCTCTTGTCGAGAGTTGGCGTCTCCTTCTCTGGAGACATTCAAGACCCGCCTGGACGCCTTTCTATGTGATGTCATTTAGGTTCCTGCTCTGGCAGGAGGATTGGACTAGATGATCTTTCGAGGTCCCTTCCAATCCCTAACATTCTGTGATTCTGTGAGAAGATCTCTGATCCTTTGCAAAGACAGTGGTCAGCTTGTGATATCCTGACCAGTCCTGATGCCCTTGATGTGTCCCGATGACATACAGGGTACTGAGCAGTTAAACTGTTTGGAAAACTGTAGTAAAGGTACCAGACAATTTGTATGTGTCTATACAGGAGCGTGCATACAAACACGTGAAAGAAGGTCTAATCAAAGAGAAGGGTAAATGCTACCCTCTAATCCTCTCAAGGGCTTTTAGTAAAGTAGAAGTAAAATGGATGGGTTTTTATCAATATCTGCAAAGAACTAATTAGTTCATAGAACTTCCAACCTAATGCACAATGAATGACTTTTCTGTTGCAGGGCAATGTATTTCAAGATTCACAAACAGGAAGGTTCCTTATTGTGTCAAGTTCAATCCTGACGAAGATAAACAAAATCTCTTTGTTGCAGGAATGTCAGATAAGAAAATTGTGCAGGTATGTCTACTTAATGTTTCTTCCTCTAAAAAATCTGATATTTAGTAAAAAAAGAAGGTCTCATTCTGACTTTTTTATTTGTAGTGGGATATTCGAAGTGGTGAGATTGTGCAGGAATACGATAGGCATTTGGGAGCTGTCAACACCATTGTGTTTGTGGATGAAAATAGAAGGTTTGTGAGTACATCTGATGACAAGAGTTTAAGAGTCTGGGAATGGTAAGTTTAATTCAAAGTATATTACTTTAACTTAAAGTATATTATGAGCAAACTGAGAAGAGAGTTTATTTTTAAAAGTATTCATAGCACCTCGGACATTGGAGTGTACTGAGCTCTAGCTTTAAAACCTTCTTCTGCCTTAATACTTGAGACAATTCATAGATTTCCTCTTCCCTCAGAAAGGCGTAAGACAGCGCTGTCAGCCTGAAGTGTACTGCACTCATAGCAATCTCTGTTCTTTCTCCTTTCCACAAGGGTGTATTAGCCCTTAAGTTAACCTTTTAAAGAAATATCTCCTCTGTTACATTAGTGTGTGTCAATTTTGAATGCTTTGAACTTGGATGTGCATAGTATTATATAATATTTGGCACATGTATGAAGTAACTAGTGTAGCCTCATTTCTGGTTTTCTCATAGTCTGGGTTTTTTTGGCAATCACTGTTAGCCACAATATGAATACAATAGATGACAGAAAAGTGAAAGCCTATTCAAGAAAAACTCAGAAGAAACATCATTTTAAATGACTTCCAGTTTTTAGCATATCAGGGAAGAAAACAAGTCTCTCCTATCTGAAATGGTTTCCACAGGGTTCTAGATACTAAGATTTTCAACTTAGGACTTCTAAGATTTCTCTAGGATTTTTTAAAATAATCACTCCCCTATCCATTTCCTTTTGCTGTTCACACATACAAAGCTGTTGCACGCTACGGACACTAGTTTGACAGCCCCGTGACTAATCAGTTCCTTCCTAGCTTTTTTTGTTGTTTGTTTTAAAGACCTGGAGACAAGAGACTCCAGTCTGTGGTGTTTGAATGTTACCCAAACAGCCAGCAAAACCCTCAGCATGTCTGTGATTGGCAGCTATCGTTGCCAGCAGCAGCAGTGGTAATGACCAAAATCTGGGAACCAGGCTTAGGCTAGACATGGAATGCTGTCACCATATGTCACTCCAAGAGAGAGCCTCTCTTCAGTGCTTCATAATTAGACTTGTGCATTTACTGAGCTCCTTAAAGAAATCTACAACATCGTATCTGCTAAGGAATGTCTCCTCTCTGGCGAGTGGGAGGATGATCTCGCTTGCACAAATCTGTTATTTCCTTGAGATCGGATTGCCCTTGTTTTGTGAGCTTTGTGTTGATGGCTGAAATAAATAGCAGAGTGGGTGGATTTAGTCACTCTGTGGGAAAGAGCAGGAAAGGCAAAAAGGTTCTGGCATAGGAACATCGCAACCTGATTGTTCCACAATTTTTTTTTTCACTCCAGAGAAAAAACTATATACTGAGCTCGCCGCATGCTGAAGAAAGCTCACTTGCTCAGATAATAGGGAACTCAACTGTAGGCAATATTCTTTAATACAGTCATTGGGGATTTTCTTTGTTTTACAAAAAAGCAAATGTAATGCTGCCTTCCTTTCTCCACAGGCTGTCATGATACATGCTGATTGGTCTGTAGGCATATTTCTATAATTTCAAGATCTAGATTTTTACAATGCATTAAAAATAAGTTAATATATTCACTACAGAAGGTTTCGGAGCTTGAAAACTTCCATGGCAAATTATTTCATGCTGCACTTCAAAATCTTTTCCTAAATTCGTAAGGAAAATTGTTTGCAGCTTAGGGTGATTTGGGCATGTTTCTTCATATGTTCTTCAGCACAATATTTCTTCAGTATCCTACAGAAACAAAGCAGCATTAATTATGACCTGAGTATGGCCTTAAAAGGCAGTAATTAAAGCTGGTCTAATTGCTTAGTTTCAATTGTCTAGAGGGATTTTGTAGTATGTTTTGTAAACACTTTGACTTGGCCAGAGCTTGTAATGGGATGCCATGTCAGACTTCATCACAGTGAGGAACTTCTCCCCTGAGAATTTAAATCTGCTTTCCCCTAGAGTTCACCTCATGCATAGATTTCACTATGCTGTACTCTGGATTATGGTGGTCTGGTTGCCGAAAGTTCAGGCTGCAAGCATAGCGCAGACTCTTGCAGATTAGATGGAGTCGTTAGGAATCTTAATGGGAGGACTTTAAAATTTGTCTGCTTTTTGCGTTTCCTCTGCTTGTATCATTAGAGCAGGGATATTAAAGTTGGCATGGGTATCGTATTCAGTGTTCTTTCTTCTAGAAATACAAAATGTTTTGTCTTTGCTTCATATGCGTCTAAATCCTACTGGGCTAAACAGTGAAATGATTGTGGCAATGGACCTTAGAGGCTTTTATTTCCTTTTACCTTCAAGTTAGCTTGCAAAGCAAGAACTGTACAGTGATAGCTTAATTATTATCCTGACAGGCTTGCAAGGCTTGTCATCTCTGTAGAGCTATACCCATCAACTGGCCTTTTTCTTTCCATCATTCCTGGTAAACATACTGAGAGAGCTCTTCATGATGTGTAGATCCCAAAATTGGATTGGGATTGAGGTTTGGTGAGGCTTTTTTTCCTTCTTTCTTTAAAAAGGACTTTTCCCTCTCCTGCGTGGGGAAGAAGTTGTTTCTAAATCTTGGCTAGCAGATACTACTATTTAAAGTTTTCAGCCTTTGAAGTGCTATGAAGTGGGGAAAAGACTTGCAGATCTTTAAATTTAAAAATTTGAACAAACAGTATAATATCACATGAGTTTTGAGGTCAGGCAATTATGACACCATCTTCCTTGGTTAATTTTTTAAATTTTTTTTTAAGGGAGCAAGCTGATGTTACTCATTATAGCAATTTGACTGGAAGCAAATGTGATACATATGTGTATCTCCTTATTCTGCCTAATAGTTTAATGCAGCGTATCCTGCAGCTGTCCTAGGTACGTCTGGTAGGTTTCAGCATAAAGCAGAGCTGTCTGGAATAAATTCCAGTAGATGAGCCTGCCTTCATTTGTAAAGGGAGAGGAGGCAGGACACCCTGTGCTGCATTTAGATTTCACACTGCAGTGCTCCAGTTCAGCATTGGAGATACATCTTCTGTCATGAGACACTTTAATGGGGTTTCCAGCGGGATTACTTTTACTTGACGTTAAGGATTCCAGATGACCAGTAGGGTGAGGGAGTGTTGGGTGATGGGAGCTAATCAGGATCTAGCCTTACTACAGTGATTACTTTGTGTCCTATTGCAGGTGGGGTTTGAAGTTTTTTGGGATTTGATGCAAAAGGGTAGGATGGGGCACAGGGAGCTGCACTTCCCTGTGCTGTCATGTTGGTCAGAGATTATGTTGGTCAGAGATTATGTGGACTTTTCGTGACTCCTTTACAGATTTACTGTCCAACTGTAGTCTCAGCTCTGTTTGTTAGGAAGCCAGTTAGTCCTGCACATGCTCTTACCCACAGAGTATATTAAGTAAGTTGCCTCTTTTATTCTGAGGGGTAAATGATTTTAACATTTAACTCACAAGAGCATTTGTGTTACTTCCTGACAACGGCGCAGCTCCTCACCCTGCTGCCCATGTGCCCGTTGCTTAGCACAAGATGATGGGGGAATAACTTACTCCACAATAAAATAGAATAGTAATTACCTTGCTAATGTCGACCGTATTGCCATCCAGCAAGGCACAGTCAGCTAGTACAAGGCAGCCACCCACGCTCTCTGCTCCAGTAGTGTCCCAGCAGCCCTTCTACTGTGTAAATGAGACAATGAAGTCATAACCATCCCCTTTGTATTAATTAATGTTGCTACAGAACATTTTGCATGTGTTTTCTGCTGAATACATTAATCACATCTATTTTCTGCTGGAGATTTCTTTTCCTTAATGAGAAAGACATGTGCACGCCTTCCCTTTATACTAGTCTTCTAGTGTGGGGTATGAGGAATACTGTGAATATTCACAGACCGTTAGTAATTCAATTTATATAGTCAAAACCAAATGACAGTACTGAAGAGTAAGGATTAGGCTGTACTTGGGTTTTTTTTCCCTAGGCCTTTGTAGAGGACAGCGTATGTTCTTAACACAGTCCTGTACGCAATCGAGACCAGGGATTTCAGGGTTCAGTTCAGTTGTGAATGGTTGGAATTAGTTGGCATCCCATTTGGGGAGACCAGGAGGAAAAGGGCATTGTCAAAGAGATGAGAGTGAGGCTCCTGTTTTCTTCTCCTTTAAAAAAAAAAAAATCATAGTTAAAACACAAGTCAATAAGATACATGCATTTATCAGTCTATTTTTGCTCCCTATGTAAGACTTCTGTAAGAGCTACAGTTAAACTGGAGGCAATAGAGTGTCTTTGTGTTACAGTTTCACTCTTAACAATTGGAATGACAGTTCTGTTTTAGACTCTGGGTCATTTGATTGGGGTAGATTCACTCTATCAGAGGTTATCCTATAGATGGCTCTGCAGCTGGAGCTCTCTAGATGGGCATTCATAATATTTTTGACCTTTTTCACGTTCTTCTTTTGGATACCACCATATGCTTTCCATGGTTCAGTGGCTAAATAAATCAACAGACTGGAGACAGCCCTTTGGAACATCTCCACGTCTTCATAAAACACATACTTCTTCCTTTTGCAGGGACATTCCTGTAGACTTCAAGTACATAGCTGAGCCAAGTATGCACTCCATGCCAGCCGTGACTTTGTCTCCAAATGGTAGGTTAACACTTTTCTGCCTTCTTAGGCCTAGTTTACATAGGCATGTCTTACTGATTGTTTCTCAGTAATGTTGCTTTGTTGCATCCCTCTTGTCACCCCACACTACCTAATCTGCCCCCCTCAAATCAGCATGTGTATTTATTCCAAGATTGGACTGGATCTGGTTTTGATTTAAAAGTCTTAACAAGAAAAGTACGTCAAAATGAGGGGTTATCTCAGGATAACTGTATGAATTTAAATTTAGACCTTCGTCCAGACAGGGCAAAAGGACCTCCTCTTTTCATAGAGCTACAGTGTGTTCTTTGCTGTGTTTAAAATACTAAGAGAAACAATGGTGGGAACTGACAGTGGTTGCAAAGTACTAAGCAAGTTCGGCAGTCCTTGTGGTGCCACCGTTAAGGCAGAAACTGATGTTGTACATGATCCTGTTCATGCTGTTCCTTTCTGTTCTGAATACAGCCCAAATGACTCTTGCATAAGAGAAATCCCAAATTATCTCGTTGTTTCTGTACGTTAATATCTCAATGGTTTTTGCATTCTTCAATTAGAATCCAACTGAAGGAGGATAAAGGTTTAGTGCCTCCAGTAATCAGTGAAAATCCTTCTAACAGGACGAAACCTCTAGTATCTATTTTGGTCAAAATTAAATAGCTTTAGTGTCAACAAAATTAAAGTGTTGCCAGATTTACAGTTAACAATCCCATTATGCTGAGTAGTGACTGATCAACTAGCACAGCTAACGTTTTCACCCAGCTCTCAGCATCAAATTATATTTGTTTTGCGGTGTGAATATTTTATTCTTAACAATAGAAGTGGGTTTCTAATATAAAAAGGAAGATTCTAGAGGAAGAGCTGCATTTAAAAATGCTGGCTTCCCAAGGTGGCCTTTTTCAACCCCTGTTTCTGAAATTGCACAAGTTGCTTATCCATTTTTTTCAGTTCTATTCTTCCATGTTGGAATACTGGATTTCACATTCTTTTTCCAATTTTGGCTGGACAGCATTTGAGTATTTTGATTCTGATATGAGGCAGTAAATTATGTTAGGAATGAAGTAGTCATCTTTTCAGCCCAAGACATCACCTGTCACACTAACTAATACATCTTGACCTACAGTATTCCAATATCACAGAAAACAAGTTCTCTTTGGAATAGTTATGCTACAGATTGTGCCAGACACATCATGCATCATCCTGGGGTTAAATGAGTACTTTAAAGAAAAGTAAATTGAAAATTTTACAGATGTGGAACTTTTCTGCTTAGGGGTACTGATTTATGAATCTTTCTTATCAACTAAATTTTTCCTCTTGAGCGATGGAGGAAACAGACATTTTTAAAAGTAGAAGGGGAGAATGTGCAGGAGTACACACTTTATCTGTTTCTCTGGGAGGCTGAAGAAAATCCTCAAATTCCAAGCTAGTAGCTGGAAGTATCATCAGATTTACAGTCATTTTTATATTATCACTGTTTGCATAAAACACTGTAAAGGCGGTGACAATATGCAGAGTTCAGGACAGGAGACTCTATTTTATGGTGTTCTGTAGCACATCATCTTCGTTGGATTATCAGGCAGGAGTTAATGCACTGCCAAGATGCACAGTGAAATAGAGTTAGTATTAGAAAAGCCTGGGTTATTTTTCTTTCACTAAAGTATCTTTATTAAATTGCATATCGTTAGGGCAGAGAATCCTAAATAGGTGCAAAAATGCAAGGATTTTCAAACTTCTGAGTTTACCTTAGACCTGTTTTTCCCGTAAAGAAAATAAAAGGTGACCGACCATCTTAAGAGTACTCACAAAACAGGTAATCAAATAGATTGAAGCTAGATGGGGGTTTTTCCCCTCATCTGAATTACTTGATTATATGCACCAGCAAGCTTACTCACTAGCTTAAAAATTTATCAGTAGGTCAGTGGGGCTGATGCAGCACATTGTTTTAACGGCCAGAGATTTTATAGAGGCCTAAATGCATTTTGTAGGAACAGGCACCCCAAATCCTGTGAAATGTAAAGTTTTGCCTCTTGGCAGTTGTATGAGGCAGAAACAATATCAACTGCTACCTAATTTCGACGGCTAACCTTGATAAATAATGAAAATCTGTATTAAGATAGTGCAGGAAAAGTTACAAAAATATCTTAAAAGACTCCAGTTAGGTCTGTTTCTGATGCAGTGCTCTGATACCACCTTTGTTTACTGCATTTACAGGGAAATGGTTGGCTTGCCAGTCGATGGATAACCAGATTCTGATATTCGGAGCTCAGAACAGATTCAGATTAAACAAAAAGAAAATTTTCAAAGGACACATGGTAGCTGGCTACGCTTGTCAAGTGGATTTTTCACCTGACATGAGGTAAGTTTTTGTGGGAACGAGCTTCATCTTAAAACTTGCAGGCACAGACACTAAATTTACTTTTGAATCCTCTGCAACATTCATTGATGCACAGCCGTCCTGTTAACTCCGCATCATTTCTCTAGCCAAGCAGCAGAACGGAAAGTTTACTCTTGTCATTTGATCAGACGAAGTTATACTCAGTGGTTGCTCCGAGCAACATTTAGGAAACAACCCATGCAGCCCAGATGCCCTATTCTGCCAAGATGATTTATACGGCTGTTAAACCATCCAGAGACTCCCCTTGTTCTGCCCAGCCCGGGTACAGTGCAGGGAGGCTTCTGCTTCTGACGTGCATCTGGCTCTTTTTGCAGCACAGGGGCTGTTCCCACAATGTGCTCTTGTCTGGAATACCTGGGGATCAGACTTGCCCAGATTTCCCAGTTTGTAGGTCTGGTGTGGGTATCCTCATTTATTGCTCAGAGAACCAGCTTTTTCATCCTATTTGTTTAGTAATAAGCCTATACATTTACCATTGTACGTACGTAAGATATTACTGTAAAAACTAGAGAATAATCTCAGCAAAACTGGAGGGAAAAGTGGAGAGCAAGCGTCTCTAAATTTTAGGGAAACTTCTGGCACTTTCTCTTTTGCTGATGTATTCTCTTTAGTTCCAGTAACACAGTGTATGGTATAATCGCGTTGCTTAGCACATTTACCTCGCAGTTGATGAATCACCTTCTGCAGGACTTGTGTGCCTTGGAGCACAGCATGAATGCTAATTCTTTGGTAGGTATGTTTGCAGACTGCCAGGCAGGAAGCTCGCTGGGGGATGCGCTTTTCCGTTGCTCAATGTAGAAGTGTTATAATACAAGCCGTTTTCACACATGATACAGCTTTTATTTTAATCCTGTTGATACAGCTATGTGATATCTGGAGATGCAGATGGAAAACTTAACATCTGGGACTGGAAGACAACAAAACTCTACAGCAGGTTAAAAGCACACGATAAAGTCTGTATCGGTGCAGTGTGGCATCCACACGAAACATCTAAAGTCATTACGTGCGGCTGGGATGGTCTTATTAAGCTATGGGACTAAAGAGGATGCTACGATGATCTAAAGATGTAAGTCCTGCATACATTAGAGTGAATTCTGCTGTAAGGACGGGTAGACATTTATAATACTCCAGTTCTGCTAGTTGTTCACATGCACTAAAAAATGGGAATTATTCCGAAGGCGCAACCGAAAGGATGTAGTTCTAAATATGACCTCTTGAGTATGAAAAGCTGAGGTCATCTGAAGCATGCAGAATCAAGTGTTAGTTTGTCGTGTCACTTTCTGTGCAAAACACTCTTGTAAAATAAAATAATTTTAAGAAAATCTATTTTTGTGCTTCTCGCTGTCAGAGATGTGGGGAGTTAAAGGAGAAAACCAGCAATTATGTAACTGTCTTCCTAAGAAGAAATCTTTGATATCTACTGCAATAGAGCTGGAAGAGATTTGTTTGCTTGGTTTTGGGTGGTATTGCATTGTCCCCAAAGTACTTCTGTCTTTATAGAACGCAACCTCACTTGCTAAGATCTGTTAATTCACAGTAGAAATGAAGAACTAATCAAGCTAGAAGTCATCAGGTGAACTGTGCCATCTGAAAACTGTTCATAAGCTCTTGGTTTCTGTCTGTATTTAACAATAGCATCGTGCTGATCACCGAGTTTCATCTTTACAAGTACCCCTCAATTTCAAGATTTTGCTTTGTGTTGGTTTTGTCTTAAGTGTTGTTTTTCCTCTTCCCTGATGCTATTACATTCCAATAAGCATGACATTTAAAAAAACAAAAAAAAAGAAAGAAGTGAATGTGTCTTGTTCAGTTTGGAATACACTGTATTATAAGCCCCATAAACTTTTTCACAATTTAATGTATATACATGTCACACTTTTTCCTCTTTAAAGAACTTATTTTTAATAAATCTTTTTATAAGAAATCTGCTTATCTTCATTCAATTCATCTGTCTAGCAATATCCGTATAAAATATTTCTTACCCTTTCGTGTTTTAATTTTCAGTTGTACCAGCAATTCAGACGAACTCATTCTTTTGCACTGTTCATACAAAACTACTGCAAGCTGAAAGCAAGATGAAAAAAAAAAAAATCCTTATCCACTCTCTTTTTTGGCACATAATGGAAATAAAGATGTGTAACAAATTTATCCCATTGATTAGTCTTTAATTACAGTTTTGGATTACACTCTGTTGTTTACTATAAATCAAATCACTGCTCATCAGTTATAAACAATAGCAAAGGACTAATTGCCTTAATTGACAGCAGGATAGAAGATAAGGCACATCCGTAGATGAGATGCAAAAAGAAACTCACATTACATAGGTGGAAAGAAGCGAGTTAGGTTTTTTTGTGGGGTTTTTGTTGGTTTTGTTTTTTTTGCTTGATTAACAACACAATTCTGTTGTTTCAAAGAGTACTTGTTAAACGTAGGCCCTTGTGAGTGAACATGGAGCTTACACATATTAAGACCAACTCTAAAGCTGAGCTTGAGAGTCTCCACTGCCAATTCGTGCCATCACGTAACTGCACCATGTGTTCATGTTTCTGTTTGTTTTCCCATCTCTGTAGCCTCGTGTACCTGAAAAACTCCACACGCTGGTAACTGGGTATTGCCCAACCTCACACCCATGCAAGTAATGAGATAGGAAATGTTAGAGCATGGAGAGCAGAGGAAAGAGCCAGTTCCATGTGTCCTGAGGACCACCCCCTCTGCAGGGAGAGAAGAGGCTGTTCCCATTTCCCGACTCTTCGGGGTGGGGGTGGAAGTGGAAGTGAGCTGCTGCCATGTCACAGAGGGTGAATTTCTGACGTGGTTCTTCTCACAGGGAAGACTCGACTCCTGAGCTGGGAGTTGAGCTCTGGTGTGTGCTGTGCCCTGGGTGCTACGTCAGGATAAATAATATTTCAACTTCAGGGATGAAATAATTTTGAACAATTTTCTTCCTTCAGATACATTTCCTAAATGGATATGTGGCAGTGTGCCCTGACTGTGAACAGCTTATAAGTACAGGGAACTGGGAAGAAGAGGAGGAATAGAGCAGATATGGAAGCTAATACACATTCCTGTGAGAAGTTCTATATCAGAAACTCCTTTCCCAAATGCTTAAAAACCTTAAATCATAATGTATAAAATGTTTGTCTCTGTAGTTGGTTCTTTTTTTTCCATGTGTCACCCACCAGGCAGAAATAAATATAAATACGTATATACGCACACGAGTCTATATATGAAGTATAAAAATAAGTGTATAAACCTTAGTAATAATATGCTGAGTGTTGTCTTTAGGAAACAGAAATGAGAAATGTTGACTCAAATCAATTCTGCTGGAGTTGATGAATTGAGATTAAATGTTTGCAATCAAAATTCCCCTAGAAACTCTCAGATAAAATCCTTTGTCCCTCACAGTTGGTCACCGTGTTAATCTTTTGTGGAATTTCTCACATCTGCATTGAAGCCTGCAGGGGGAATTTTTATGAGGATTATTCCCTCTTGTCAGCTTGAGAGTCACAAACCCCAAAGCTCACATTGTCAGGATAGATGGTGTGTGTCTGTGTGGTGCGAGTCTAGACTTGTCTTTCCAGCAGCCACCTGGGAAAAGATTTCTTGCTGGGCTAATTAACTCAAATCATGTCCTTCTCTTATCTTCCAAATTTCATGTTTCGACAGAAATTGGTCTGTTACAAATGTTGGTCAGAACAAGTCTAGACCGAGACCCCTAGGCTGAACTTCGCACGTGAGCAGACAGAGCCAGGAAGGAGGCAGCGTTGGGAGAAAAAGGAAGAGCGTGTTTCGAGTTCCCCCATTTTATTCTCCTCTAGTGTTACATGGAGAATGCAACAGAATGATTCAAGCCAGAAGGAGATTCTTGGAGGGTCTGGAGGCAAACATGTTGTGCTGATGGGAAGAAATATGCGCAAGCTGGAGTGCAGGGCTGCTGTCACAGCATCATAATTTTGTACCCCATGATCGTGCATCTGTAACTTTCTGAAATGATGTGTCAGTATGTTGGCACTTTTATTAATACCGATTGCTTTTCCAGTGGAAGTTTTACAGATAAGTGAACTATCTCCATCATTCTTGGAGTTCTGCCTGGGAAACTTGATTGTTCCTTTGGCCTCGTGCCGTCTTTCTCTTGGACTTTTTCATATGCGAGAGGGGGAGATATCCCACATACCCTCATGCAACTTGCTGGTAAGAAGGCTGTTTCTTGAAGCAGATGGTCTTGGCATCTGTCTTGCTCGGGGTTGATAATTGTCCCCAGTAAGATGGGGCTGCTCAGTCTTTGCCCTCATTATGAGGAACAAAAATCTAAATTACCCTACATCCAGAAAAGTCCGAGATCATCTTGTAAAAAGCCAATTTTTAGCAACAGGCAGATGTTCTATATACCATTTAACACTGTGGTCTTTAAAGGCTGATTTAAACAGCGTGCCTTGCAGCTCTGACAGCCCAGTAACACAATGTGCTTTCCTTCTCTACCAGCTGGTCATTAAAAAAATCCTGCTCCCATTTGCTAAGAAGACTCCATATGACAAGCAGCCTGCACGAGGAAGAACATGCAGAGAGCAGAAGAGGGAGGGGAGTTTTTCTTGGAAGACTTTAAACAGCTGAACTTATACACTAGAAAATTTAATTGCCAGGAAAGTTGTTCCTCTGGAGACTGCTTAAGGTCTTGCTACTGTAGGTTGACTTCACTAACGTATACTCAAAATTGAAATCATATCTTACCGTAAAATATCTTTTTTTGTCAAGCTTGCTGATAAAAACAAACCACAGACACACCATGGCTCTCTTACAGCACTCGGAGAAAACTGCTTGTGGTAGGGTTATGTTTACAGAAGGTCCTTGCAGAGTTTAAAGCTTTTAGAAACAAGTTGCAGTGACTTTCAACGGTGCATGGACATCTAAATTCACCAGGTACACTGGAAGTTTGACCTCAGACTTGTCTGTTGTCTTGTTGTATGAGGGAACATTTAAAATACATTAAATGCTAAAGCACTGAGGCTTTCTGAGTCTTCTTTTAATCTGCTTGCACTTCATGCCACTGGGAGACTGCTAACAAGAAACATTAGTGCAGATGCGTTGGGTTTGGCATCAGAATAAGAGGTTCTCATGATGCCTATTGGGTTTTTTGGTTAGTCTGAAAGTTGTCAAAACTGACTGAGACCACGTCCCTTTGATTTGGGAAAGGAAGACAACACCACAAATCCTCTAGGGAGTCATTTCAGTAATAGGAACTTTATGGAGCCTCAAGACCACTGACAGTTACCTGGACATGGCGCTGCAGATATTTTCAGTTCTCCCAGTGTAATTCCCCCACAGTTGGTGTCTTGCTCTAACTAACTCCTTCGCTAAATTCTTCAATTGTGGAATAAATCGTCTCTTATTTTGGTGGAATTTAAACTTGCAAAGCAACGTTTAAAAAATACACAAAAATTGCCTGTCTTGGGAGAGCCATAACAATTTAACTTCCTACCTTAGTTTGCACCTGGCTGATTTCCCCATACAGCTGTGACTTGCTCACCCAGGCCAGTTGTTTATATGTTGCTTCTGCATCCTTATACAACCTTGCTCCTTCAGCAACTCTGTGTATATACTCTGTTAAACAGAATCCCTTCCAATATTCCTTACTCAGGAGCTGGAAGGTCATACTCCAAACTAAATCAGTTGTCAGGCCAGACATCTACAGCAGAAAGAAGCAAGGCCTACTCCCTGGAGTTTTCAAAACCACGGTGTGTTTTGTCAGAACAGCTCTTCTGCAGCAAGCTCCTCTCCTTCTGTGCCCTGGTGCAACCCTTTGGGAGTACCTTGCGGCAGGAGGGCAAGTGCATTTTATTTGCTTTTTGTCATTATTCCTTCAGTATTAAAAGAATGGAATAACATTACAGAATTATTTCTTCAGATGCTTAGTTCTCCTTTTTCTTAAAGCAATTTTCCTTCCCCTCATAAAGAAGAAGTTAGAAGGCATTTCAGAGCCTCTGCTTCCTGGTAGGTCAGTCTGGGAGGTCAGTGTAGGCTTGTCTGGCAACGTCCCAGCCCCTGCATCATGGCTGCTCCTGGCTGGTGTCAGTGGAGAGATGTGGATGCTCCTAGAGCACGGCTGCTGTTGCTACTGCAGCTGTGTTAGAGGTCTGGCACCAGGCAGGTGGCCTTCCCCACCTCCCTGCAAGGGTGGTGGCACCCAGGGAGGTGGCTCCACTCTAGATATCTGAAGGTGAATGCAAGGCTGGGATTCACTTTGGGTCTGAGTCAGAAATGGATTTTCAAATGTAGGGGGAAAAATACCAGCTGAAGCACAGTAGCATTTTAAGTACTTGCAGAAGTTTTGTACCGTGTACTCCACTACACTTCCAGAAAACTGCTGAAAAAAACAAACACATATGGTGGTAATGCACCAAAAAGAGCAGGAATAGTGCATTGGTATTCACATTTGAGTCATTGTATCTAGGCAGTGCACAGCGGGCTCCTGTTTTCCCCTTGTGTAAGGTTCTGCCCATCAGGATAAGGGACTTAGCACGGGCTGTCTCTGCAAAGGTCTCAAGGTCCCTTTCTGAAGCAGCTGAAACTCTTTACAAGGGGGCTGTCAAACTACACCATGAACAGGGACTTCTGTTTATGGAAAGAGATCCGTTCATTATCACAGGCAGTTCCCTTCAAGTGCCGGGCTTCCTCTGAAAGCCAGTGGAAGGAGGCAAGTATAAATATGGCTCTGAATGTAGGTCAGCTCTGAACTTCCACCGGCACTAAACCAGGTCTCTACTGACTGCAATTAAATGTCACATTGTGTTAACAAGCAGGAAAAAATCAAGAGTGTTTTCCTACTGAATAACCCTGAGGATCCTTTCAAGGACAAGGGAGCAGCTAATGAAGCTCATGAAATCAAAGT
Source organism: Baryphthengus martii (assembly GCA_013396935.1). Lineage (NCBI taxonomy): Eukaryota > Metazoa > Chordata > Aves > Coraciiformes > Momotidae > Baryphthengus > Baryphthengus martii. The sequence continues at coordinate 124,728 of VWZK01011966.1, forward strand.
TTTTGAATGAACCAGATGGTCTCGGCTATTAAATAATTCACCAGAGAGAAGGAGTACTATTTCTTCAGGTGTACTACCGGGTGATATGTCTTCTTGGCATCTGCCAAGAAAGGCCAGACATATGCTCCCTTTACGCTTTCTTTGATCTTTCACAATTGAGAGGCATTTGTGAAGAACAACACTTCACCAATGGGATCAAAGCCTGGGGCTAGGAGTGCATGCGATAAACATCAGGTTCTTGAGTGCAACAGGAGGTCAGACCTTCTTCGGTCAAATTTTGGAACCTCCAAGGAAGCCAGCGTGGCATTCAGAAAGGGACTAATTTCACTGGAGCTATGTGTTAGTGTCCTCGCACACGCGCGCACACACACACACACACACACACACACACACACACACACACTCCCTGTGCTGCCGTGGCCTCTCTATGGCAAGCTCATGTACTAACTGTGATAGTGTGGGGGATTCACATCTGTTGCCGCTCTCCATCTTCATCAGGTCACAGGCAGCACCTGTAAATTCTGATGCACAAATGTGCGTCATTTATAAATCACTGTAGGCCTCTCTGAAAGCGAAATGCCTTCAGGCCCACAGAAGGCTCTGTGCAAATAAAACTGCCACTACACAGGTCAGCTCTGCAAAGAAGATCCATTTCAGACTGAGCTGAAACATCGCCTGGTGGAGGTGTCCAACTAATGCAATAATTACTCCATTTCAGGAACGAGACCTGGTCATCAGGTCCTTGTTGGTTAGGGTTGGCACAGGCTGTGGCCACCATGAATTGCCTGAGGTGTGGGCAGCAAGGAGGCTCCTGGGCTGGGTTTCACTCTGCACCAGGCTGGAGGCAGTGGGCTGGCTACTCTAGAGAGCTGATGGGGTCACCTGCAAGGAGTGCAGGGAGATGCCCAATGCACCTGGGAACAGAGGGCCAGAAGCCTTGGGAGAGAGTGGAGCTGAGCAATACCTGTAACAGTGCTACTGAGCAGACCTGGGGCAGCTGAAGGTGCCAGGAACACCTGGTAGCTGGCATAGTATGGATCTGCAGTTAGGAAAGAGAACACTACTCTCTTTTGCAACGAACTCCTGTGCAAGCGCCTTACTGAGTCCATTGCTGCAAGATCAATCTAGAGATGCATGTTTGCCATCTGCCACCTGATGATTTGGAATGATTTGGCCCCTGTGCTCCTGCCCTGCCGTGATTTGATCCAGGCACTTCCTGGCAGTAGTGTCTGAAGGCTGAGTCTGACTTTCTTCCTCAGCTACTGCTTAGGGCAGGGCCCTGCAGGGGGGGTCTCTGAAGAGCCATCTTTCTCTTTCAGCCCAACCAGAGGGAAAAAAATAGGCTTCACTGCATTCTCTGCAGGAAATGCTGGATGTTGCCCAGCCCAGACATTTGGGAATATTTTAGCAATGCTGGGACAGGCCAATGACCCTTTCTTCCTGCCTGGGCATGGTCATGCAGTTACCAGTTTTCCAGGTTGTGGCTATAATGACAGAATACTGGTTTTAATGGTGCACTCTGAACCCCTTGAAGAAAGGGGCAACTACTACAGTTTCTGTGCAGGCCTGATCTGGGAAGAGAACACAACACTGGCATGCAGCTAGTGCAGGGCTCACTGCAGGGAGATCATCTCAACAAGCTCCTCATTTGCTTTCTGGTCTCTCCAACAGTGTGCTCTCCTCCAGAACTGCTCCTGAGCAATGCAATGCACACAGCAGTAAATCGAAAGGGGTGTGGTGGTGGTGGTGGTGGGAATTGGAGGCTCTTCAGCTCTGGCTGAAGCAGCATGAGCCTGTGGATGTCGGTGGTCCTGGATCCCTACCTTTCTTTCTCAGCACAGTCCCTAATGGGCTGGAGAAACCTCCCGAGTTGGGTGTACAGCTAGGACCCTGCAGCAGGTGGGGACCAATCATGCCTGGGTATGGCAGTGGGTGGACACAGACTTACACCATGCAGTGTCCCTCAGTGCCAGCCTGTCCACTCGGGCAGAGTCAGCCAGTACTGTCTTGTGCCCCTGTGCACATACCCAGCAGCTCAGTCATTAGGAGATGGGAACTGAATTCAACTCTCCTTTGGGTAAAAGAGACCAATAAACGAGAAGGGGTAAGGGCACAAAAGCAAGACCTCCGAAAGGAAGGCTGTAACTCAGCTTTAAGAGATGTGAAGTAGAAAGGCACAGACAGTGCATAAAGTAAGAACTGTTCATTTTCTCCCATGATATCAGATAACTGCCTCAAGAATGATAAATGGCTTTTATCTATCCTGTATCTGAGATAAGGTTTCCTTAAAAATTACCATAGTTATTGGAATCTTTTCTTGCAGAAGATGTATTTGCTACAGCCTGAATTGTTCCTGACACTACCTGGCAATCCTGAGCAAGAGATTAGCTGAGGGCTTACTAAACTCGTAAGCAAAGAAGAACCAGCATGGATCTCTACTCCAATACTATAATTTACATATATATCACCATTTTTCCTTTGGGGCAATAAATGATGGAAGATGTGCACCCCTTTGGAATTTTATCATCTGAGAAAGCTCATGCAATTTGGTTTTTAACCTCTATTCTCCTCTATTGGTTTCTTAAAGAAATTATAATAAGCTATTAGACTAGTTAGTCTAAGACTTAGCAGGAGAAAAAAAACCTGTGCAGTGGCAGAGCCCATATTTTCATGCTTTATTAAAAAAATCAGGACTCACAGCTAGACTTTTGCCACTCTTTTATTTGAAAAATACAAGTTAAGTCATTCTGTGGTGTAGCAAGCACGATCACTCCGACAAGCTAGATACTGGTTTAGGAAATCCTGGCACCTTCTCACATCCTGCATCGTTAAACAACTTCAGTGCTTAATGTAGGAGGGTTGCAGCAATCATGGCTGTCACAGAGAGGCATTTCCTACTCATTTTCAGAGGTGATGGATCTCTTGGGTTGTGCATTACCTGGCTCAGGGATGGCAATATGTAGTTTGGCCCTGAGGAAAGTGCTTTGCCCAACATCTTAGACATGGGGAATCCAAGGCATTTGCAATGGGTCATCTCGTTTTTGAGCACTGCAGAGCTGAGGACATGGTGGGTCCCCACAGCACCCTTCTCTGGGTGACTGCAAAGCCCCTGGTTCCCCAGTCCAGGTGAAATATGCAGAAACAGAAACAGAAGCTACATTTAGAGAATCATAGAATATCTCGAGTTGGAGGGGACCCAATAAGGATCATTGAGTTCAACTCCCTGCTCCTCACAGGACTACCTAAAACTAAACCATATGCCTAAGAGGGTTGTCCAGATGCTCTGTGGACTTGATTGGCTTGGTGCCATGACCACTTTCCTGAGGAGCCTGTTTCAGTGACAGACCACCCTCTTAGTGAAGAACCCTTTCCTAATGTCCAGTCTGAACTTCCCCTAATGTAGTTTCATTCCATTTCCTTGTGTCCTGTTGCTTGTCACCACAGAGAGGAGATCAGGACCTCCCCCTCCACTGCCCCCCTTGAGGAAGTTTTAGACTGCAATGAGGTCACCTTCTCTTCTCCATGTGGAACAAGCTAAGTGATCTCAGCTGCTCCTTGTAAGTCTTGCCCTCAAGACCTTTCACCACCTTGGTCACCCTTCTCTGAACACACTGATAGTTTACTGTTCTTCTTACACTGAGGTGCCCAGAACTGCACACAGTACTCAAGGTGGAGCCACACCTCAAGTGTAGTGTAGAGTGGGACAATCACCTGCCTCAAACAGCTAGCTATGATGTGTTTGATGCACCCCTGGACATGGCTGGCCCTTTTGGCTGCCAGGGCACACTGTTGACTCATTCAACTTGCCATCAATCCAAACTCCAACGTGTTTTTCTGCAAGGCTGCTGTCCAGGCTCTCAACTCCCAATTTGTAGATATAACCAGGATTACCCTGCCCCAGACGGAGAATCCAGCACTTGCTCTTATTAAATTATACCAGAAAACAAAACAGTACCAGAAGGTATTCTCCAGCCTTGAGGCAAACTGGCAAAGATGGCCAGGTCATGTCCATTTACTAAATTCTCTCAGCTTCCCAAACAAGGTGGCTATGTCCAAGCTGTCTTTGGCTTTGATCAACTCCATGTCTGTGCCCAGGAATCATCTGGGAGAGTGCTAGATGGCCTGAGCCAAAACTGTGCCAGAGATGTCATTAATTAACCAGATTTCCATTCCTATGCACACTGCCTGCAGCTGCTTAATTTACTAGCACAAACATAGCTGGGATCATCACCTGGCCAGTAGTCCCATCCAGCAGCACTGTCCTTCTTCCCTAAACACTGCATTAGATGTGCCTGTGTTAGAACCCCTTAGAATTAAACTTGACTTCAGCGAATCATAGTGTAACTAAAGAAGTAGATCGATTTCTTTCTAAAAGGAAAATAAAACTGGGAAGGCAGTAAATCAGTGACTCTGCACAGCAGAAGGCACTGTCAGCGTGACTGAAAGGCAATAGACTGAAAACCAGTCTGCATTTGTTATAAAAGAAACGCTCTGACATTTAGTCACAAGTTAAAATTTCAAATGTGATTAGGAAGACTGATACAAACCTGAAAGCATGAGGGCACAGAGCTGGCTTTCTCTGGAGATTAAAATCCCCTCCCTTTCTACTAGTTACTCACCACCCTAGTCCTTCACCATTGAAGCGGAGGGTGGGAGGCTTCCACACCTTCCAAAGCAGCCCGAGATCTGTGGCCTCTGTGGCCAAAACAGATGCCCAAAGACAGATCTGCTGCAGCAGTTTCAAGCCCCAAGATGGGCTCTGCAGGTCCAGGTGGGAGGTGGGTGCTGAGGCCAGGGCAAGATGCTCCTCACAGCCCCAGAGCAAGGGCGGTGGGAGGAATGTTGTCACCCTAGCAGAGTCACCCTCCTGCTGGCCTCTTCTTGGAGAAAGGGAGCTGAGCTTGTTATCCACACTGCCAAACAGGAATGCAAACACAGAAAGAGTTAAAAAGTTTTGTGAAATAGTGCTTACAGAATTAATTAGGCCGTTAGATAAGCAGGATATCTGAAGTAAGAGGACCATCCTTAAAGTTATCCAAATGATTAACTGGACACCTGTGAAACCCTGAGAACAGAGCCAGACATCCTTGAAGAAGGAAACAAATCGGGGAAAATGCGGACCTATGCTTATTGTTTTCATTATTTTTGCTTAAAATAATGATTAGCACTGTCCTGAACGAATTAGCTTCATTTTAGCAATATTATTGTGGTGTTACTAACCGCATGTATCAATGTAGCAGAAATTTTTTTATGGTGTGCTTGAATTGTGGAAATCCACCGAGCACCCTGGCTTGCGCAACTCTGGAATAAACAACAGTTTATGAGTGTGTGATTTTCGGCTACTGCACACCGGGCAACGAATCCACTTTGTTGGACAACAGTTTTGGTGACCCAGATGGGACTGCTGTGAAGCCTTGCCTGGATCATCCTGCCAGCTGCTGGCAGGGAGCTGCTCTTCGGACTCCGGCATGCACCGACCGATTCCTCGGGGGACTCCGTGAGTCATCTCCCCATCCAGAGCAGGTAAGTGACGCAACGGTGCAAGGCATAAAAGAAAAGAGACATTGTTTTATAGCTCTGAGACATGGTTTCAGTTTTTTGGGGTTTTTGGTTTGCTCTAAGTAGTACGGTTTTTGGGCTATACGTAAGTCAGAAGGCAAGAACTTCCGCAGGATAGCATATAAGGGATCAGAGTCCCCTTCGTTCAGTTGTGGTAATTTGGTTTCTGAGAATTGTGCCTGTTTCTCATTTTTGGTTCGGTTGTTTGTTTTGAGCTTTTTGGATTTAAGAACTGTATTACTTGTTTATATTTGTGTATAAATGGGGAATATAACATCAAAAGAGGGAGAAATTCTTAAAACCTCCCCATTAGGGTGTATTTTGGGTCACTGGAGAAAACTGTGGGGGGAAGCCCTTTGACAAAGAGAAAGCTTGTAATGTATTGTAATCACTGGTATAAGCTGGAAGATCAGAAGAGGCGGCCAAAGAATGGAACTTTAAAATATAATACTATTTTACAGTTAATGTTGTTTTGTAGGAGAGAAGGTAAATGGGATGAGGTGCCATATGTGGATTTGTTCTATTCTCTGAGAAGTGATTATGAATTACGGAAGGCGTGTGGATTAATGGCTAAAGATGCCAATGTGTTAGCACTAGAAGTATTATCAAAAGAAAACAAGGTAAGGACCAGGTGTTGTTTGGCTTGTAGTATAGACCGAGAGTGTAAGAAATTGAAAGATCCACCTGAGGAAGAGGAAGAGATTGAATTTTTAGTTCCCCCTTTGCTGGCTCCTCCAGGACCAGATAATAACAGAGGTGCTGAGGGAGCCGTGGAAACCCCTCCAGTGGCGAGAAGAACTAGAAGGGGGATGTAGCATTACAGGCCCCGTTAAGGCAAGCGGTAGGACCAGGAGGAACTCCTGTGTACATGAAGGTTACTGATAAATTATATACTGTAGTGCAAGGAAAAGATGAAAATCCTTTGGCTTTCTATGAGACTTAATGTGAGGCTGCCCGGAAGTATACAGATACGGAGCTGAAGAATGAGGAGTTTAACTTAATATTTGTATCTTTGTTCATGGCATAGTCCAATTCAGACATTAGGCGAAAATTACAGAAAATGGAAGGGGCAGATGCTCGGTTAATTGATAGGTTGTTGGAGGTGGTGTGCAAAGTCTGTAAGAACAGAGAAGTTGAAAAGAAAAAGCAAGAAAGAGAACGAATGCAGAAGAAAACTCGCAAGACTCGACTGTTGGCAGCTGCTATTGCTGCTGGTAATAAAAGCAATAAAGATAAGAGGTCATTTAGTAAACAAAAAAAAGTGCCCCGCCCCCAGGCAACAGGAGGGTACTGGCAAGAGATCGGTGTGCCTATTGTAAGCAAAAAGGACACTGGAAAAAAGCATGTCCACAGAACTGAATCGGTGTCCGTTTCTCGGGGAAAAAGACAAACCCTCAGTGAGAAATCTGTTTGCTCTGGGGGAGGATTCAGACTGACGGGGATTGGAGGCTCAAAAATTAGATCCCCCGGGGGAGCCTCTGGTTACAGTGAAGCTGAGGGATGAAGCAGTCAAATTTCTTGTAGATATAGGAGCAATTTATTCAGTGTTAAATAATTGTAAGGGACCTATGAGTAAATTTTCTATGCCAGTGGTTGATGTCTCAGGAAAACAGGAGGTCAGACCCTTCTTTCAGCCGATTCAATGTGAAATTGGGAACAAGATGCTTACACATGAATTTTTGTATGTGCCAGATTGCCCGTTACCGCTGATGGGAAGGAATTTGTTCAATAAGTTAGGAGCACAAATAACCTTTGACCGAAACAAAGTTCGAGTACATATTTCAAAAAGCACAAGTGTATATGTTACAGGAACAATCACAGACAAAAGATGCTGGAAATGAGGAAAAACTTCAGACTGCCTTGGAAATCATGGATGAAGTGATACCTTCTGTTTGGGCAACTGAAAAACCTGGAAGAGCCGTATCAGTAGAACTGGTGAAAGTGGAAATGAAGTCAGGAGCAAAGCCAGTAAGATGAAAACAGTATCCCATAAAATTAGAAGCATATGCTGGATTGGAGCCTGTAATTAATAACTTTACTGTTACGAGAGTGTCAGTCCGAGTATAATACTCCAATTTTGCCTGTTAAAAAGCCTCAATCTCAAGAGTATCATTTAGTACAGGATCTGAGAGCTATCAGTCAAACAGTGACTGACGTACACCCAGTGGTGCTCAATCCTTCACGAAAAAGAAGTACAAATTATGCAGAAAAAGGGTGATCTATCTTGGATTTGAAATATCCCAGGAAGCGAGAAAACTAGGAACTGAAAGAAAAGAGGTGATTTGTCAAATCGCCTCCCACAAATGAAAAGGAGCTCATCGAGCACTGGGGGTACTTACACAGACTGTGGGAGATTGGAAGCAGCCAGTAGCTTATTTTTCAAAACAACTAAATAAAGTAAGCTCTGGATGGCCAGGATGTCTGAGAGCAGTGACAGCTGCTGTGTTGTTGATACAAAAACTAACCTTGGGACAGAAAGTTACTGTCTATGTGCCTCGTTAATGCAGCAGTACTGGAGCAGAAAGGACACCACCAGTTATCTCCAAGCAGGACAGTACAATATCAAGCAGCATTGCTCGAACAAGAGGATGTGGTAATGAAAGTATCCAGTGCCCTAAATCCAGCATCACTGTTACCTTTACATGAAAAAGAAGAATTGACACATGATTGTTTACAAACTATCGAGCAGGTGTACTCCAGACCTCAGACTTAAAGGATACTCCTTTAAAAAAATCCTGACTGATTTCAGCTGAAGGGCTGATGTGGAGAACAATACTTGCCCACCCCGGGGCAGCAAGAGCCCTCAGAGAGGTGGGCAAGGAGGAAAGCAAATGCCTGGCTTGGGGCAAAGCCTGAGGAAGGTGAGTTGAATGATCCACTGGTGAGGCTGAGCAGTGACTCTGAGAGAAAGCTGACTCACTCGCCTGCAAGGAAATGCTCCTACACTTAATTTTCCCCACCTCTGACTGTTTGCTGAGATGCTGCAGACATGTTGGGTCCAGCACAGGGCTCTGCTCTGGGAAGGAGGAGATGAGGGAGCTGAGGCAGCAGAGAATGTGAAAAATGGAAGGAAGTGTCCTGGTTTCACTGGACAAAATCACAGGCCAGCTATGATCTGCAGTCTGTTAGCAGTTTTCAGTCAGCCAGGGCAGCTGACCCACGTTGGCTCACAGATATATCCCATGCCATGAATGTTACACTCAAAAGGCAAAGTTTGCTGAGGATAGAGGGCCTCCTGCTTGGGATTCTCCTTGCCCTCCCCTTCCTGCTCCTGAGGACTGACTTTCCGTTTATTGTGACTGCTGTACCTTTGCTAGGCTGTGTATAATTTTGCATACTTAACATTGGCATCAGTATTAATTCTGCTGTTTTATTAAATCTGTTTTCATTTCAACTCACAGGTCTTCTCTCCTTTTTCCAATCCCCCTTTTCTTCTGGGGAAGAATCATAGGGTAAGAGAGAAATTGCTATCGTTTAGCCCTGGATATGGGCTAAATGTTGACAGGAGGGCATGAAGGGAGAGAAGAAAATGCCCAGATTGCAAGAAAAAGAATAACATGGGGAAAGAGAAAGACTTGTTAAAAACACAGCGCTGGACTGAGGCACACCAAGGGGAGGAACACTGATCACCGCAGAAGCTGGAAACCGAAGGCAGTTACAAAGGTTGTATATAGAAGACATGGAAGTAGTGTCATCTTGTATTTTAATGCAAAGTTTAATGTCAAAATTCTTCCAAAGATAACAAAAACCCTAACCTGCTATATACTTTTTAGCTCCCCCCACCCCTTAGCTCCTCAGGGAACAACCAAGGCTGGTTCCTGGGAGCGCACAGCAGACAACCCCTGTGTCAGCCTGCAGAGGACCCAGCACAGCCACAGACTAGGGCACCTGCCCAGGCCACCATTGGTGCAGACCCAAAGCCTGGCCTTCTCACATCAGGGTGAGGTGTCCAGGCCAGAGAGGTGATGAGAAGGTAGCAGGCATCCAGGTACAGTGCTGGAGAACACACATAGCAAAATGTTCATCTAAACCCCAAAACAAACAAACAAGTGAACAAAAAAAGACCAGGTTTCACTTTCAGCTCTTTTAAATAATTATCTTTCTAGAGGAAAAGAAAATTTGCTACAGCCATTGCAAAACTCATTTAAAACAAGCCGGTTCTTTGAGAAGATGAACTAAGGAAGCCCTGATTTCTGTGGCTGACGCCTCTGGAGGGTGAATGCTTGTGGTAACTTTTCCAGCAGCTGAATCTCCCTGTCCCACCGTCTCCTGTGTCAGATGCACTGACTTGGTTTCCGCAGCCAGGCTGCCTTAAAGAGCCAAAGCCAGAGCACTCAGAAGCTGCTCAATAAAACAAGTAGAAATGGAGTTTGGTGGCGATTTCTGCCTCTGCCAAATTCGGCTGAAATTTGCCACTGAGTTCAAGAACATACTGTTCTGGTCTAAAATTTGTTCCACAGGAAACAAGGCCAAAGTAAAGAAGGTGCAAAACAAAGACAACTGCTTTACAGAGAAGTAACGCTTGACCCTTCCCAAGAAAGGTACGACCTCACAAGCACTGCCCAGGCCAGGGGCTCGTGCAGCTCATCAAGCAGAGCTTCCCGGGGCAGCCCCAAGGGATGGCCTCCACACCAGCATGCTCAAGGATGGGACAGCCTGGGTAAGCCATGCCCCCTTCACACAAACCTTTACAGAAACCCCTGTCTTCTGAGACAGTGTACTCGCTGGAAAATATATTGCTATACAAATACGCACCATGTATCTTCTCCTAGTGCCAGTTCTTCTGACAATATGTAAAAATAAAAGCCAGTCCACTTTGTTAGCAGTCACCGTGTGCATATTTAGCAACTTTAGCCAGTGATGCCAAAGTCCTCTTCAATAACGCTACAGGGCCAGATGGCTCACAGTCACACATCATAAATTCCTTTCTGCTATTTCCATCTTGTATTTACCCAGCTCAGTGTGTAACAGCTACTGGCGTTGAAGGCTTCCTTTTTCAGAAACATCTGCGGTTTTGATAAGTCTTTGTAGGTATGGAAAAGCTTGAAGTCCTTCAGCTCCAGTTCTCGGAGCAGACTGTACCAGTACCGCACCACTGTGCTGTCGTTGCCGCTGACCTCAAACCCAGGCCAGTGGATGTGCACCTCAAAGACCAGTTGTCCTATCTGCTCAACAACATCTTCCAGGATCAGGTTTTCCAAAATTTTCCACTCAGCACTCTCCACATCTGCCTTGAGGACATCAATCTGCAACAAAAACACCATTACTACGTGAAAATGAGTGGCTTTGCAATTATTGTCAGTAACATCTGAGGCCAGGCTTGTCCATTTTATAATATAACTGTTCTTATGTACAATTCCTTTTCTATTAAAAAATTATAAATTCAAACAATCTCAGAGTACTTTAGGGCTAACAGAGACAGTACATGAAGTTTCACACTTGCCTTTTCCCTCCTGCCTTCGACTCCTGGTCTGAAAAGCTTTGTACCCTGAGGTACAGCAGTTCATCCTGCAACCAAAGCATGTTACTATTCCTTCACAAATCTTGTGGTAGCAGCAAAGCTATGGAAAAAAGAAATCCACCTAGCTAAACTAAGACACTGAGGCATTACTGTTCCTTATTTTTCCGTAACAAAATCCTGTGACAGAACAAAGCACTAACAGTGAATACTTGCACTACAGTAGAGTGGACTCCTTGTGTGCCAGATGCCACAAGCACCACACAAGTGCAAGAGAAGGCCGAAGTGAAAACAACACTGTGAGCAGCTCAGGTCACCAGCTACCCATGGCCAAGCTACTGTTCGGAGCTTTTGCAGGCACCACTACAGATGCTGTGTGAGGAGGACCAAATCAAAACAGAACTACTCAAGGAGTCTGTAGGATTTTAAAGGCAGCTTCTCCAAAGAAAAGGGGATAGAAGGAAAGAAACCATGAAGCTGTGTGAAGGGGGAAATATATCTAGTTGGAAAGCACCCTGGTTTAGTTTTAGATCTTTAATTTTATAATAAGATATTCAGCAATCCAACTTCTCACAGCCCAACACAACTACGGGATGACTTTGCTTGGAGACTGGCCAGAGAAGGGATGCTGTGTGCTTTAATAAAGGGCATTTCATCACAGTTTCACACCTGGTAGAAAACAATGACTGCAGTCACGGTCACAAGCTGCAGAGCTCAAGGGTCTGTGTTTCACGGAGTGGAACAGGGGAAACTCCCCTGTGAGAGTGGGATTTGCCTGTGCTGGCTCCACCTGAGCTGCTGCTTCTGCCCATCTGTTCATGCTCAAGATGTATTTGAAGTGAAAAATGGAAGACTTTATTTAGAGCCAAGAACAGTAAAAAAAACCAAACAAAAAAAACCAAAAAAACCAACCCCCCCCAGATTCTCTCTCGCAGCCTAACCTAACTATCACGGCGCTGCCGGAAAAGGCACCTGTGTGGCCAGGAAGGCCAATGGCATCCTGGGATGTATTAGGAGTGTGGCCAGCAGGTCGAGGGAGGTTCTCCTCCCCCTCTACTCTGCACTAGTGAGGCCCCACTTGGAGTACTGGATCCAGTTCTGGGCACCCCAGTTCAAGAAGGACAGGGAGCTCCTGGAGAGAGTTCAGCACAGAGCCACTAAGATTACTAAGGCGTGGAGCATCTCCCTTATGAGAAGAGGCTGAGGGAGCTGGGTCTCTTTAGCTTGGAGAAGAGGAGACAGGGGTGACCTCATTAATGTTTTTAAATATGTAAAGGGCAAGTGTCAGGAGGACGGAGCCAGGCTCTTCTCGGTGGCACTCAATGACAGGAAAAGGGGCAATGGGTGCAAACTGGAGCATAGGAGGTTCTGTATAAACACAAGGAAACGCTTTTTCACAGTGAGGGTGACAGAGCACTGGAACTGGCTGCCCAGAGAGGCTGTGGAGTCTCCTTCTCTGGAGACATTCAAAACCCGCCTGGATGCATTCCTGCGTGATCTGCTCTAAGTTCCTGCTCTGGCAGGGGTTGGACTCGATGATCTTCCGAGGTCCCTTCCAGCCCCTAATATTCTGTGATTCTGTGAAGGTACAGGAGAGAAGTTTGAGTGGGTGATTGATATAAAAGCATTGCCAAGTAACTGCTTTACTAAGCTGCCCAACTCAGGATGCCTCGCTGGCATCAGGCCACACCCTGTCCCTGCGGGCTGAGGCCCTGGCTTACAGACCAGGGGTGCAGGGATGGCGTTGTGCTGTGAGCATCTCTCCCTGTACAACCAGAGCTCTGCTTCACATGGGCCATAGCCAGAAACCACGGGGCCGTGGCAATGGTGGCCACATCTACCTTCTCTGGGTGGCTAACTGGAGGCACCAGGGCCTGATCTACTGTGGTACAGAGTGCTCACAGCGGTGTCAGCCTGCCTCAGGGCCTGTGGATGGGCAAGACTCAGTAGGTTTTAAATGCTTAATGTTTCTGGTTTCCATCTGCAAAATGAGGGTGTTAACCACTGAATGCCCTCTGCAGGGTGCAAGGGTTGTGCCTGTGAAGGTCTGCGAGACTTTTGTGTGTCAAACCGCTGAAAAGAGAACATTGGATTTTCAGACCAGGAATTGGAGAGTGGGACTTGAATGAGGTCCACGGTTACAAACTGAATAGTGACAAGCCAAGCCGCTGCTTGCCTGCTCATTAAGGCGGCATTGTGCCTCCTCCACACTGAGGGAGGCAGGGGGCCAGTGGAGAATGACCAAGGGATTATGGAATTAAAGCCCATATTGTAGCACGTCCGCACGAGAACCAGAGAGGAAGGTTGCACAGGCAACCTTAGCTCTGGTATTTCCTAACTGGACTCCGCAACAAAGAGCCTGTCAGTCTGTCCATCTGCAAGCCAGTGAAACAGTTTAACACAGCGCTCCTTTGGGTTCAAGGGGAGGCTGAATGTAAATGACGCTGCTCATGACATTTCAGCTGAGCATTACTGCTTGGTTGAGCTCCCTTGCTTTCCTTTATACATTTAAATAGATTACTTATTTTTCAGATACCAACTCGTAGCTCTACCTGTAATGTAATTTTGTAGGTAGTTGATTCCGCATGGGTGCATTTGCCAGAAACCACAGATTTTTAACTTTAGGAGACTTCTATAACTCTGAAAGGAGCCAAATTATTTAAAACCTTTTTCTTTGGGGGCTAGGGGTAGGAGGGTGGTAGGGAGGAGAAATGTTGCTAAGTGTTCTGCTTTTGTCTTCCCATGATCTTGCTATATGCCAACAGTAGGACATTTTTTTTCCCCGTGGTAAGTTCCCAGTCATCATCCAGGTTTGTTTTTCTCTTGTGACACTCACTGCTGCTCTGTCTGCTCAGCAGGCACTCAGCACACTCTGCGCTGTATTTGCAAAACTGATCTGAAAAGTGGCAGCTAACCAATGTCTCGGTAGGATAAAACAAGTTACCACAATAACTGCTTAAACACGCACTGAAACAACCAGGAACAAAACACAAGGCTAGCGGGGATGTGCTGCATACACAAACTGGAGGCTCTTTGCTGCCTTTAGTGCCCCACACCGCTCAGAGACCTGGATGGTGGAAGGTACCTGTCTCTGCTCACCAACTTCTGTGGCTGCCTTCCAGGCAAGGCATCCATCTCAGCTCAGAGTCTTCATTTTATACAATCGATAGGGTAAAATAAATGGCAGAACAGACTATCTCAGTGAATAACATGAGTCCTGCTAACACTGAACGCCATTTTTGTGATGATTAGATCGCTCAGGAGATATCTACCATCAGTGCTAAGCAGTGCACTACAGATAAGAAATGCACTACCGCTTTCAAGATGCTTTGATTCAAAGTGCCAGTGAAAGGATTAGTGGACAAATCTATACATTCAGAGTTCTAATTCACCTGGGAGTGCAGCTGAAGTCTGCTGCTGGGAGTAAATCCTGGAGGGCAAAGATCTACAGTGCCTGAAGGTAAAGGATGGCAGCTGACTGCCCGGGAGTTTCAAGCACTCACAAAGACCAGTTCCTCTTATCTTCCACAAATCCTCTTATCTTCAACAAACTAACTAGATTACCACAGAAAAAGTAAAAAATGTGGATTTTGAAATATGTCCTCAGTTTAGCTCCCTTGAAAAAGCACTGCACCATTCTACCAGTTACACTTGGATTAAAAAATAAAGGCCTTTTCCTCATGGACAACCAGGCATATAAAAAAAGCTGAAAAAGAATGTGTTTTAGTTAGCGAAGGTTAACATGCACTGTATGAAGGCTCATTTCTTCTTTTTAGGGTAATGACTTGTTACAACTGTACATCATTTCCTAAAGCAGAGATCAGAGCTCCGTTTGCCTTGATCGCTTTTGAAATACCAGGGTTAACGGCGATTCCAGGCTCTGCGCTGCCCCGTGGGCACCATTTATAGCTCCCTGTGGAGAAGAGTCAATTGAGAGAGAGTAGCTGGAGGAAGCAATTTAGCTGTATTACTTCCCCATGAACTCAGCATGTGGAAGCAGCAGCCAAGGGAAGCCAAAAGCGGCAAACACAGTGCAGGTCAGGCAGGGAGGATCCCTCCTGTTCTGTGGGAGCAGCTCTACGGTAAGCTGGGAGCAGAGAGAGGAGAGCTGCTCCCATGGATCCACCCCGTTCCCCTGAACTATGGTGCTGCACTCAGGATTTGAGGCTGTGCGAAAATAACACTCTGCTCAGGCTCCCTGATACCAGGTTTCCATTTCGCTATCAGCTGTACAGAAAGATGAACTCTGCTTGCTCACGCATCTGTTTTCCACCTAAGTACAAGCAAAACTTTAGAAAAAAGCTATTTAATTCATATTTTGATAGCACGCGATTTTCCAGGTAACAAACAGATTCCTGAGTGTGGCTTTTTTGAATTTACCCTCCCTCTTCTCTCATCTGCAGCCTTTCAGTATGATACTTCCCTCGCTTTCCTTTCAAAATGCATCCACAGCCTCCTCCTCCCTCTGTAGCAGGCAACGGGCTTGGATGTTAAGTCCCTTTCATTCCCTTTTATTCCAAGCCGAGGCTATAATTGATGGCAGACAGGACGCCACGTAGCCTAATAGCAAATTATGCTCCCAGCAGCTTGTGACTGCCTCTCCCCGTGCTCCCTGCCATCGGTGGGAGGGGGAACCATTCTGGCTCTCTCTGAGCCCTCCGGCAGGGAGAGTGGGATTGCTGTGGGCACAGTCTGAGCAACACGGATATTGAAATCAGGCGAAAAAGTCAGTTGCTACTGGTCAGTAATACACAGCTTCAAACTACATCACTTTCTTCTTACATTTAGATCCTCCCTGTGATGGTCTGTATGGGCAACTTCAAAATGACTCTGAGAAAATGTGTATTTGAGATTATTTGCTTCTAATACGGCAGAATGGGCACATCTTCAAGTATCTGCTTAAGGCATCAAAGCCACAAAGCCAGTTTGTGCAATTGGGTGCTTACATAGTCTGCTCTCTTTTCACAGTAAGGGGCAACTGTCCACTTGAAGTCATTCATACAATTCACACATCACTGAAACAGAAAACTGGAAGTGAGTGCAGACAAGCTTTGTTTCTCTGCTCTCACCACTGATCAGTCGCAGCCTTATGAGTGACAGAGAAGTCTTTTTTTTCCTCCCAGTTTTGGTGATGTGCTTCCATGACAGCATTACACAGCAGGGGCAGGATATTAAGTCATTTTATGTTTGATACTTTAGCTGGAGAAAATGTTTCAGAATCACATTAAGAAAACTTATTTAACTTTCTCTGAAGGCCAACCATCAGTAGGGAAACAGCTTGCCAGGAGCAGTAACGGCCCCAGACAGACAAACATACCCATCTGGAAAGCCCACCCAGTGCATGCAGGAGGCATCAATCTCAGCTGAGTGCTCAGGAGCACTACAAGCACTTCTCCCACACTGTCCCACGGGAGACTGCTCCCAGCAAGAACCTATGCAGGCACCCCAAATGACTCCCTCCCACAGCCACAGAGCCCAAGCATGGGAATGACCTGGTACTTTTATTCCCCACTTCTTTCTTTGGTCTCTGATGCCAAGATTTTTCCCACGTACTCTCTCCATCTGGAAGCAATTTCTCTCTGAAGAATCATTACAGAAAGAGACATTCCCTAGCATCCTCCAGTCCAACCTAGTTAAGTGATGCCACTTAGTCCAGTGGACAGACAAAGAAAAGGCCTTTTAACTGGTAGAGTTACCACAGGACAAAATAATCTCCGGACAGACAACCGTCACCCGACCTAGGAGGTCAGCATGGCCTGAAACTCTCTCTCCCTGGCTGCATTTGGTCAGGAGGCTGCAGGGTTTCACCTGTGACATTCCTGTCATCACGTAAATCTTTTTTTGCCATGGAATTAGTTCTTGGCATCCTCTCATCTTAACTCACTCTGGACCAGTCAGAGATGGCAGCTCACTCATCAGTCATCTTCTGGTCATGAAATAATACATGTCCCCAAGCCTGAATTGATTTTCAGACAGGTTTGATGGGTTTAATCTGCATTATGCTGTAACAACCTTAAAGCTAGAGGTATTGTGCTTAACATTTTTTTTCTAGATTGCAACTCAGCAAGACCAAAATTCCTGTACAGTGACCCAGAGAACAGGATCTACAAGCCCTCAGCATGGGGCAGGCTGGCACTATACATGAACAATGCTGAGGGAAAGGACTTTCTCCTTTTACAAAACTCTTATGAAAGATCTTGTTTCCCTATCTCTTTAAACAGAGAACAGTCTCCAGAGCAGGAAATGGGAACCTTATCACTAGCTGAGGACTCAAAGAGATGCTTTCCCAGAGGTGACAGAGTATAAAGCCCCCATGAGGACATGAGCCCTCAAACAGCGACCTTCTCACCTGCTCAGAGTGGCAGCAGCTCACAAGTGCGCATCCCTGCTCAGAAACACTGTGCCCCTGCTCCTATCTGCACCGTGTTACCTTCTTTCAGTTTGCCTGGCTCTTCTATTGTACAGCAGAAGATGAAAACAACACCCCCTCACCAGGTCTCTCAATCCAAAGGCTAATTTGCCCAAGCGGGAAAAATGCCTCAAGGGGGCTACAGAAAAACCTGACCTTAAATTATTTATCAGCCTGATCATCAGCAAAAGGTCTGCTCGCCAAAGCCCACGCTGCAAACAGACATTTTGAATATTGTATTTATTCCAGTAGCAGCTAGCAGCCCAAGCTGGGAGCGTGGCCGTTCCATGCGCAGCCCTGGCCGAGCTTTGCAAAGAGTGCATTCAGCCATCTAATCTCACAGGAGATGTCCTGCTGCCCATTCCTCCTGCAAAGGGGGGAAAATCCTTTCATTTCTGTTCTTTTGATCTTCTGTCAGACGCTGCTGGATGCCTGTGGGAACGGATGTTTACTCAGAAGAATAAATATTGTATGCTGGACCCTCAAGTCTCTTCACTAAAAGCGAACAAATATTTGCAGTCTGTTTGTTTTGCCCCAGCACCAAGCAAGGGCAGTAAGACCCAGTTCCATCCTTACATAAAGTCACGTCATCCTGGTCTTGCTAGACATGAAAGCCAGCAGCAACATGACAAAGGCATGACGAGGAGGCAAGGGAACAGCTGGCGCAGGAAGTTTGCATTAGAAGGCAAATAGTTAAGCCACAGATGCTCTCTAAGCCCTGAGGAGCAAGACCTGCGAGTATGTGCACATGTGCAAGGGACAGAGATCTTAGGCTACTGTAAAATGGCTGTACACAGTAAACAGCAGTCTGGCTGCAAAACATGCTATTGTTTATTGATACAGTGCCCAAGGAGGCCTTCAAAATACAACTAATTGAAGAAAGAGCTGAGAGTCCCTTCTTCAAAGTTCACTACACCTTAAAGAACATTGCTTGCAGAATGAGAACATGCAGCCTTGATATAACTGAGTACCTCCAATTAAATTTGGCAGAGGACCTCGTTCCCCTCTGCACTAACCAGTGCAATAAAATCCTTTAAGACTACACGCCTTCATGGGGATCCGTGTGTTTCACTGTTTCTGGTCCAAAGTGCCAACCTGCCTCTCTTCTGTATCACTGCTTGTCTGTCCATGCTGCTGTTTGCTTGCAACCATAGCAGGAAGAAACCCACTTGTTCCTGAAAATGCGACTAAGGAAGATCCTGAACTGCTTGCATGACTATCACATTTCATCTGGGACGGGCAGTGAGGAGGAAAATGGGGAGCTGCTGTGGCCTTGACCTCTGAATTTCAAATTTTTGAGAATGGAGGCATACCTTAAAACTGCTGTCAGACCAAAAATGAGACTAGAAAGGCTCGAGACACTAAGGTGAAAGTATTCAAACAAGAGATGGTCAATTCTGATGACAAGAATTCGTAAACAGTGACAGGAGAAGGGATGAGCTACTAGGGACAAATGTAGGGGAACAAATTACTTTTTTTTTTTTTTTTTTTTTTCAG
>VWZK01011966.1:143670-182760 GCA_013396935.1 Baryphthengus martii
AGAGAGCTCCTAAGTGCTCTGGATAGGGCATTTATCTAAAGAACTTGTTAATGCCCATTATTCCCTGGAAATTGTGAAAAAGATGGGTAGTGGAGAAAGACCAGGATGCTTATGGAAAGCGAGTAGTTCTCAATTCTCATGAAACCAGTGTCATGTCATGGACCACCACCTTGGTCCAGCTAAAACCTTATAGATTCATACTACTGTACTTAAGCCGGCGTTAAATGGGTTCAAGTAGGAGCTAGGGAGCATGAACACAGGTCTGAGGCCAGCAGGTGCCCTGCATCTGATACCACTTTGTGAATCAACAGAGCAGGTTTCTCCAGGCTCTCACCCAACTGCAGTTTCGGCGGGAGGAGAGAACGAGGAGTGACTGGCTTCTTACAGCAGCAGCATACCAATGATGACTCCACAGTGCCTGCAGCCAGTGCTGTACTCTTCTCAATGCAACTGCTTGATGCTGAAATAGTGGTAAGCTGCTGCTGCTGCTGTCAAAACGAAGGTGGAACAGCACATTAGTGCACCGAACTGTGCTGGGAATTGAACACAGCTTGCGCAGCCCTCTAGTAAATCTAGGGGAAAGCAGATTTTTAATACCTGATTTTTTTCTGCAGGGTCTTAACAGCCACAACAAGGGCTATCAAAAAAAAAGAAAGAAAAGAAAACACTAAGAAAATCCTCCTTTCTTTCTAATTTTTAATAGTATGCTTTGAAAGTGCTTTAGTTTTGTTTTTTAAAGATGACCTGCGTTAAGTTCTGTTTCAACAATTGAGGCATTGCACTAGTCTTTTTCCTAGAGGAACAAAAGGCTATGGATTGTACCACATTCAGCTAACGGTATCATTAAAAAGATCTTTATTCGGTGCCTGACAATTACATACATTTTAAACAGCGCCTTCAGGTCGCTCCCTAGAAACACCACTATTCTTAA
Source organism: Baryphthengus martii (assembly GCA_013396935.1). Lineage (NCBI taxonomy): Eukaryota > Metazoa > Chordata > Aves > Coraciiformes > Momotidae > Baryphthengus > Baryphthengus martii. The sequence goes on from VWZK01011966.1 coordinate 144,602, forward strand.
CAATGTCTCCTGCTGAAGAGAATTTAAATGAGACAAAAGGAGATGTAAGGGACCAAGAGAGAACCCTGTAAAGGAATGTGTATGAGGCATTCCTCATACACAACACAGCGAGTGGGAGAGGTGGTGAGCAGTAAATCACTGTCCAAAGATCTTTGCTTCCAGAAACATGAGGTTGTCAAGCCCATTTCTCCCTGCAGCCAAACTCTTCAATCTAGTTACAATTAAAATACTTTACACAGCAGCAGCCTCAGCTGACTAAGCAAATACAGAGCAATTACCAACTAGATTTCATTATTATTAAAATTTAAAAATATATACATTCAGAAAAGAAACACTGTGTGTCAGGAGCTTGCAGATTACTCAGGGGCAACCACTACAAGGTTACAGAAGGCAGCATCTCCGACTGCTGCTGGAAACATCTGCACCAATCTGATTCACCCTTTTTTAGCAAATGAAGTAAAATTCACCAACTCACTAGCATGCCCTCAAATAAAAGGTTCACACACACGGTAATGGTCAGTGCTCCAACACTGCAGCTCTGCTGTAACTCCAAGGAAATCAGTCACATTACACAGAGAATGACTTTGGCTCAGCACGTACAAACATAACCTCAAAGGGGCTGAATGTGTGTGTTGCAGGGAATAAGTCTCACAAGAACTCATAAATCAAATTACAGAGCTAGAGGCAGATGCTTATTGTAGAACAACATGCTCTTCAGCACTCTGAGCTTTTGCTCTAATGGGATGACTTTAAAAAAAAAACAAAACCCAGTTACTTTACATTTTATTACTAGCTTGCCCAATGCGAATATCTCTGGCACTCTCCCTTTCAGCATAACCAGCATGGAAATCAGGTACGTGAGGCAGGTTTGCAGAACTTTGAAGTCCTGATCTCAGGACTTGTCAGACAGATGCTGAGCACAGACAGCATCTCAGACAGACAGATGTTGAGCACAGGGCTGAGTGTGTGGGCAAGTCACTCAACATGGGATGTACCTCACCCAGCCTTAGATTTCTAAACCTAATCTAGTTGTTTGAGCTCACTTTATAGACCAAAGAGAGGAACAGGAACTTCTGAAGGACCATTTGTGATGCATAGGTCACATCATTCAGCCTGTTTTAAAACATCTGTCCTTGAATGAGATGAACGGTACCTTAATCGTTTCCATCGAGTTTATGAGGGCCTCAATAGCCATCTCAAATGTAGGAATTTAATTTAAGGGATGCGAGTTCCATGCTCCTTCATGCCCTGGCAGGTCATTTATTTAGACTATAAGTTCTTACAGCTATGGTATTACATCTGCCTGGTGCAAGAGGGTCTAGTGCTATCATGGGACTTCGCTGTGCAGAGTTACTCTGACTACAAACAGGCCAGCAGTAGCCATTTACAGTCTAAAAAAAAACCAAACCAAACCAAAACACTCTGGGATAAAACTCCTTCTACTGTGCCACGCAGAAACTGATAAAATAAAAAGATAGTTTGATGTGTCCACATCAAAGCAAACGAGCTGACATGCGGCAGCAGTGCAGACATTTCCAGGGGAGGAAGGGGAATAAAGCAGTCACCGGCTGAGCCTTAGCAGAGACCCCACTGGGACTTCTGAACAGCACTGATTGCTGATGCTCCAGCTGCAGGAGGGGCAGAAAAACACTCATGAGATGTTGTGGGAAGTACAGGATCTCTCATGTTGGAGGAGGCTTACAGAGGCCAGTATGATAACCCCACCAAAGCAAAGGCTGTTCTTCACAACCATATCTGGATGGCACAAATATATCTGGATGGTAAATAACAGCTGCAGAAAAAAGGGCACTTAAAGCCTAAAGACCACTGATTGCACAAGAAAATTTGCATGTGAAAATAAAGAGGCTAAAAATCAGATGAAGGGCAGTTTTTTTCCTTCCAGAGTTGAAATTCTGGAAAAACCCCAAATAAGTGTAATAAAGCAAAGAAAAAAATAAGCCCTTTCAAGGCAGAACTCCAAACATTTACATAAGGATTTGTATGATGCAGCAATTCAAGAGATACAGTTTCATTTGGTCTTTCTGAGGTTAAGCGAAATGTAGCAGAGTGCAGACCTGAGCTTGTGCCTCCCACTCCAGCAAGGTGAAGAGGGCTGTTCTCCATCAGGAGCAGCAACAGCAAGAAGGACTCACCTCTCTGCAAGAGCTCCTGGACTTCTGAGCTACAACCTTTTCATTCTGAGCTCAGGCTTCCACACCAGGACACAGACCAGTCTGCAGGTGCTCATCAGCAGGTACTGAGGACCTTCGGTGAGTTAAGATGGCAGCTGAGCTGAGTTTATAAACACTGGTGGCAACCACATGTTGAACTTGGGCACAGCAGCCCCTTACTCATTAAACTAAACTCATGCTAACTAAACCACCAGGTCCCTGTGCAATACCCAAGTCTACCCTTGCAAGGGACAATCAAAATATTTTGTCTACAGAGGGTCAAGAATTCAAAATACTATTCTGGCCTCTACAGTTCCAAGGTGTGAGTATTAAAGAGTAACTGCATGAATTTGGTTGCTCCAACATTTGAACAAAAATTTGAATCTCCAATCAGTAGAGTTAAGTTTTTGTTTTGTTAATCAAATCTGCACGCACAACTAAGTTGTTATACAGTTTTCCCAGGGCTTTTATTTTATATTTATTTGTGTACTGCCAACAGAGATGATTCTAAACCATAATGGTAAATCGACTTTCTTTAATCTCAGCTTTTTCATGACAGTCTTCACAAAACTGAAAGTGAAGCACGAAACAGACTCCATAGAATCTGCTTGAGGAGAGGAGCAAGTGATAAATTCCTTGTCTAGGAGGAGATGAGGTCATTAATCAAAACGGCTTCAGACTGCAGTGTTTTGAAGTTGTGTTGAGTATTAAACAACAGGTGAAAGGCAGAAGGTTTTCCTTTCAAAATCCAGAATCTAAGTCTGTTCAACAAAATGCTAGCCATATTGTCACAGAAAAAAAGTCTTCATGAAAAGCCAGTGTAAATTAAAGATTTCAAATCAAAATCAGGACTTAAAGTATTGCTTTGGGTTTCTTTTAATAATAAATAATGACACAGTTTGCTCTCTTACACAATTTGTTCACGAAGACTTGAATGGCAACTCTGCCATCCCCTGAAATTACACCTGTGAGCACTTCCTGATTAAACACATCCACTTTGCATTCTCCAATTCTCCTTTCCAGCTTAATTTGTTTTCCAAGAAACCATCTCATCCACTGCTGAGCTACACTGCCAAGAAATGCAAATTCACAGCACTTACCGATGGCATCACATGAGATTTGTCCTAGATAGCTCCAGAAAGAGGAACACTACTACTAGAGTAAGAGTTTGCAACTGTGAACACACATGATTTACTCATGCATGTCCATTTAGGACTGAATGAACTCTTGTATACTTTTGCTGCTCATGACCTTTCTGACAAAGGTTTTCAATTTTGCTTTATAGGATAACCTTTGGAATACAGAATACATGTAGTTGCTTGGTTTAAATTTCTGGTTAAGGGCTAGGACTTTATGAAGAGGGGATAATGTTGGAGGTGGGGAAGGGAGCTCACATTTCAAGACAGTCTTTCCCTTGTAGTTTTACTGCATACTAAAATCTGGGCTACATGGAACATAGCAACCTTCCTCAGAAAACACTGATACCATACACAGTGCAAATCTGTGCTGGGACTAGGTGAATGGTTTATTCAGATAGCTGAATTGGACCCCTTGTAATTGAAATTCAGACTGAGCATCCCTTGCAAGGCCATGGAACCAGCTGTAACTAGTCTAGAAGAGCACTGAGATGTGTATTTGACTGTCTCCCACAGTAGTCTTGGATCCAAGTCAGGACGTTATGGTCTGGATTAACAGACAACCACACAATTAAGAAGTTGAGTGGTTGGGCTCAGAGGGCAATGGTTAATGGGTTGTACTCTACCTGGAGGGCAGTTGCAAGTAGAGTGTTATAGGGTCTATACTAGAATTCATCCTGTTTGACATCGTTATCAGTTACCTAAAGGAGAAGTTTGATAACAGCCATGTTTGTGGACGACATCAAATTAGTAGGACCAATCAATACACACGCTCAAGGGCAGAGCTGCCATCTAGAGGTTCCCACACAGACTGGAGAAACAGGTCGACAGAAGCCTAATGAAATTGAACAAGGACAAATGGCAAATCGTGCACCTGGGGAGGAAGGACTTCCTGCAATGATACAAGCTGGGGACTGCTAGCCTGGCTGAGGAGCAGCTCTGCAGACAGGTACATCCCAGGATGAATTAGCAGATGCATGGCCCATAGACCAAAGGGTATGATTATCTCCCTGCACTCGGGGAGATAACAAGACAACACAGGACAGACAATAAAATCGAGGTGAGTTCAGCTAGGAGCCACCAAGATGGCTGGGGACTGGGACACTGGCCCTGCAGGGAGAAGCTGGGGAAATACGGCCTCGTCAGCCTAGGCAGGAGATGGCTCAGGACCTGGAGGAGCTCACAACAGCTTGTTGAGCCTACAAAGAAGTCATCAAGACAGTGGAGACAGGTTCTTCAGCACTGCAGAGAAGTAGAACAAGAAACAACAGGCATAAATCGAAACTGGGGTCTTTCAGCATGGATATAAGGAGAAACTTTCACAACAAGGATAGTCAAGCAGGACAACAGCGAGACCAGAGAAGTTGTGCAGTCTCCATTTTGGAGAAGACATGGTAGTTTTCAAGACGAGAGTGCATAATGCCTTGAACAACCTGGTCTGACTTCACAGCTGGCCTTGCTACAGGCCTCTCAAGATCCCTTCTGACTTGAATTATCCACCAGCTCTGTGCATGAAGGAAGTTCCCCATCCAGCTGTCACTCATCCATGGGGAACACCAGCACTGTAGCATCCGTACCCCAGTAGGTAGGTAGAGAATATGAAAGTGAAAGCTATCACAAAAATCAACTCCCCTGCAATAAGAAAGAAAATCCTGTGCATTCAGTGGCTATATCCCATTTTTCTGCTGTTCATTAGCAGTGCACTACAGTGTGCATGTTCAGCAAAAAAAGGTGGATAGAGAGGGAGGGAGGGAGGGATGATGAGCAAGATCAATTTTTCACATCTTTATCCCTTCCTGCAAGCCAATAAAATACTGCTCTTCTCAGAAGATAAACCAGTAAATTTTCAGTTTAGATTTGTGTACCAGGAAGTAAGACCCTCATAACATCCTCTGGAGATTATTCCAGGGCTTAAAAGATTTCACACTCTAACAGTTCACCAAAATACTCTGACTACATGTTTCCTTTGTCATTCTCATCCTAATATAGTACTAGATAAATCCTCTACCTCCAGGCTATTTACACTCCCCAGAGAACTGGAGGCTGTTGCTCCACACAGCCAATTAGAAAGATGCAGTTCTTTTAATCTTTCCTTAAATTCACTCTAACACCCTGTTTGTATTTCTTGTGGTAATAAGGGTTTCCCTTTCTGTGGATGAGATCCCAGTACTGACAGCAGAATAGCAGGTGTGCTCTCCTATGAGCCAGAGGGTAAGCGAGCCCATCCAAGTTCTTTGATTCCCTTGCACACCAATCCCCCAAATTGCATGTTTTCTTTTCAAGGCTACAACAGCAAGAACTCCAGGAGGCCTTGTCTGTCCTCTCTCCATCAGCATGATCCAAAGTCTCTGACATTAGTGGAAACAGTCTCAATCGCTTGGAGGGTCTTGGAACAAGTCCCAAATGTTAAAGAATAAAAGCAAGGAGAAAACGAAGCATTAACTTCAAATGCAGCTGCCTAGAATTCCTGCCTTGAAGTGGGAACAGAACGACTTTGAGGGTAGGCGGAAGGATTTTTAAAATAAAAAAAGGGACGAATGCATGTTTTAACCTTCTAATTGAAAAAAAAGGGCTTTGGAAAATATTCTGTGAAACTGCTTTGAATTAACTTATTTATTCAGTCAAGGGAACATTCGACTCACATTCACCAGAAGAATGAAAACCTCAATGTCACAGTATTTACTTTGATGGTCTCTTCATAAATTGGAGCTCTTTATGCAACATACAGCTTCTCAGGCTGTCTTCCAAATTAAAGAAAAACTAAACAAAATAATGCAAGCAGAGTCAGCTCACTCAGGTATTTCACAAATAGGAAGCAAGGGTAGATTGCAGAGTATGTAACAGCTTTATCCTCACCGGGAGGAAGTCAGCTCCTGCCCTCACTAATGCCATAGTTTTGCACAGGCGAGCTACCGAAATACTAATAGAGCAAGAGGCTGTATACATCATTCATAACGTGCCAACACACTTAACCAGTTCCTATACCATGTGTATACAGCTAGAGGAAAGCCTGATTGCATGTGTTATGTGCATTCTGTTCTTGGCCACCATCCAGCCGAATGCTTTCACCCATAAAGTTACATACTCAGAATCACAGCCGCACCCTTCTCATGTACAGAAGGTATTGCCATGAAAACCTGAGAAATGACTGTTCTGAGCAGGTCTGGTACATCACAAGACTCATACGCTTCTTCTGGACCAGGTCATTAATCTTTTGCTCTGTAACTAATTCTTCTAAAATCAAAGCAATCAATGTAAGGCAGACGTCAAGGGAAAGTCATCACTCTCCCCAGATGTTTCACTAAAGCATAGCCTAGGTTAGTTACAGTATAACCAAATAATAGGAAAAAGCTTCTATTTTTCTGCTCTTATCTTCAAAATGGTTCAATCAGTAGAGCTGAACCAAAAGAAAATACTGAAGAAAAGCAAGAAGCGAACAAACCAAACAAACATTGCACTGCTTGCTTTGTAAATCTTACAGAAAAGCCTCTCCTTAGCTCAGGCTGCCTATTTCTTAAAAAACAAAGACAAGCAGAACTAGCTGCAGGCAATGAAGTACATCAGCATTTGAATTCATGCTTGTATATCCTCTGAAGGAAAAACTCTCTTAAAAGCAACCTAAGGAATTTCCTCAAATATATGCTGGCAACAGTTATTTGAGACTTGTAGATTTCTGATGCATTTTCAGTTCCTTAAAAACAAACTGGAAAATGTTAAAAAAAAACCTCACAGATTGCTGCCAATTTCAAAACAGGATGTTTTTGTTGCTGAAGACTGTAATTAGGACCGGTGACCTTGAAAATGTAAACAACCCATCCATTATCTCTTCTCTTCTAATTACTGTTGCAAATATTTTTTTTTCCTCTACAAACTTGGCAGTATGAGTGGTTTAGTGTTCATACTGAGGCAACGAGCAGAACTTCAACAGGACTGAAAAATCCTAGCACCCAATGTCACCAGCTAGTTGAAGGGAAAAGGAAGGGAGGAGAAGGAAAGTGTTTAGTATATGGCTAGTGATTTAAAAATCAAGATGGTTGTTACCAGCACAAAGAATAAAAGCAAAACAGATAAGGCACCCCTACAAGCAACACATTATGTGTATTGTTGAAGAAAGACCCATTGTCAGAAGATATGGAAAGTGTCCGAACTCCTGAGATGGCAAGGAGGAAGTTCTGCAGCTTTCCCAACACCTAATCCTGCAGTCAGAAACAGTCTTTACCTTCTGATGTCCAAATTCATTCAGTATTGTGCCCAGCTTCTTTGTGTTACTGTGAAGTTTATGAGCAGCAATGGCTGGATTTGGATCCCTCCAGTCAATGGACAGGCGATGATACCAGAGGTGCCGACCCTCCTGAACGTGTGCAGACTTGATGCTGGGGTCAAAGCGATGCACCTCACATCCACTGTTGGCCATTCCGATCTCAAACTGGTTGTCATCATTGCCTAGCCTACAAAGCAAAAACAGATGTAACTATTAATGCTGCAAAAAGAACTATTAGTGAGCAGGCCACTCTGATGACTCAGTGAAAGAAGGTAAAAAACAACCTATTTGTATCTGAAGCAAACTGAAAGAGCTGTTATGCTCCTTCTTGCGATATATCCACCATACTGACCACAATCTAACCCTAATTCTGACAAGGTAACCAGAAATAAAGCTAAGGGTCCACAATATTCCTTGCTGAAGATTTGGAATAAGCACTTAGATAAAAGAAATTTAAAGGAACATGTGTTTTTTCCAGATGTCACATTCATAATTGACCTTAAGAAACTTCCAATGAAATTTTTCATTTATAGAATGAAACTACTGGAGTGGAACTAACCTCATCCAAAATTTCAAGCTCGTTGCAATACACTGCATACAATTAGAATGAAGGGCTCCTCTCAAGGCAAAAAATAAACCACTTCTAGCCAGGCTGATAATCTTCCCAAATAGCTTTTTCTGAATTCAGAAGTCAACATCATTTGTAAGAAAGTAAATGAAATGTTTGAACCTTTGTGCTGTCATTATTCCTCTATTCATATTTTATATTTATATATATATATATATTCCTCTATATTCAATATGCTTTTTCTTGACAAGATTGCAGTACTTTCCTTAGTCCCCACGGCACAAACTTCCAATAGCCAAGCCATAGGCAGAAGAGCAAATATATTTAAAATTTATACAATACTGTTTTGTAAAAATCAGGCATATTTCCCACTGTGTCTATAATCTAATATTACAAAGATGAGCCACAATGGCCACCAACAGGGACAAGACATACGAATCAAATGCCTCTCTTTCTCTGTGGACAGGAAGACACAGATGAAAAAAGGAAATTTAAAAAAATAACCCCTTCACAATACTAGCAGAGTTTTTACACAGACTTAAAAGAAAGACTGCTGTTAATTTGGCAAAGACCCTAACGTAGAAAAAAAAAATTCATAGTCCCATTTTACAGCAGTGTTGTCTCAGTCCCTGTGTCTGCAAGGAAAAGGTATACTTTACATAGCTGTGCCGTATTCCCAACCAGTAGCCCATGTGTCCACACAAGGTATGCTAAAACAAAAAAAATTCCGGTATTTACATTGCAATTACATCTGGACCACAGGCCTTCCCTGTTGCATAAACCAGGATGTCCTCTTCACTCCTACTCCTCTAAAGCTTGTTCCAAATGTGGTTCAAGTTATGCACTAAACCTTAATCAAAATTGTGCTGTGGGATATAGACACATGTAGTGCTGGTAAGAGAATCAGGACTTTAAAATCAGCACCTTAAGCAGTTGCACTAATAGAGAATATCCACTACGTACTAACAGCACGGCATTTATACACAAATACACAGAGGGCAGCGCTCTTGGATATACCGTCAGAGCACCTGCTACACTACACAATTATTCTTAGAAACACTTTGAGTCTGAAATAATTCTGTCTGTTTGTATCCATATGTAAAACATGATACATTTTAAATTACACTACACTATGGTACCACATGAAGCCAGCACTGAATGTTTTACACAGATGACATACTGCTAAATTAAAATGAATCCAACTCGTGAAACAATGTTTGGAAGAGCGTAGGTTTTGGAAGTGACAAATATGGTATGCTTGCTGCAGTGCTGCCTAAGCACAATGTAACGATGTCCTGTGGTAGGAGGTCTTCTCAACCATCTTCCCCTTCAGGAATCCTGGGAAAGCAGGAGGAGGCAGTGTTTGCAAAAAGAGCCCAGAATGCTTTTAAGAACAACTCTGTTTCACAGGATTCCAGCCCATACAGTCTTGTAGGAGGACAAGAGAGGAGTTTTCTTTTAATACATTCAACACACATCAGGAAAAAAAGTTCAGAAGTTAACCAACTGAATCGACATACTTGTTTGCATGTGGCTTTCTACAGAAAGGGCACTGGTGAACAAAGATCAGTGTAATCCCTTAGGAATGAGAAACTGGCTAAAAATGAACAACATGTGAATTGTTAGGGACCATTACAGCATTAGAGCGAAGAGCCTACCAGAGACTGAACACACGTGTCTGTCATGACACACTTCTAATTGTACCAGCTGGTACAATCCAAAGGGCCAGATGCTTTTGATGTAGACAAACCTCAGGCTGCCTCCAAACAGATTGCTACTCATGTGGACTTCAAAGGGAGATTCACAGTGATGCAAAACAGAAAAAAAAAATTAAAATATATCTATAGATGAGGTTGAAGAAGATCCTGATATATCTTCTGGCACTCTAGCTAACGGCTTAAATTTATGCCCAAAGAGAAAACTAACCTACAACAAATACTTAGGAGAGAAAATCAGGTCATGTCCAAAACAACTGGTTGGATAAATTCCTGGCTCACATGTGACCATGACAAGTGATAAGACAGCATGAAAAATGTAAGCAAATAAGGTCTCCTAAGAAAGATTTTGTGTTACTTGAAAAGGGACCATTTAAAAAGAAAGGTATGGAGGTCACAGAAGACTGGAGAGGTCCTTCCTCACCATCAGGAGAGAGCAGCTGCTGCCTCCAACACTGAAAAAAAAATGCTAAAGACACTGATCTATTTTTACTGTCAAGGAGAAGAGAGTTCAGTTACTGAGTCGCCAGTTGCACGCAGTCCCCCGCAACAGAGGTGAAGGTGGGCTTTCAAAAGCAGCAGGAACAACACCTGTAGGACTGTCTCTCCCAGCCTGCCTGAAAGTGGAAAGGAAGGGCTTGCTGGCACTGCTCCCTGACAGCAGCAGGGCAGGGACGCTGACCCAGGACAGAGCACAGCACAGCAGGGAGCCATGTCCCTTGGCTGTCCCCAGCTCCCAGGGTTCACAGAGGGTCACAGTACACAGAGCCTGGCACTCGGAATAAACGCTGGGATGTAGCTTGCACTGAAGGGAATATCGCATTGGTCCCCACGCCATCCTGGAGCTCAGCGAGTGCAAAGGTGCCACAGAAGCTGCTTTGTCTCCTCCAGCGCAGCTCTAGGGGACACTTGTAGCCGATCCATCCTGATAAGTGTAGGTACTCCAGCTCCCACAGGGACCACAGGACAGAGCTGTAAAAACATGCATGTTAAGGTCCAGCCTTCTCTTTCTGTGTTCCCCCTCTTTCTCTTCTTCAAAAGGAAGGTAACTGAGCTCTGCGGGGAAAAAAAGCATCCCCTGCTGGGATCCTAAAGCCTCTACGCTTCAAGACCCACCTGAAAGAGCCTTTATACAGTATTGCAGCAAGACTCTTTAAAGCTCAACTATTAAGTTTCTGAAATCCTATTCTTTTATACTATTCCAGCTTGAGTGCCTGCCTGTGGTGTTTGTAACAGACTTAGCTTAATCTAAGCAGATTTAGCACTAATAACTACAGCTCGCTAATGCATATTGCAATTATGTACCATACTGGGAAATCCTGTCCCCTAAGCAAAAACACTGCTGCCTCCCAGTAGTGGAAGCAACTAATACTAATCTAAAAAGATCTCCAGGCATTTTAGACATCACTCACTTCCATTCACAAGTAAACTATAGCATTCAAGAAGGCAAAGCCTAAGGGGCATGTTCTGCTCCCTTTTTAATGCTATATGGATTTAATTCAGGATTCCCAGTAACGGTCACACTGAACTTTCACATTTGTCCTCAATCCATCCTCTCCACAGAGAATGCTCTTCATTGGAAGCAGCTGCTCCCTCTCTGCTCTTTATAAAGTGTATGAGATAACAAAAATGTTTAAAAGGGGATTTTTGTTTTCCTCAGAACAAAATTGCTTTTCTGCCTGTCGTAAACTAAAGGAAGTGAGTCTGAGAGAAAAATTATGCAGTAATGAGCTCCAAAGGCTGCATAGTAAACTGGAGGACTGAAGACTGCTCCTCCTTAACCTCAAACATTTCCCTTTCATTTTTTAGCTGTTTCCTGGGATGCATCATGGTTGGGTATTTACTGCACCTGTGTATCTGATTGATGGGAGCAGCAACATCAATGTCAATCTCTGCTAAACCCATTGGTACAGAAAATCTGGTATTCAGGCTCCCTGTACCATACCCAAACCACCACATGTATATGCACTTGCTCAGATTTATTCAAAACCACCAGCAAGTTATCTTTGTGCTGGTCAGCTTTGTGCCAAATCTGCATTTCCTAGCACAGATGAAATCAACTCTGTGCTGTGCCTACTGTCCAATTCAGCAAAAGTACCATTCTCAACCCACATTGGCCCATAGCAAAAGAGAAGAGGGCCATTAATAAAAGAGCTCAGGTCTAATATTAATGATCATGTAACTTAAACGGTAAGGTCCAGATTAATCCCACTGAACTTTGAGTACTTTGCCAAGACACCTAAAGCCAGCTGCCACATTATTCCTGACTTCCTCTATAATCAAAGGAAAGCTACACCTACCTCCAGAATGTTACTTAGCTTAATTGGTTCTCCATCTGAATGTGCCTGTTTCTTCCTACTGACTACTAGAAGAAGCCTCGGGCAGTGCATCAGTTTGACAGTCAAGTAGGTAAAGTCTGGACCTTAGCATGGGATAACACAGCATCTCTCCTCTACTTTCATAGGAATGTGAAAAACTGAGAAAAAATAATTATGCAAACCTATATTTTGCATTAAACCAGGTAAGTATAATTTGAAATACAAGGAATATGCATAAAATAAAAGAGTAACAGTAGTCAAGAGGAGCTTGCTCTCCATATAATGCGATTTGTTTCTAAGGGGCACATTATTGCTGTTCTGCCACAGAGCAGCTGAACAAAAACTGAGAGCCCCTCATGCTCTGAGGAGTTTTTGGTTTTTACAGCTCAATATAAGCTCAGTTCAATATAAGCTCAGTCCAAATATAAGTCCCCACAAATTAAAAGGGGTTTGTTTGTTTGACTGTAGTGCGCTCTGCATCCACTTTCCGTTAATTGCTGGTGTTAATTGCCGTGTGCTGATCACTGAGAAATGCCACCCAGATATAGTTCCTTACTATCAACTATTTGTAAACCCACAGCAGCAAAATCACAGAAATAAACTGCACTGGTTCAAGAGAGATGAAGCCTTTCGATACATTTCTAATCTAAAGCTGGCTCCCAGGACAGCAAAGAGAGTTTACTCAGGCAGCAGCCACGTGGTGATCTCTATGAAACCAGCTCCAGATCCCAACCATCATTCTCCTAACACAATGGTTTGCTGATGGGTAATGCAAAAAGCCAGTGACTTGACAAACTCTGAGGACTGACCTCCTTTGTCCTTGATGGAAGCAGAGGGGTTTGTCAGCAGGTAAACAGCCTGCGTCTGTGGGTTTGCTACCTGTGAAAACACTTGTTCTGTGAAGAGTGAAAACTTCAATCTCAATTGCTGTGAACATCATAAACACTACAAACATTTTAAAATAAAGCCACAACTGCCTTTATTATTATCACTTTGGCACATGTCACCCCTGAAGTGCTTAGCAAACACACTCTCATATGGAAATGTACTATTTTGTCCCAGAGGTAGTTAATGAAGTTTTATAAGTAATGCTGCTGAAGTACCTGGCAATTATGCAAGTAATTTCTGCTCAAGCAAGATGCTGCAGGCTTCTCGGTTTATCTCATTAATTTCCATCTTCCTCTCTGTGAACTACCACTCGCTACTCACCATTTAGCAATTTGTTTTTCATACTGATATTAGAAAAGCGAAGGAAAACAAACACCCTGATGGAGAAAGGTTTTTCCCTAAAAAGTTTACAGAAGCACATTAACAAGAAATAAACACTCAAAGTCTGTATTTTAAAAGACAACCCTGTTGCAGTCTGTGTTGCATTTACAGGGCTTTTGGAAGCTAGAGGACATGAAACAGTTTCCTGTCTTTTAAAGGGCGCACTTACCCAAGGGAATACAGACGACATTGCTTGCTTCTGATTCGATGAACGAGGCTAAACTTCTCGTCAAGACAGATCGACCAGGGCTTCTTTGTGGTTTCAGAGTACTCTCTCAGGCTGTTCAGGTTCATGTGTTCACATGAAATCTGTTGAAATCAAAGGATGTTTCATTTCAAGACATGACTTTTAATTTGTTTTTAATTTGCCTTCTGGGGAAAGAGTGGAAAGAAGAAAAGTGTTAATTGGTTTCATTTAAATCTGATTGTCAATCTGATACATAGCCATGGAGATCTGATGATTTTTTTTTTTCCCCTTGTTCTTCGGTTCCGCTTGGTGAAATTTAAGGCTTACATAATCCCCCAGAGGGGAATGCAGTTTGAAAAGCAAATAATTAAGCATTAGTACTATACTCAAAAATCAATTTCCTGAGAACAAGTTGTTTTGACATCAAAAAATTTTTTCTCTTTTCGAACTCTGAAGTGGTTTCTGCATCCTGAATAATGTTAAAATCACGTCATGATTCAAGATTGTCGTCACAAGTTACAGTGTCACTGCCATGTACACTGTATAACTTACATAGAGTGTCCTGGACCTCAGTTCCAGAAGGGATTTAATCATTACCCCAACACATCGTCTCTCCAACAACAAAGGGATTTAAATAAGTGCTTAACTAAACAGAGGAATTATAGCAGGCGTGGCTATACGGTGCTGGCTTAGGCATCTAGAGTCTAAAGCCAGGATAAAAACACTGCAAAAGAAGAGATCAAGACTCTGCAAGGAGGGATGCCATAAGTCAAAGTCAAAAGACCAAGAAAGCAAGGACCAAAATATGCTGGATTCATCAGAAACCTGGAAGTGCCCAAAATCACTTAACTGAGAGGAGAAGACAGCTTTGCTAGCAGCTGAGCAGCAGTCTCCAAGAGCATAAACACAGTGGCAACCAAAGCTATGAAGCTGTGGCCCTGTGGGTGACAACCTACAGAGGAGTCCTTGCCTGCAGCACCAGCTTTGCCTGTTCACCTGACAGCTTGGGCTAGCACTTCATCCTCAAGCTCTGCCATCTCATTCCATATCACCCTCTTCCTCCAGACTACTCTGGAAAAGGCAGGCATGGAGCTGGCAGGTGCTGCAGCCTTTCCAGCATTCAGGAGCCAGGGTACAGCAGGTAATGGAAAACCAGTGCAACTTGTATAGCTGTCACCGCAGCAGTGGTAAGGAGGTAATGGGAAGCAGAAGTAAGCACCAAAGCTGTGGCTACTTCTGCCCAAGAGATGCTGTGCCACGCTGAACCAGCGTCATCTCACACTTGGTTGTTGAAGGGTTTTTCAAACCATGCGCAGCTTGGCCAAATTCAGGGGTTGCAGGGCACTGGCTGCTATCATACAGATAGGAAAACAAAGCTTGAGAAGAGCTGCAGGAACCCGGTTGAGCCATCATGACAAAAAGTTGTGCTTCCGGCCTAGGACCAAACCTGGCTACAGGGATGGGAACTGGCACTGCCAGAACGTCAACAATAAAAAAAAACTGGAAAGAACAATAGTAGAGACAAAACCAAGTTAAACATCAGTTCGGAAGTGACTGTTCTCATCCTGCTTCTTCCTTCCCTTACAGGAGACTGCACAGGTTCAGCTCTTGGTTTCCACCAAACTAAAAATCACAGGTCTGGCCCCACCTAGAACCACAGAAATGGAACAATTTCACACAGGGGTGAGAGTGAAAACTGGAATTCAGCCTTTCTTGTGGTAGGCATACGCCCCCATGTGCCTTATAATAAGTAAATAAAACTCTTCATTCTTTAAGAAGCTTAAGCTTTGAAAGATCATTATCTGGAGCATTACATCCAAAGAGCTGCATGCTGCATCACCATCTCCCTGCTCAGTGCCTAATTCCCATTGAAAATTCATAAAAGCTAATATATCATCTCTTCATGCTGCTTTCAGAATTCACTAAGTTTTAAGCAATGACTTGCCCTGCACCCCACCACCCATTTCCCTTCAGTCACATATTAACCAAGGAATAAACGGCATCGCAATAACAAGCATTAATTTTAAGACACAGAAGAAAGAATAATGTGCTCTATACGGAGAAGTAAGATTCTGCAGTGCTGCCACTTAATTGACTCATGGTATTATGAGCAATTACAACACTCAGAATTTGGAGCAATTTTAATAGTTCTTGTTACTTAATAGCTCTTGCTATCAAAAAAAAAAACCAAAAACCAAAACCAAAACAACAAACCAAAACCTGAACTCTGCCTTTAGCACCATCACCAGTCTGTTACATGATTTACAGACCCCGATACACTGCGCTCACATCCTGTTCTGGGCTTTTACTTGCTACTATCATACAAACAACAGCACATGTAAGAGGGTTCTTCTGATCACTAGATACCAGCATCGAAAAAGCTTTGTCTGGCCACACCTCAGCCCTGCTGACACAGCTTCTTCGCCCTGCAGCAGTTCGAGCCATTCTATCCTAATGGCAGGGAGCTGAACTCAGGCACAGTAATTAGTAGACACTTGCTCAGCAAACAAGGAAAATGAAATCCCATGCTCATCTATGCAAGCAGGATCCCATTTCTAGAAGTGCTCATCCCAGTCATGGTGTTATCCTGTCAGTTATTAATCCTGTAACATCTGCCAGGTCAGGAACAAGAACTTCTCTTATTTTTTGTTTTCACTTAAGACTTGTCCCCCCAACCAGGGTCAGTTACTCTGGGAACGAAACTTCTCGATTAGTGTGTCAAAAGCAATAAACTCTCTGCTAACTGATGTCCTTGTAGGCTTTGACCCAACTAGTGGAGTTTAGCAGCATCTGCCACTGTTTATTAAGCCATGAAGAAGGAGGATGTTTTCAGCTTAATATGCCTGCTGCAGTTTAAACTTCAGTACAACAAAACAAGTGGCTCTACAGACATCTCTTGCCATCTCCACATGCATCATCTCGCCTCCTGCCCTCTCAGTACTGGCATGAGTGGAGGCAGAGATGTCATTTTCTTGAGCATTTAGCCAGCGGTACCCACAAGCTGCTCTCCCAGTTTCAGAATCACAGAAATCACAGTTACCACACCATGAGCACTGCAGCGTGTTTTAAGACACGTTTCAAATGGATCTTCTGTCTCAGACTCGAAAACATTGCATTAACAAAGAATTTAGTATGTGAATGTGAATGACATTTCAGTGACATTAGCACTTGAGGCTTTTTGCTGTTCTCCAGTGTAAGCGACGATGCAGTTAAATCTTTATACAAGCATCAATCACTGACAGATCAATCTGGGTATCAAAACCAGCTGCCCTGTTGAAACTGTGGGCATTCAGCACTTTTTCCATTTTTATTACAAGAAATGCATGCATAAATGCTGTTGTGCAGAAGTGATGCCTCCATTAAGACATGATGTCTCAATTTTCGTACATGCTGAACCCTGGGAGTATCTGTCAATATAATCTGGATTTGGAAATACTACCTTTGAAAAAGTACACAGAAACACTAATTTTTCAGGTCATCATTTTTGTCCTCAAAATATCAAGATTCTATTGGTACCATTGGGACAACTTGTACAAGTTAGAGATCGATGCCTTGTTCTCATTTTACTGAGAACCTCAAATGCATCATTTTAAACTACGACATGCCAAGTTATCACATTATTATTGAGAGATGGAGTGGTTGAACACACAGTTCTCTCTCTGCAGAGTGCTCTGTATTTTTCTGTGTCTGAGAAAGTGAGAAAGAGAGAAGAGCAGGAGAGGTACCACAGCTGGATGTTCAGTCATACCGTACTCCAGTCAGGACACAAACTCATCTCGAAATAAAAAGCAAGGAAATAATATATTCATTCTACCCTCTGTTTTGACCTTTACATTCATGTTGAATCATCACTGTTAGGTTAAGCAACTTTAGAAATAAAACAGTTTTGAAACCAGTCTGGTGTGAGATTAAGTCCTTATCTGAGAGGGTACAGTCTGTGACAGGCAAATTGTTTTCTGAATGGAGACTGAAGTGTAAAACCTACCTGAGAAGTGCTAATGTACTTCAAGAACCTCAAGGCCTCGTAGGTGAGGGAAGGAGTTGAACTTGCCCATGGTTGTAGTTCAATGTGCCATCTTCCAGTCTGCAAAGCAAAGCAGGACAAAAAACGCCTTAGAGGAACAAGATTAAATTCTCGGTACAAGCATAAAATGCAAGGGCTAATAAATTAAGGAGATTTGATTTCAAATAAAAATAGTTTCTTACGGGCTTGTCTACACATGAAAGTCATTTCAGAACACAGTAGCGTTTGAACTACAATGAAAGAGCATCTATGATTTATCACAATCAGCTTTGAAAACAGATGTAAGTAATTCAGAAAGAAAGGGCTCTTCAACCAGGATTCATGTGTCAACATAGCTATTCTAGGATACCCAAGTAAGCCCTGCCTTGTAGAAATGCACGAGGAAAATCAAGATCTGAATATCTAAATCCTTTAGCAAAACACCTGAAAAGAATTACATAATTTTAATTTTATATCTATCGCTCATCTCCACTCAAATGTCCACTGAAACAAGAATTTGGATGACAAACACTGATGACCAAAGGAAATCTCTGCAATTTCTTTTCTTTTTAAAAATCTAGATTCAAAGAAAAGCAAGGGTTTTTTTGTGGTCTTTAAGAAAAGTCCTCTCCCTCTCCCATGATTGCCTGATGAGCTACACCAGAATTCTTCGCTTTCCTGAAAAAATTCCAGTGTGGTTGCCTATAGCCACTCCTCATTTTCATAACCCCAGGGAAGCAGCTTTAGTGGATGCTTTCTGCGCTCCCTGTGAGACCCCCTCAGCTCTGAACCTCGGGCAGCCTGTCAGCTTTTCCAGTAACACTTCCCACATAGACAGAGCGGGACAGAAGAGGTCTTTCAGACACGTGCTGGCAGAGCAATGGGGCTCTGCGCTTCCATCTGCGCCACCTTCTCCAAATTCTGCCCGCTTTTGTCACCCTGGGAAGTTTAGATGTGTTATCTCTTGCCCTCATGTAAATAAAAATAGAAGCACAGTGTTAGTTGTACTAAATTCAGATTGATTCCTCATGGTTTTTCATCTTCAGGCACCATAACTCACTTTTACAGCTGAGCAGGTAGTACCAAGCTTCCCTTTATAATCCCCAATTAACTGAGCTTCCATAATGAACAGGATAGGGGGTTTTCCCCATAGATTCATGTTGACATTCAACAAAATACCAAACAAACAGAAACCCCATTTGGGATTCTCACAGGACCTTATTTCTAATGAAGCCCTGGAAAATGTACAGGAAATAGCAATGAATCAAAGAGGATGGAAGCAGATCAGAGGCACCAGAAAGGACAACCCCACCATTGGGCTGGTCTGCAGGGCCAGGAGAAGAGCCAGTGCAGTAACACTGGGCACCTTTGACGCCAGAGAGCAACACAGAAAAGAAAAAGAGAAGGCGATGATAGAAAAGAAAGATGATTAAAAAGGACCACCAGACCAGATGGTGTTTATCAGCCTTGAGCTGATATCATGAACTGATGTTTTTGCAGCCTCAGTAAACATAGTCTGCAATGAACATAAGCCAGGAGATCTGTATGAAGTTTACTATTCTTTTAGGGTTTGCTCTTTGTGTTGGGTTTGGGTTTTTTTTTTTTGGGTTTGTTTGTTTGTTTTTTACTGTGAAGAGATGCTGAAAAGGACATTTGAGATTTTTTTTCTTTTCCCAGGAGACAAAAGTAGCTTTTCCTACCCTGTAACTTGCTGCCTGCAGCAGACATAGGTTCCTAGACCCTGCACAGCACAAGGCTGGAAGGAAACGTGTAACCAAGCCCCGCACCAGCATGTCCATCCCCCTGACCTGCTGATTGCAGAAGGCAGCCTGCAAACAGCTAACAGCAGGAGAATAGGTGCACACCAGGGAGGGAAATGCCTGTAATCTTTCAGAACCAGTCACAGTCCACATGGCTGAACAATGTTTGCAATGATAGGAATGTTGCCATTTTAACAGGCTTGAAAGCTGAAATGGAAATGAAGACTGACAATCATTTTCAGGTCTAAAAAAAACCCACCAAAAATCTAGACAGCTAAACATCTGTGCTCAGTTATTCTGAAATCTATTTGTGTGAGAAGTAGCTCATTAAGTAGGAGAATTGCAGGGTGGCCATTATGGCACCATTCAGCAAGAATTCCCTCTGCACAGAGTTGACGGGGAAGAAAAAGAAAAAAAAATCCTTATAATTGACCACATGAATGAGGTTCTTTTTCAGCAGAGTGCAATATCAAAGAGCCACTGTGGATTTCTCTCAGGTTCTTAAAATCTTAAAGATGACAAATCGCCTTTCCACTGTCCTCAAAATACATCAATAAACAGACAATTATGAAGACAAAACCCCCTGTGATTTAATGCAGTTTCACTTAGAAGAAAAAAAAGGAAAAACAAAAAAAGGAGCTCAATCTTTTACACAATTCTTCAAATTTATGAGCACTACACAAATGTTACTTTTGTGACAGAGCTCAAGTTTGACAGCAATGCTTTTGAATCGCTTCTCAAACTTCACATTTGGTCCTGGGCTCCTTACTAAGCAGCAGCCCATTTCCATTCACTAACGAATATATGGATCATATTAAGATAGTCTCTTCCTAAAACCTACGACATACCCCTAGGGGCAGGAACTTCAGTGGCAGCATTACAATAAAACTCACAGACTATGAACAGGGGTGAAAATCCATAACCTCTCTTGGACCAGGTACACTCTCCCAGTGGGTAACTCACTGGTGCTGGTGATGCAGTATGGGTACGTTCAGGACTCATAAAATATCCTCCTGAAGGAGCCATTTCCTATGTACATCAGTAGTCTTTGTTTATAGTTTTTCAGGTTAAGTTTCAGCCTGTTCCATAGTGTTTCCATGAGAGCTATCTCAAATAAACGCTACAGATTAAATGCACCGGTCCCTATGAACCAACTGCTTTGTGAAAATCAGATTTATTCCTGATAAACATATGTTCCTTATTTTGAGGAGGTTTTCCCCTCCAGACTTCACATTTTTATTTCCTCAAAGCAAACCTGACTGACATGGTAGTGCCATCATGATCCGGATTTTCTCATTTGTCCCACCGAAAACTCTAGAGTAAATAACTAAGAGCAGGTCCCTGTGGCTGCTGTACAAAACAAGCTGAGGAGCAACTTCTTTCCCAGGGGCTTTCTCCAGCAAGTACACAAGAGGAGCAGAGGAGGTATTACATCCACATTAAACAGCTTTGGATATAAAATTCAGAAAGATCTCCCCAAGGTCGCCCAGGAGGAGTCAGAAAACCAGTTCAGACATCCTGAATCTCCAGCTACTGTCATCCACATGCTGTCTTCCTATGGTAAGGACACATGGAACAAGGCACCATGACTATTCAGAGTGATGCGTAAATTTTCACCTATGAGATAATCAAAGAGCAAAGAAAATCTTCAGGCATGCCATTGCTTTTTTTAGGAAAACTAGGATGCATTTGAAGATCTGGGTTTTTTTCTCCAGGTACTTCATACTTAAGGATAAGGACTGATGTTTCCATCAGACCAATCTGACAGTGACCCACAGGGACTTTTTTTCTGGAGGCTACTTCTTTCTAGATCTTTCTCTCTCATCAGTGTAAGAGTCGGTCCGAAGAACGGTATTGTNTCTAAGACTGTCAACTGATAATCCCTCGATAATCTGTAATATACATATGACATTTGTCCTAAAAATCTGAAAGCATAATATAAAGTTTAAAACAACGTACGTGAAGGGCTCACAAACCAGCAGGTGTAAAATTGCAAGTTTGCAAAAATTCTGGCTTTCCTAGCACAAACTTCAACACAGAAGTATAATCATTAAGTTCTTTCCAGATCAATATATAGTTATATATAGTTTCGGTGCTCTCATTTAAACAGCCCAACCACTCCCTTCTCTTCTGTTTAGATTTGAAAGAGAATTAGTAAGCTTTCCATACTTTCATCGTTTTTAACTCATTTTTTTCATCTCCTATCCTTTTTAACAGCCTATTAAATGTAGAGAAATACTAGCCATGTTTATAAACAAAAATTTGGGAATCCCATTGTCCTGTCAACCACTCTGTTGCTTCCAATAAGAAACAAAAGACTTTTCAATACATACACAGATGTCTTAATCAAGGGAAAAATGTAAAATCCTCTGATTAAACTGTGCAACAATGATTTTTTTACATTTGAAGCAGGACCAAGTATGAGCCAAAAGCATTTGTGGCAATAAACTTTATCAAAAAAACATAAATATTTGCTAGCCATAGAAACAAGTGACATACACATCTCCATCTCCAATCGTTCTGGCTGTACTCTGTGCATCATCGCTCTCACTCCTTCTGGAATGGTACAGAGAAACAGAGCTTGCTCATGAGTGAAATTTGCGGAGGTTTTATCAGTTTAAAATGCAATGGGTGGGATTCAAATTGCAAATTTTTAGACATCTACAGAGCAAATGTATATTTACTCGATTGCACTCCTGAAGGCTAGCCCTCATGAGAGTAGATTGACCCTAGACATGATTTATAGGGCTTAGCCATCATTTTCTCTAGGCTCTGGAGTTCCAGTGCCCCAAGCATACTATTTTGTGTTTGTTTGGGTTTTTTTCCTCAATTCAAAAGCACCTGCAATAGTGAAAGCAGTGTGTTGCAGCCTACCCGAGCACTGGCTTTGCCTCACGAAGGACATGCAACAAGTGCACACTGCTGAGACGAGTGGGAGGACTACTGAAGATGGAGGCAGCCAAGGCTGGCACATTACTCCTCTCCCTGACGACACAGAGTGGCTCCAGTGGCAAAGACACCCTCTTGAATGACCACATTTAGTTTCAGAGGCAATTAGCTGGTCGACTCCAAGGGAGAGCCAGGAGTGAAGAAACATTCCTGCAGTGAGGACAACCAGAGACCAAGCTCCCACAGGGGGCTGGGAGCTAAGTTAGTTGACAGAACAGACAAGCTCTTTAAGGGAATGACTCATCTCACTATAAAGAAGATGTCTAAAATAAGTAACATGAGTCATGCACTGGAAACATCCATTTCTCTCCATGACCTACAAAGAAAGCCTGGAGGATGGGCTGAGATGCACCTACACCATAGGCATTCAATATCACAGAAGAACCCCAGACCAGAATATGCTGCAAAAAAACTCCTCATATTTTAAAAAACTGAGCCTATTCTTTAGTTTTGAGCTTCAAGTAATGCTTAATTATAAGTTATTCTTCAGCAGTGTTGAGTAACTCCAAATGTTTTATGTTTGGAGCAGCAATACGCAGCACAAGTGGCAAACTCCTCTTCAAAGCAGAGGTGTCATTAGGGAAGAACAAGTATGCCTCAACCTTGGTGAGGACCTCCTTGAGAAAGGTCAATTCATATGGTCCCCTTTAGCTAAATGTAATCAGCATCATAGAGAGGTCTCACAAGAGGTGCACCCACGAACACAAGCTACGCTACCTCATTAATTTAAAAGTAGCGGGTACACGCACAGGCACGGTAAGCTGTAATTTAAAATACAGGCTTACAAAGTGACTATGACGCATACTTAAAGCTTCGAGTAAATTAATTCCTAATGTGACTGGTTTTGTAGGTATCCCATCCCTACATGTCTGAACTGTTTCCTTCCTTTTTCTTTTCCTTGTATATCACCATTATTTTCTATTTTTCTTTATACTTTGGCTTTCTTAAACATATGAGGTTTTTGCTTAAGAAACCACATTGCAGAAATTGCTATGTACACTCCTGCTCTGTATGTGTGTGCCTGTATTGAGAGAAAAGCAGCGGGTCCCCTCTGAGGCAGCAGGCATTGGGAGTATCACAGGGAAATGCAGACAACACCCAGTTCTGCAGTCACCTCAACTGAGAATTTTCACTTCAATAGCAAAACTTTCAGGTGCTACACAAAGTTCATAATGAACTGAAAAAAAAAAATTAATACAGGAAATCTATTTCCTCATTTTTCACTTTTCAGAGTTTAGACAAAGCAGAGTCATCTCTGACGAAACTGCACAAAAGCACACAGCCTTCTTCTTACTCAGCCACCACAGGATTGCTCCATCCTCTGTATACATCAGGTTGGTATAGTAGGACAAGTAGGACACATAGGGAGCTCCTCCCACCGACAAACTCCAGTGCTATAAAACCATAGTGTGTTTGTTATAGAATCACTTTTGGGTTAGAAGGGCTCTTTAAAGACCACCTAGTCAAATCCTCCTGTCATGGGCAGGGACACCTGCCACTGGATCAGGCTGCTCAAAGCAAGCAGTATCAATTCCAGTACAGACCCTTGAGGGACGCCACTCATTACTGGTTTCCACTTCGATATTTGAGTCATCGACTACAACTCTCTGGACATGGCTATCCAGCCAATTCCTTATCCAGATAACAATCCATCTATCAAACCCAGAACTCTCCAATTTAGAGGTAAGAATGTTGCGGAGAACCATATCAAAGACCCTACAGAAGTTGAGGCAGATGACATCCACAGCTCTTCCCTTGTCCGTTGACGCAGTGACTCCATTGTAGAAGGCCAGTAGATTAGTCAGGCACAACTTGCCCTTGGTGAAACCATCCTGGCTGTCCCTAATCACCTCCCTGTTCCCAGGACATTTTGATGTAACTTCCAGGAGGATCTGCTCCATGATCTTATCTGAAGATTTGACTGGAACATTAGGCTGTGGAACAAAAGCTTTGTGCCAATAGGAGCAAGCAACGTATCACAAACTGTCAGGCTCTCCCATGCAGCACAGCTACTTACCACAGCAAACTCTGCCTTTGGAAATCAGTCCTGTGATAAGACCATTTCCTGCATTAAGTGAGTGCCTTCAGCTTAAATGAGTTTTCAACACAACTTATGTATGAAGAATTTTATTAACTAGAGGTGTTTGTCTGGATATTTTATTGAAGAGGAAGCTTCTAGGATGTACTTAACTCTCCCTTAGCTCCTCATTCTCTGTGCATCACCTTCTCCGAGCCTCTGCAGTGCCTCACACATTTGTCTGCCTGGGAGCAGGATGTGACTGCTGTGAGAGCCAACTTACACCGCTCTGAGCATCACCCAGAGGGCTCCACTTGAGAGCGGTTTACAAGTACTCGCTTCCCAAGGCTGCAGTTTGCACCGTAAGTAAAACTCTTACACTTAGCAGGGGAAAGAAAAAAAAGCAGCAGTTCTTGAATACAAAGTTTTACATTGAAATGAAGAAAGCAATTTTCTGACTTCAATTCTCATTAAAAACCAAAGAGAGTCTTTACCCTTGTAGAGCAAATCAGTCTGAACATGCATACATAACACCCCTTGGAAAGGCAGCAATCTCAAAGCATTTCACCTCTGCTCTCCTTTTGTTAATATTCATGTTTGTTTTCTGCTACTTTTGCTTCTTGATTTCCCATCTGAAGGGATGAAATGGAGCCACACGCACACAAATTACAGCTCTCGAGCTCAAGGGGCATCCCTGGCCTAACCCACAGGCAAGCCACATCAGCAACCTCCATAAAAAATACCAACTACTTCAATGCCTTAGGAGGTTCAGCATTTCACATGCGAAGCCCACATTCAAGCTCTCTCCAACTCCACATTTAGTTTTGTGTTTTTTCCCCAAACAAGTGGCTCATGAGAAAAATCATAGCCAGAAAAAAATGGTGCTTGGCATTGATTTTAAGTGACAGAATTTATATCACTTTAAGGAAAAAAAAAGCCATAGGAAAAATAGGGTGCCTTCCAAAACTAACATGATATGGCCAGATCTGTAGAGGAATTTAAGTGGCCAATGCTCCACTAAATTCAAATTGAAATCCTGACTTCCATAGGAAAAGGATATAGGGAACCAGCTTACCAGGTTTAAATTGGCCATTGTGGTCACCTCCCTGTAAATTCACCAGCAGACCTGGTCTTCAGTGACTGATGTAGATCACTCTGGGTGCAGGTGTCCGATTTACAGGAAATATATGTTTCAGAACACTTGCCAAAATATTAATTTGTAGGTACTTACGAATTTGGAAAGCATTGCACCTAATTTATTATCTATATAGCATAGCCACCCCTCCTTGCTATTTCCAAGAAGTAAATACCCTGCCACCAAAGGAGCTGGGAGCTGCAAAGGTAGAAGAGGGAAGCGTTGCACCAAGGAACCCTTCCTTGGACCTTCAAAGGTCACCAAAGGCTGACAGCTCTGCCATTGGAAATCGCACCAACATCAGGGAGAAATATATGTTTATTAAAAGAGATTGATTTTACTCTGCTAAGAGACACATGGCTTTAAAAAACAGTCAAGTGGGATTTATTTGCTATGGTAATAAAATAAAATAAATAAATTGGGCAGCAGCATTCCAATGCTATCCAGAGGCTGACAGCATGATAATTTATATCTGATGGAGATAAAACCAGGAGCCAGAACAGATTGAAATTTATGGAAGAAAATTCAAAACTGATTAAGCTGTGTAATACTCAATCAGCTGAATTCTTTCCAGTGCCTGCGTGCCTTTGCCAACACTTAAGGATAACAGCAAGAAACAGATACAGCAACTACTTGGTCACTGCTTCTCAAATTCAGACTTCAGTTAAGGAGAGGCAAGAGCACGGTTTTAACCTGTATTCATAACTGCTTTAAGTAAAATGCTGTGGTTGAGAAAAACATGGGACATGTCATAACATAATAGGGGAAAAAACACTGTCTTCCTCTAGGTTGACTTCATTGCAATATTCAAACCACAGCGTACCACCAACAGCATTCAACAGTAAACACTCAGCCAGTCAGATAAGCCAATTTTGTGCATATTCCAACACTCTTAACTGTGATTTACAGATAGAGATGCTTCTGGAAGCCTATCCACTGACTTCAGCAGGCTGAGCCTGAGGCTAAGAACTGAGGGAAAAGAAGGTGCTTTAAAGTAAAACTCAATGCTTTCACACAAGTAAGAGCATTTCACACTTGTGCAGTTTTCTCTCCCATGCAAGTGGAGCGCAAATGTCTGAAGAGAAACAGTACAGCATACCCTCCAGCCTAAAGGGAGATCTGAAGCAAGAGAAAACCCCTTGTCCTTCATCTGCCCATCCTTGGCAAGGACTAAGAGGACCTTCTGCATGCAGGGAGCAGGAGCGAGCAGTATTTGTCACTAGGCATCTACAATACCATAAAGCAAGTAAACATTAATTCTTATCCATGGGCAAACCAAAAGGCTGAGTGACAGCTACAGGTATTTAGATTTCATAGTGTAAAACCTAAGGTAAGGTAGAAAATATTCACAACAGGTACCTAGGGGCTTCCAGCCCTCCAACCCACCATCAGTTTACCTGAACATACTGGATAGCCATGGCAGACTCAAAAAGCCAAATTTCACTTTTTTCTTCTTCAACTCCTTATTTGATACAAGCATTGGTTAATAAAACAAGGTCATGGAGCTCCAGAGAATGAAACGTATTCTAGCTTTAAATGTCTGCAACATACTCCCTTTCTTGTTTTCAATATGATTATGGATTACTGCCCTTAGTCCAGAGCTACATGAAAGTCTTCCAACCAAAATAAAACAGTGTGTTGGGCAATTAATTCCCAATGTCTACAAAAGGAAAGAGAGCTGTCTTACAAGTTGTTAAGATTTTAAGTACAAGATGATACATTTATTTTCCAATTTATAAAGAAAAAAAAAAATCAAGCTCATTTCAAAGCACAAAATTTCGAAATATTTCTTGTTCAAGACAAGCATAGATCCTAGTATCATAAAACCATGGACAATAGGCTTGGGCAAATACCTACAATCCTCTTTAGTTAAGGGCATTTTCCAGTGTTTTATTACTAATTCTGAGCATTATACAGAATACAGCCCTGAACAGCTACATGGTTTGACCCTGAACTCCTGATATACCCAGAATTCCCACAGATTTCATAATGAATAATTGCAAGATCAAACCATTAATCAAGACATTTAACTAAGAAGAAACATCAGCTCAGCAGCAGCCAATTGACACATAATTGCTTCTTGTTTAATTTTCTCAAAAGAATGAGGGAAAAGAAACAACATGCCATTGCCTTGCTCTATTTGGGATGAAACAAAGTTCGCTTCTTTGAAAATTTCAGTGCCGCAGGCCAACCACGAGGAAAGCCCAAAAAGAGACATGACATCGGTATTAACAATTTTTTTTTTTTTCCTTTGGGGTTTTTTCAGGCAGCTCCTACCCTGCAGTGTTCATCTCTGGGATAAATCCCAATACTCCACTAGTGCCATCAACACTGCAGGAAGCAGGAAGGATTTCAAACTGATTCTTATCATTTTTAGGCTTCTAAGTGGCAAGTATTATTTAACATTACATGCTATATCAAGGGACATTACCATCTCTTCCCCCCAGCATTTCAAACACTGTCTCTTGGTAAAATATGAAAGAGGATTGCTAAATAAAGTACATTGACTTTGAAGCTCCCAGTTAGTTATTTGACCTAGCTAGCTGCTAGGAGAGCAATGAGGAAGAGGGCTTGGGATTGATGTGATAAAAGGGGGGGAAGTTAAAGCAGCAACGGGGACTTTATGATGCTAAGACTCACTGCTTCTAACATCATTTTCAACTGCACGCATTTCTCAATCAGGTCCAGCCCCTGGAATGTCAACAGTATTTGCTTCTTTGCTTATGTTTTGCCTGGGTTAATTTTCCTCAGAAGACCACCCTGCCACACACAAATAAAAATAAAACAAAAAATAGTGACTTAGTACGTCATCAAGACCAACAGCAAGAACACAGAGCATACACCTTTTTAGCAACAAAGAGATACGAGTTGGTTAACAGGCTTTTTTCTGGGCCTTTCCTTGCTAAGATCTCAAGGCCCACAAAGTCTTCCACACCCCAAGAAGGGCAGAGGGTTCGATTCCTTCAGTCTGCAGGAGTCACAAGGTCAGTCCTGGAAACGACCCACAATTTTGTCACTTCCAGAAAAAGCTACAGCTATACACCTGACACTGCACCTGAAATCTTCCAGGAAGTGGAACAGTAGGTACTTGGTTAGCTCTTTCTACAAGAGAAAGTTTTTTCTGCAACAAGCATGTAAACCCGGAAGTTTTCCATGTAAAATATGAAGCAGTTGACTTGACCTGAAAATCCTAAGACACCTGAGAAGCCAATGGCTCACTGAAAAGTCCTCCTGGTCCTATATTCCCAGAGATAAGAGAAGCCTCCGTTATGTGATGGGGAGAGGTGGCAGCAGGAAGGACACTCACAAGGGTCCCCCAGATTTGAGATTTGCAAAGCCAAAACTGTTCTGTGCTACTGACTTTCGAAGAAGCAAAGCCATTTTTTCCCCCATCTGCAGAGCATATAGAGAAGACTTCAGTGAGAAGCAAGATTTCTGTGTATGTGGTAACAGCTGCTGGAACTATTACAATTATCATTACACAAAGACATAAGGAAAGGTTTATTTATCGTATTTGTACGTGTCAGGTAGGACATAAATTACAGGGCTAGTTTTAAATGTTGTGAAAAATGAAAAAGAAAGCAAAATAACCATGAGGGGGTTCTGCCAGGGCCAGACCCAGGACCTGTGCTCTTCAAGAGGTCAGAAGCCATGAGCACCTCACAGCCACCACCCTTCTTGATGGCACTCAAGCCTGATGGCACATTTAAAAGCAAGACTACTGAAGACAGGACTGTAGATCAGGCAGGCAAAACCACATCATTAATGATCCAAACGCTTCCACTTAGTATTACATAAATGTCTGGGAAGGTTTCCACCATCTCCTGCTTAAAGTGACCCAGTTGTTGCCATAAAATCAAGTTCAAAATCATGGCCTTCATCTATCTGTTAGCCAAGGCATCAATCCAACTGTGTACGTGGCTTCTACTACCCTTAGAGATTTGATAATTCAAAATAGAACAGGCTCATTGTCACTTTTGTATACAGAAACACTGACATAAACAACATCAAGGTGAGTAATGTACATTACAGATTCCAGGATATATATGCTATATCACAATTAAAAGAAAACATCTTTTTTTCCCCTTTTACTTGTTTCACTGAACTGAATGTCATTTCATCTTAGACATACACAGCACAGCAGGGCTCTGCACAATGTTTCATCATACACTACAAAATCTTGGTGTGTATCTGCTAGCTATGAAAACTCTCAAGTTGTTTAAATGACTCACATCCACTGCACACAGCTTTGGAGCGGTGAACGGCCATCCAAGACAAACACAGCTCAAAGTTAATACTAGAGCAAGCGATAAGAAGGGGCTGCTGCGGATGCCATCAAAGATTTGCAGTGGTTCACGTGGACCTTCTCACCTAAGTGTTCTGTCTTTTATCTAAGCCATGCCAGGAGTGACAGCCATCAATGTCAGGTTGCAGGAGGACAACGTGGTCTACCATAACCAAACCAAATTGCTTCTGTGGAGACTGGAGGTGTCTCACTAATATCATCTAAACCTCCAAATTCTGCATCTGTTTCCTAAGAGAGACGATGCACCTGTCACATTGTCTGTACAAGCCTGCAAGACAGCTGTTAAAGGGCTTTGTTCTTCACCGTTGGGTTTCAGTACCGTATCCCTTGGCATAGACCACTGGAGTTTTGCTCTGAGTTCCCATCAAAGATTCACCACCTGCACCTCAATCCGAACCACGTCTGCAGTTCAGTAAAAGTGGTGTGAGAGAGATGTCTGGCATGCCAGCACCTACTGTGCAGCTTTAAAGTAGACACACATCTCTGTTAACTGACTGGATGGGTAAACATTGATGTGAATTGACTGAACAAGCTGGGATGAAAACCTCACAAGTGATGAAGTTAAATATTTGTCTCCTAAGAAGGCAGCTAAAGGACAGAGATGTAAAGGAATAACCCTATGGCTTTCTGGGGGAATTTTACTTGTCTCAGATCTCTCTTTCTGGCCTCCTCCCTCTCCAAAGAAGGAAGTTTTAGAAAAGAATGAAGCAAGCTTGGCCACGGAAAGCTGTGCATTAAAAAAACCTGTGCTCACTTCTATTATTTCTAGTATAAAACACGAAATGTGACAAAAGATCACTTTTGGTACTAACTCTACTCACTGTCTTCAAAGCTGTCAAAATTTCCAGCTTTCAGGGACTCCTGCTCTTTTCCCGTGATAAAGCCTGTGACTTGCTGTACAATTGACTTTCGTACCAGTGCTCATCTCCTCCCACCTCCTGCTTGACAGCTGTTTGCGTGCAGAAGACCTCCTCCATCCTCCAAGCACATACACAGATTGCTCACTGCTAATGAGGTCTGATAACCAGCAGTATATCAGACAATCCAGTACCCCAACACAATGAACTGTGGAGGGGTGAAGATAGAGGTGAGAGCAGAGGACATTTGTTATGTGCCACAGCTTGTTCGAAAAAAATAATTCCCCTGTCTTCATATGCTGAAATAAAGCCTTGAGTAGGTATTTGAAAAAAAAATCTATACTGTTGGATATAATCAAGTCTCATAAAGCTGTAATGACTTTCTGAAGGATAATATTGCCCAGCTGCTTCTCAAAAATTCATGAAAGAACCTATTTTAGGTAATAAAAAAAGTGTGTAAGAATCGAGTGTATTCTGAATAATCATTTACCTCACAAGCTCGGAAGTGACATTACTGCTGGAAAAAAACACAAAACATTACCATCTCCTCTTTACCATCTACCATAAACACATTTCATCTGCAGTTAAAATACAGTGACAACCCAGTACTGCCCTTGCTTGGCTACTTGAAGAAGGAGTCCCATGCTTGGGTACCTTCCAGTGCCTCAGCTGCCCCCAGAGCTGGCTGGTGCTTCTCAGATTTTGTTGTCTGATGTTGAAAACCACTATCAATAAAAGTTTACTCTTTTCTGCCAAACACAATAAACTGACTCAGTCTGTGCTATTAGCCTGAATATTTGAACAAAACCCAACCAACACTCTCACAGCTATTCCCGAGGTACTAATGGCCTGAAGCCATAAGCTCCTACCTTGTGCTAATCTTACAAGCTAAGCAACTTTCAGTTGGTTTATATTTGGTAAGAGACCTCCAAGTGCCAGAGGGAAAAAAGTTGTCAAGTAGTGTTTCTCCTCTGGGGTCCACTAAGTCATCACAGGACAATTATAGCGGAGTCTGGTCTCTCTAGTGAGGTATTAAGCAAGGGCTTATAGTCTTTAAAGACCCCATTACCTCTTTTTATTACATTGATGTTAGATCACTGTAAAGGCTGAATTCCAGTTTGCCTAATCACACAGTACCTGTCAGACTGCTTCTCTAATTGCAGAGCAGGTAACTGGAGACAGAGGGACCTCAGGAGGTTGACTGACTCTACCTCCCTACCCTGAAGCACAGCTAAGGATACCTAGACCTTCCCTGTGCAGATACTCACAGTTCACATTTTTCTAGGGAGTCTTTCCACTGCTTACTCAACTACTGAGTTAAAAGATTTTCCTAATAACTTGCCTGGAAATCAAGCCATATACTTCTTGTCCTACTTGTAGTGGACATAGGGAACAATTGGTCATTATGCCCTTCAAAAAAAAAATAAATATTTTTTTTTAGGTTGAAGAGCCTTGGCATGTTTCTCTCAAAACCTACGTTTGCCTATTCAAAACAAATACCAGTTTTGCCAGGTTTTCCCTGCAAGTCTACCTTCCTGCACATCTTAATGCCTTTTTCTTCTCACTGAGACTCTCTCCAACTTGTCTATCTGTTATTAAAGGAGGTGCCCAAAAGTAGGCATATTCAAAAGAATAACCAACATCCAGCTCTTCAACATTGCACTCCTGGGCAACAAAACCACAGCTGCCACTCACATTCTTCAAAGCTAGGATGCTATTCACTCCTCACCACAGCATTTAGAGGCCAGTACTGGATGCTGTGAAACTTGTCATGTCTGGTACACAGGTGAGGTGACTGGAATAAGCTCTGGATTTAAAATCACAAGGAGATCCAACAGGCTGCTGCAACCCATGCTACTGTCCCAGCAGCTCCTTTGGTTTGGTTCAGTCTGAGTAAATCTGCTCCTTTAAACGCAGTCTGATGTGACTCACTGCATAGCTTCCTAAGCCCTGCGGTATTAAAATGTGCTATAATGTTAAAACATTGCTCCAGGCATACATAACAAATAAACTGTTATAAAAGTTAAGTCCCCAAACAGACCAGCTATTACACCACGGAATATGGAAAGACAGATAGATACACTTGACTTCATAATAACAAGTTTTCTCTAAGAATTTTGGCTCCTGCTCGTTAAGAGGCAGAGTAGCTACCTATTTAAGTAGTACCTGAAGTCTGGCAGATTTTTAAAGATGTGAAGTCAGACTGAAAGCACTATACATACAAACAGGCAATAAAAATATCTAATGCATTTTTTTTTAAATTAGCTTTGTGGAACAATTAAAAAAGACTCTTTGCATAAGCTGTACGTATCACTGACAAAAGTAAGTAGCACTGTCAATTTTAAATTAAAAATAAAATGTAGAATTGAAGTAAAATCTTAACAATAATGCTAAATTGCATGAAATTAATTTCGATCTGCTATATGACTAACTGCCAGTTATTCCCCATGACCTCTAAGATAATTTGCTGACTTCAATCACATTACAGACGAGACTGTTATCAGTCATTACTGCAGAAAAGCAGTCACCTTTTGGAATTAGTTCCTATTTAAAGGAAAACAAAACCTGCAATCCAACAAGCAAAACCAAAAGATAATTAGTCTGTATTTACAAAGAACCAAAATACAAAAGCATGCAAGTGTAAGTAGTGCTTATAAAAATACCATCTCACAAGATTTTTCTGGTTTAGGCAACGATACTTCATGTTCCAAAATATGTTATAATCCCAGACAAAATACAAATGGGCTCAGCAGCAAAATCTAACTCCTAGCTTTTAATCACTGAAGGCAAATGTTTGTATATCCCTAGATGAGAGGTGAAAGAGCATCCAAAGTAACATGAGGTTAACTTCAGCAACATACCACATTCCCCACACTTGGACAGCCACAACAATAGACAAAATGATCTCCACCTGATACTACGATTTTCAACCTGAATTTAGTAATCTGCTTGTCTTCTGGTAGGCATGCTTGCAGAAGATGCACCCGTGGCTGCAGCATAGCAGCCTCAAGCAGTTCTCCAAGCCAGCCTTCCAGGAGCCCCCCACTATACAGCCCAGCTACACTCTCAGCTCCACATCACCATGCAGAAAAAAAAAAGACTCTGAACCTCATTTTTTAGGTGGAACAGTCAACAGCACTTGCTGCATCAGCACACAGAACTGAAGGAACTTAAAACACCTGCCCAAGACCGACACTGGCTTTTTTTCTTTCATGCCTAACTACATAAAACTTCTGTTTTTTTCCCTCCTCCATAGAAATAAATCTGTCTAGAAGGCAAAGGATTCCAGCTTCTTGGAGAGGGCTCCTCTCCATTTCAGAGCACGAGAGTCAACATAACCTTATTACTGCAATCATTGTGATAAGAATTTTCTGTTATGTCAAATTCCAAATGCAACAAATGTTTATTGTTTGTTGTTGTTTTTTACCATCACATCCTGCAAAAACATTTTAAAACTTTCCTCAAGTGTCTGCAGCGCTATGTGGGTGCAGATCTCATTAATACCTCCTGTAAGAGCAGGTATGTGTAGCAGAATTATGTGTTTCCATGTAGCTGGAGTTTTTATCTACTGCATGTGTTACCAGACCAGTGCTTAACACAACCAGAGCTTAGAATCACAGTTTATAAACATAGTTGGACGTTTTATTAGCAACAACACAGTTTTAAGCGCTCCCACCAAAATACAAATGAGATTAAAAATTTTCATTTGTTTTCCATTTGCAGCACAATATATAACTCTTTCCATTCTTCAGATGACCATCACATGCTCTCGGTGCCAAATTTAGTTTATTATTCATCATGAAGAGCAGCAGCATCTGCTCTTTGGTAGGCTCCACCGGGAGCAAACCAGCTGGGAGCAACGCAGCTCCCAGAAGCACCAGAACAGGCAGCTCTGGAGTCTCCCAGAGCTGTCACGTAGCTAAATTACTTTATTCCCTGATGCTTTCAGTTAGCATTTTTTTTCTGCGGGCATCTTAAGGCACAAGCAGACACACTTGTAACCTTGGTGGTCAAATCCTTCCACCCACTGCACACTCTCTCTGCTGAGGGAGATTTACCTGCGGTCAGGAAAAGTGCACAACTGCATGGGCGGTTCCCTGAAGATGCAAGGGCCATTTATGGAGGAGTCTCCATCTTTCCCATCCTGTCTGGGTCTTACTTTTTCCCTTTTTGGTACTGCCAGTTGTTTGGCTGCAGTTATGCTTGGGAAATATAACTCTGCTCCAGGAAATTTAAAAAGTTATTCAGAGTCAGCATCTAATAATTTCCTTCTATGTTTTTGCAATTATTTTTTTTTTATGTCCACAAAGTAGGATATTCAGCTTGATCTATGGAAACACTCTGTTCATCAGTCTTCTGCATTAATTCAGTGATGTGTGAGCAGAGTTATAACCAAGCGGCACTACGAAAATAGAGCAAAGTTTGGCCTCGCTGGTTTCTCATTCCTGCCATCCTGCTGACTCACATATTGCAACTTAGTCCAGCACAGAATCATAGAATTTAGGGGTTGGAAGGGACCTCCAGACATCACCTAGTCCAACCCTCCTGCCAGAGCAGGATCTCCTAGGGCAGGCCACACAGGAACACATCCAGGTGGGTTTTGAAAGTCTCTAGAGCAGGAGACTCCACAACCTCTCTGGGCAGCCTGTTAAAAAATAAGGACGCAGAGAAGCCGGGCCTGAGAGTGGGACCCCTCGGCTCATAGGCAAGTGACAGTTGTGCCGGGCCACAGGTACAGTCACCACCATAACCAGCAGTAGAGGAAAAAACCTTACCTGAAAGCTTCTGCAGGCTTCAGAAATGGACTGACAATGGTTTACAGACAGACAGATGACATGAAAATATGTAAAACTCACAGCAAAAAGCAATCTTAACCCAGTACAGCACAGATGATGTGCGCAAGGAGCCTGTCCCTCGCGCCTACACAGCATTTACACCAGCACACTGCACTGGTAGCAGTTGCACGCTGTTGCTGCCTTCCTCCAGAGCTGCTGGAGAAAGCCACAGACCACCAATTTAAGCAGCACTTTCTGCTAAGAGACCTCATCTTGTCTTAAAACAGTGTGAATGAAATGCAATCTGATGAAAACTATTCATAGAATGGTTTGGGTTAAAAGGGACTTTAAAGATCATCTAGTTCTAACCACCCTGCCACAGGCAGGGACACCTCCCACTAGATGTGGTTCCTCAAAGCCCCATCCAACCAGTCTTTGAGCACTCCTAAAGATGGGGCATCCACAACCTCCCTGGGCAACCCA
Source organism: Baryphthengus martii (assembly GCA_013396935.1). NCBI lineage: Eukaryota > Metazoa > Chordata > Aves > Coraciiformes > Momotidae > Baryphthengus > Baryphthengus martii. The sequence continues at coordinate 180,512 of VWZK01011966.1, forward strand.
CGTCAGTGTCTCACTACCCTCACAGCAAAGAACTTCTTCCTTACATTGAATCTAAATCCACCTCCATTCCATTTAAAGCCATCACCTCCTTTTTATTTAACAACTCTATTTCAAAACCACTGATTCCCAGAATTCTCCACTATCTCCAAAGCCTTATCTTCACTTTAAGTAGATTTTTCTTAGCCTTCAGCAATATGCTCAAGTCAAACAGCTGAACGTGGAAGACACATGATGATCTCAAACTTAACCTGGCAACTCCACCCTGTATTACATATACTAATATTTTTCACTTGACTTAATTAGTGGGATTCAAATGAGACCTCAGCAGCAACGTGCCAAACACCACAAACCACAGCAGTGATGTTTCACACACTTCACCTGGAGATGCATCAAAACATACTGTGGGCTTTCCAGAGCCTCAAGCTCTCCAACACCACAAGGCACTGCCAGTTCTCCAGCACAAGCAGCCTCTCCTGATGCTACTTCTCAACCTGGATTTCCTCAAAACTCATTAAATAAATTAGGATATGCTGCACTTTTGCCTCCTGAATTTTGGCACTGTGCTCAGCACGTTTTCAAGAAATTATCTGACTCCACACAATTACAACTATTTTGCCCCTATGAATGCTGAAATTTTTCCATAATTACAACCACTTAAAAGTTGGGCTTTAGGAGAATACCAAGTAACGTGGCACTGATAACAAAAATCACAAAAAATGGCACTGCAAAATTTAGATACCTCAATACGGTACCAATATCACAGCACAGCAGGACACCACACAATCATTGTGCTGAAGAAATATGTAACGATATTGTCCTCACCATGGCCGCAGTGGTGAAGGAAGTAAGGGATTATCTTGTTTCTCCTCCTAAGCCTTTCAGAAAACCAGAGGCAGAAAACAGCAGTTTTATTTTTGCATCACAGCTCCCCACAGAAGATGAAGTGAATCTAAAATTCAAACTATACAAGAGTTCATTGTCCATCTCATCTTTACATAAAAAATTAAGTACTGGGGGCAGACAGGCAAAGAAAGCAGATTTGTAAATGAGACTCCACGATCCCAGAACATGCGCTCACATGGTGGTTTGGATGTTAGCAAGACATCTCTTCATTGAGGGAGTCTGAGCAAGCCCAGATAAAGCTTCAATTTAAGGACAGGAGGTTTATGCATTCCAAGGCAAACAGAGATACTTACTCACTTTGACCAGGAAAATAGCCCCATCTAGCAAAACTCTATTTGCTACTCTTCACAGTCATTCCAGCTTCTTTAAGAATCTGCACATCTCCACACAGACCATTACAACTGCACCCTGGCAGCGGGACCTCAAAATAGTGACAAACTCTTCTTTCCTGGCCTTTGAATGCTGGCTCTTCTACCCCTGAAAGACTGCAAAGAAAATTCCACAAAATAAACACTTGAATCTTTAAGTGAGTCCTGCAAGTGGCATCTGCCAAAACCAAAGATGTCATGGAGCTTGTTGAAGAAGGCAGCATCCCACTACAGGTCACACACACAGCAAACTACGGAGTGGGGGTGTGTGGAGATAAGTTAGCACGGACACTCCTCAAACTTTGTGAAGTCCAGATGCTAATAATGGTCCTCATGTCTCCAAAAGGCTTTATAATCATCACCGTATCTGAACCTAGTTACAGCTCTATTTACCAACTCAATATCTAACTCAATTCTCACGCAGACTATGTCTTAGAAACATTTTTTGTTGGCCTTCAGTGAATGAAATGCAATGTGGACGCCAAGAATGCCAAGCGCCAAGGACTTTCCCCAAGCTTGCTTCCCTTGGAGGTGCTTCAGCCTGCTAAGCAAGCTTGGTGACTTTGGGTCAAGGTTACCTTTCCAGAACAAAGTGTGACCTTGTTCAGCCCTCACACCACCACACTCCACCCTTCCTGCAGCTGAACAGCATCGCTCAAAACCTCTCTTGACGACGAGACGCCTTCCTAGGAAGCCACCATCACACCACCTCACCAACACCCTCCAGTCATCACTTCTCAGGTAGCAGTAAGACCTCAGCAACGGGAAGAGGCCACACATGCGAAGCGGGGCTCCTACACTCGGATGTCCTCCAGCCTAGCTCCGACCGGGACGGCACAGGGACCTCAGGAGCCCGGTCACTCTCAGCTCCGCCTCGGAGGCAGAACGGGCACCGCGCCTGTAGGGACACAGCGGGGCTCCCCGTAGCGACGCGGCGGCCGCTTCTCCCCCGCCCCAGCCCTCCCTACCTTCCTGCGG